>OX451409.1:6056111-6108432 GCA_949629135.1 Eremobia ochroleuca | reverse complement strand
GTAGCTGTAACCTAGAACGGTTTACTCGCGCAGGCTCGCCGGGTCGCGCGCAAGCTCGAACATACGCGATCCGTAAAGAAAATACCCGAGACCGTGCGGGGATTATTCCTCTCTATCTGCGCTGACCCTTTACGTGACGGGCAACTCGTTCTAAGCAGCTCGTCTGTACACGCGCATCTATCTCTTTCTTACTTACCGTAAATGAAACGGAGCGCAGCGATCTATCTGCCAGCGACTAAGTGGTAAGTGCACATTGTGTTGGATAAATAATTACACATACACATACACACATTACACACACACACATACACATTACATCGTACATTATTGTAGATTTGTTTATAAGTAATGAATACAGCTTTCCTATGGTGGGTTGAAATTATAGACTAAGTTTATATTTATCTAATTCGAAACAAACATTCCTCCATAAGACGTCATAGATACTATCTAGAAAATACATAAAGTATTTTGTACTCGCTTGTACCACTGTATGGGGAAATTGAATTCTTTAATATCTTTTTAATTACACACCGACTAAATCTGTAACTTGGCGACTGATTTCAACTAATTGGCGACTAAATATGGGAGAAAACAGATCTTCGCTAGGTGTCCTAGTTTTTGAGATATAAATGTGGCCCTGCTGGGGAGACTCTCCAGCAGGGCCACCTATAAACCCTTATATCTTTTGAACCAGTGACCGACTAATTCTGATAATTGGCGACTAATTCCGACTAATTGGCGACTAAATATGGGAGAAAACAGATCTTCGCTAGGTGCCCTAGTTTTTGAGATATAAATTTGGCCCTGCTGGGGAGAGTCTCTCCAGCAGGGCCACCTATAAACCCTTATATATTTTGAACCAGTGACCGACTAATTCTGATATTTGGCGACTAATTTCGACTAATTAGCGACTAATTTTTTGCGTTTTCAAAATTAAAATCCCCGATGGTGGCCCTGCCAGAGTCAGTGACACTTCAATGCGGCAACTTGCTCTCACTAGACGGATGTGGCTCGTTCGTTATTAAACGTTCAGTGCCACCGACTCGCCCGGAGAGTTCACGTAAATCTTATTCCAGTGCCGGCGACTCGCCTGGCGAGTTCAGTGTTTTTCACTAATATTTCCAAAATGCATCCGTATTTTCTGCTTAAGATTATAGTTTAGACTAAATATATGCTAAACTAAAGATTTACGTGGTGGGTCGGGTGTGGAGACACCGTTTATATTTGAAAGGAAACAAACTATTCTGCAATGCCTTGAACTCGCTAGGCGAGTTCCCTGACATAGATCCTCAACCTTTTAAAGTAAATATGTACCTGTTAGACAACGACGTCAACATAGTAGCATGAACTACCTCCTCCTCCTCCATCTGAGTTAAATCGTCGTCGTAAGGCTCCGTTTCTGGCACAAACCGCGCTAAAAAAATATCAGGAACTTCTTAACAAATTTAGAACGTAATAAAAATGTTGTTTCACTTATAGACATTATTATTATTGCATATTAAGATTTTAAACGTTTTAAAAAACGATTTTTTAAATTGTTATCTAATTAATTCGTCGTATTCACAATAAAAATAATACATTTTAATCTGATACCATATTCTTAAAACTGAAAGCTCGTATTTAAATATTTCAGGGTAAAATTGTCTATTCACAAGTATTAGAAATACAAAATATAACCTTAACAATAACCACAATTTAAAAGGTTGAAAACCACTGCTTAAATTACGAAACAAACTTACCTTTTATTTTCTCCAACGAGTTATTTGCCATTTTTACAAGTTAAAATACGCCGAATAGTCCTAAAACACTTTTTAATTGCGTTAAACACGTTAAGTACACCGTGACGGCCACAAAAATAGCAAAACATAGAATTTACGCTTACGTAGTGCCAGTGAACTCGCGTGGCGAGTCGATTCAATTTATATTGCAGTGCCGGCGACTCGCCTGGCGAGTCAACCGTAAAATGTAGGCGGCATCCGAGAAGACATCATGAAAATCGTAGTGGTAATGAACGTGTTAACGTAGGTAAACTCTGATCATCGGTGTGACCGGACTTTGAATAAAAAAAATATAGTTAAAAAACTAAAATAATATTTATTGATTATTTCTAAATTAAAAATTATTTTCCACTTTTTAGTTTGTCATCATTAAAGCGTGTTTTTTAGTTTTTTAACTATATTTTTTTTATTCAAAGTCCGGTCACACCGATGATCAGAGTTTACCTACGTTCGTACGTTCGTACTTTCTTTTATAATATTTATTGATTATTTCTAAATTAAAAATTATTTTCCACTTTTTAGTTTGTCATCATTAAAGCGTGTTTAAAAGAAAGTATACAATGTGCGTGCCGCTAAAACTTACAAATGAGTCCCGGTACGATCAAGGGAGTTATATGGTGTGGTAACCCTCTATCTCCTGTCCATGAAGAAGGTTCCCGTTTTTCCCTGAAGGGCATGCTTTAGAAGATATAAGGACTGGAATTTTCACCCTCTAGAAATTTCTAGAACATTCGAGCGTATTCGAGAGCATTCCACACATTCCAGAACATTCTGGAATCTCATATCAACTCCCTGAGCGAAGCGGGTTACCCCAGCTAGTAAACAATAAATGGTATTATTGCGAAAAAAAAAAAAAAAACATGGAAAAAGTATGGGGCATATATCAGTTCCACCAACTCCCACTCACACTTACACTCTCACTTGCACTCTCAAATTGAAGAGAACTGGTGGCAATATTGTACCATCTATCTACATACCTTGCTAATACTACGAGAACTGCCAGTGATGTTCGCTTGACACTTCGTAGGGTATACAGCTAAACCAAATCTGTCAGCTCAAGTTTGTATGGCTATCAAGTCCTTATTAAATTTGTCGACAGTGTCTGGTAATTCATCAACCTTCTCTTCAGTACAACTGCAAGTCATCCGCATACAGATGATACGTACACTGAAGTTCGGAAGTTACATATAAGATTAATAAAAATATTCAGAAAACAGTAGAGGAGAAAAAATCTCCAGCAGGGTAATTGCGTAACACACTATCAGTAGCAATGGGTTTCATTTTGACAGTTCAACAACATTCATTGCGTTATTTACGTTGTTGAGCAGACACTTTTTTTCCAACATATGGAACAATGGATTAGCAATATGCTTCAAAATGATTCAAATTGAGAGTAATAGTCTGTTACGCAATTAGGGTGCAGCAGTAGTGCGCCATACTTGTTGCAATAACGACGGTTTTTAGCGAGCATTTTTTGGTGATAGAAATTTGAGAAAAGGAATACCTGCGGTTTTTTTCAATTATGGATATAAATGGTGAGTATTTTTTTTTACTTGATAAGTACCTACTTAAATGTTTCTTTTGCGCTCTCTCATCTTATAAGCATCCTTTTTAAAGCATGAAAAATTAAATACCGTAAAACGGGGTGAATAGGGATGCAGGGGTGAATCGGGACGAAACTTTAAAGTGGATTTTAACATTGAAATAATATAGTTTTTTTGCCAAAAAGGTCTCTAATGTGTTTACTATATTATAATTAACGATTAAGTGTCCCTGTTGGCAAAAAAACTATATTATTTCAATGTTAAAATCCACTTTAAAGTTTCGTCCCGATTCACCCCTGCATCCCTATTTACCCCGTTTTACTGTACTTGATAACTCCGAATATTATCAGGGGTTACAAACCATTTCATGTTTTAATTTCATAAAAATGTAATTTGCAATAGTTTATAGATACCTGCCATTATTAAAATTACCAATTTTATTTAAACGTTTCTTTATACAATTAATTGTGAATTATTCTCAATCTCTATAAATTCTATATAAAAATATACTTGGGTGTCGTTGAAAAGGAAATTCGATTTCAGTGTTAGTAATTGATAAAATTTGATACATTGAATTTTATTTTTTTCTCGCACTTACGTCGGAATACAAATAATATTAAAATACCGCGATAAAACCGTAAAATATAGAAAAATATATTATATTTAAATTATTACATTGTATTTTTTTAATTCTTTTTCAGAGAGAAAACGTTCCCGGTCGCCTAATATTCTAGTTGACAGTCAAGTTTGGGATGACACTTACTTATCTCAGTCGTTATTGGCACCACAAAAGAAGCAAAAAAGTGAAAGCTCTAATAAGAAGATGAAAACAGAATTGAAATATCAGGAAGCTTGTGATGATTGCCAGATTGTCACTGAAAATATTGACAAAAAAGATAAACGAAATATATTATTTGGGCAGCTAGTGTCTGAAGAATTGGATCATATCAGACCATGTCTTCGTACTCGCACTTATGCCAAAATATTACAATTTTTAAACGGCGCAAAAGGTTCTCACGCGTACGAAATAAAATACGATACACAAATAGAATAGTCATTTATTAATTCTGCAGGCTAATTGCGTAACACACTATCAGTAGCAATGGGTTTCATTTTGACAGTTCAACAACATTCATTGCGTTATTTACGTTGCTGAGCCGACACATTTTTCGAACATATGGAGCAATGGATTAGCGATATGCTTCAAAATGATTCAAATTGAGAGTAATAGTGTGTTTACGCAATTAGGGTGCTGAATAGGACTAACATACATGAACAATTAAAATCAGTGTGATGAAAAAAATTGCGTTTTTGTTGAGTAAAGTTTAATTTAAGCAAGTTTTTACAAAGAAACGTAATTACCTAATTAAAAAAAAAAAAAAACTATTTGTTTTATATCTCTCCGCCTTAATAAAAAGTGGGATTTCCATCGAGGCAAAAAAACTGCTAAATGAAATATCGTCGGTGATTCTGATTATCTTAATTTTTAGGGTAATATCCCATTCCTTATTTGTTACAAAAATCAACTACTTACAATAAATATCTTTTTATATTTCGTATTCATTTTCATGCTAAGATTTCTAGTTATAATTAAATTTTTGAAACAAAAACTGACTGCGGGCACGATAAGAACCTGCGTCTTCTGGATTGGTACACCAGACGACACAGGTTCAAATCCTACGCGCGGTCAATTTTTCTTTAATAAATAACAATTAGGGGAAACCATACAGTTGTTGGCCTCCTCATAGTAATTGGCATAGTAAGGCCTAGCGCGCACGAGTGACTTTAGTCACGGTGACTATTTTGTCACTCTCGGCTAGGCTATGTATACATATGGAAATGCGCGCACGTTACGACGTGACAATAGGAGATAATACGGCAAAGTTTCGGCGCCAGAGGGCAGCACTAGCAAAAACAGTAAACAAACATTTGTGTCAAGTAGCTCGAAGTGTAATAAAAATTGTTAAAATCGACCATAATTGAGTTTTAAATAGTGTAAAGTGTATTATTATTCACTAATGTATCAATGCTGCGTGTTCGGGTGTAATAATATAGCGAACTTGTCCTTTCCAAAGGACAAAAAGCTGCGAAAACTATGGGAAGCAGCAACACGGTGTAAAGACTTTCGAGCAAAAAAACACTCTCTAAAATGTGTTTCGCACACAAAAATAAATCCGAAGATTATAATTATTGAAATTGGAAAACTTTCAGGTAAGATCGATGTAATAATAAAATAACATTCACTATAATTACGTAACACTCACAAATATGATTCCATTCTGCGCATAACCTAAAATTTCGTTACTATTTTTAGGGCTAAATAACATCAGGCGCATGCTGAAAAAAGGAGTAGTGCCTTTAATGTTTTATGGTAAAAACGGAAGATATAAAGGCCAAAAGAAGCCGAGAAGTCGAGAATGTTGTAATAATTGTTATTAAAAGTAAAATACGACATGATATGTCAATGTTTGTTTACTTCATGTGTTAGTGGCGCCATCTGCGCCGAGCTTTGCGTAATATTCCCTATTGGGTGACATTTTTGTCTGCCGACCCGCGAACAAACCCGTGACAAAACTGTAACCACGCTGCTAGGTTTCGCTATGAGCGCACTCTACTTTGTTGGAGTGACGTGACAGTGACAAAAATGATTTTGTCATGGTGACTAAAGTCACTCGTGCGCGCTAGGCCTAAATGGAAATGACGTGACTTAGAGTGAGATAAAACTAATAAAATTAAATGACCAATAACTATACTGTTTCCTCTATATTAAAATATGTCGATTGAAAAATCAGCCCCTAATGAATAAATAATAAAATGAACTAACTGGTCGGGTAAAAAACTCGTAAATAAAGTTGAAACTTTATCGTCATTCTACGTGACCTTCTGATGGTTGTAGGTTATTGTTGCAAATCAATAACTATTATAATATTATTAATGTCAGAGACCATGCATGTGACGATCATTAACTTATCTAACTTAACTATAAAATGAACAGTCTTAAATAATAATAATATGTACAGACGCCAGCACATCAAGCTACTACAATCTGTCAGATTTCTTTAATAGATTTTCAACTTTACCGCTAAAGTATAAGGTTCAAAGTTGATTGGGTAAATCTGACAGTTTCGGGTAGCTTGATGTGCTAGCGTCTGTACAAGTATAAAAAGAAGGAGGGCAAATAATCAAAGGGCTTCAAAAAATTCGTCCGTATCGCTGTCAATAGGAAACGTGCCCAAAAGGCTGGCAGCGTTGCCACGTTGTATGGCAATGCTGGAATGGCGTGGAGTGAGCTGTCAGTGTCATCCGACTGATGCTAGGGATTGACCAAGCATACATTTACAATCATAATCGAGATTTGAATACCCAATATTTTTTAATGGTCAAGTCTCGCTGTAAATGAGACTTTTTTTGGAACGAAGTTCTTTCACGCCGCTTGCGGTAGGAGTAAACTGGTAGAAATCGTCACGCAACGAAAAAGCGTTATGCTTCCTACATGTGATTTTCTCTCTCTCTCTCTCTTTTGTCCTGACTTTGATTTCAACATCCTCGAAAACCATGAAAACTATCTCTCTCTGTGCCTTTCTATTATAATTATAGGTGTGAGTGCGTGCGAGTATCGCTTATGGAACTTCGTTCCTGACGGGGGCAACCGCACACGTCTTTTTTTTTTTTGTTTTTCTGATTCTTTTGTTTTCATTCACGAAAAAACACTGACGTCAACAATACATTGTGTGAAAAGATTTCGTCGAGATTACGATTGTAGATAGATTTATGTGTCGGTAGTACAGACGTCAGCAGATCAAGCTACTACAATCTGTCAAATTTCTTTAATAGATTTTCAACTTTATCGCTAAAGCATTAAGTTCAAAGTTGATTGGGATAATTTGACAGTTTCGGGTAGCTTGACGTGCTGGCGTCTGTACCTAGTAAGATTTATATTTTATTATTATTATTAATAAAACAATGTAGGTAATTTGTTTAATTCCGGTGTTTTTCCTGTTTTACACAATGATTATTCAAAGATCACTGTGCACCATTGTATAGAAACTATACCCACGTTTTACAGAAATAAAATTGGGTGGAATAGGGTATCCTGCCTTTTCGCCGAAAATTGTTTGGCAGATTATCACTTGCCAACCAACGTTTCGCTGAAGTGGCAGTGGGCTGGGCATGCTTCGCGATGGACTGATGGCTGTTGGAGTAGACGTGTTCTTGAGTGGAGACCGCGAATCGGCAAACGTAAGGCAGTATGCCCTCAGGCTAGGTGCAGCGACGTTCTTCGCAGGATGGCTGGTAGCGGCTGGATGAGAGTTGCCGAAATTCGAGTTGAATGGCGTGCAATAGGAGAGGCCTATGTCCAGCAGTTGACTGCTGTAGGCTGATGATGATGATGGTGTATCTACCTACAGTTAAGAAGATTAATTAAATACTTACACCTTCTTATCAAAGTTGTCTGTGACGGTACAGATGCCAGCACATCAAGCTACCCGAAACTGTCAAATTTTCCCAATCAAGTTTGAACCTTATGCCTAAACAAACACCATCAACTGCCTAGCCTTTTCCCAACTATGTTGGGGTCGGCTTCCAGTCTAACCGGATGCTGAATACCAGTATTTTACATGGAGCGACTGCCTATCCTGATCTCCACAACCCAGTTACTGGGTAATACCAACCAGTCTTACCTCTTGGTAAGACTGGTTGTCAGACTGTATGGCTACTTACGACCCGTAACGACTCTCAAAGATTCACGAATAACAGCCGGGACCAACCGCTTAACGTGCTTCCCTAGGCACGGAGGGGTCTTGGTCAAATGACAAATCTAAAAGAATCTTTTCAACTTTATTGGTTCGATAGAAATGTAAAAGAGTACAAACGGAGCCCTCCCTTTTAGCCAACTTCGAACAATTTATAAGTTATAAAATTGTTCATCTTTTTTTGTTGGTGGCGCTAGTTGGCTGCTGTCAACCGCTTAACGTGAAACGGAAGTAAAACAGTTAGCGACATTTTTCCAAAACAACTTTTTTTTTCTTGAACAAATACAATTTTTGGGATTTTTTTTATACAGATTTCCTTACAATGAGTGTTAAAAAGGGAACGTGTATAAAAAAAAAATCTTAAATATATTTTTCAATAAAAAAGAACGTGTATAAAAAATTCTTAAATATTGTATTTTTCGCATGAAATGTCGTTTTTTTCTCTTAGTTACATAGATTCCTTGAACTTCCTCACACAAAAGGCGAGCGGACAAGGAAAGTGCTGTTGTAGGAGTAATGGATAATTAAAAATTGTGGTTTTGTACAGCTTTGTGATGCAATGGTAGAAAAAGTACTCGATTTTGAGAAAACATCGATGTTTTTAACCGATGCATCGAAAAATATCGATGCATAGCCTCGATGTGTTTGCATCGAAAAAAACATCGATGTATTTTCTAAGTGGACATCTCGAGCCTATGTCCAGCAATGGAAGTATTTCAGCTGAATGAAGGAAGGAATAATAAATTAAAACAACAGCCTGTCGATTCTGTAAAAATCTCACCGTGAAATCATAAGTGAAGTGAGCACTTAGTAGTGTTAATCCCCAAGCTTTCACGGTGAGATGGTTACAGAATCGTACGGCAGTTATTTACTTTTCTTACTTGTACAAGTAAAATAATAGGGTTTTGATTATTTTTATTACCTAGGTAGGTACCTACATAAAATATATCAAGTTTCATCTACAACTTGTGGTCTTATATTAATGATATTCAAAGTAAATAACTTTAAATTCAATAGTGGTCATAAAACCAGTTTACACTTTAATGTTTTACTATAGTATTATATTTAGGCATATCCATATTGTATACGAGAAAAGCTTCGAATCGAAAGGACAATGCCCAAGGTACTTGAATTAAAGTAACCGTTTTTCCTTAAACAAATTGGCAACCAAAAGAAATGAATAAGTACAGTATTTTTATCTTACAAAGTGACTCGCACAATCGCAATTGGTGAAGTTGGAAGTGTGTGTGTGTGTGCGTTTGTGTTATGTCATGCTTCTCATCTTCACGCACACATTCATACCTACACAGCTATAATAAATAAAGAATAAAAATATTTGTACCTCTGTTAAGTGCGTAAAACCAGGCTCCTCTTTTCCACTGGACACTGGGCCCAGGGCCCCACGATCGACGGGGGCCCCGGCCTACCCTCAAAAAATCATTCTTTGCAGCCGCCGTTCCATTCTAAGCATTATTAGTACCTAGTACCTACTAGATTCATTGACAAAATAATTGATTTGCAATACTATTTACTTACAATAAGTTTCTAGCCCCAAACTTATGAAATATTAGTATTATGTTTCTTTTATTGGTTTTATATAATTTAATTAGGTTCAATTGAACGTTGAAAGAAATTCAAATTGTCAACTATACGTATATTGGGTCTAAATGCGGCAATTATATTGATTAATTATCTAATCAGCGTAAGTCGAAAAACTTGTCCAGGGTAAACTAAAAGTTAATATTTTGTATTTCGTGACAGAAAAATGAGATAATTTTTAGCACATCAATTTTAATACACTTTGACACAAACACTGAGCACTCTCCTTTGTTGAAGTTTGTTGCAATATTTTTTTTAAACTGAACGCGATCAAGCCAAGTAAACACGGAACACGGACTATTTTCTAGTTCATGACACGGAATAATAAAAACAGTGGAAGTGCAATTTTGCTTACATACTCTTTTCTAGACAGGGGCCCCGTGATCTTTATATGCCCAGTAGTGCTATTCTGTAAAAATCTCACCGTGATAACTCGGGTGAAGTGAGCTTAAAGTGAGCTGTCATTAGTGTCAATCCCTAGCATCAGATGGAAGGACAACTCACTTCACCTAACTTCTCACAGTGAGATTCTAACAGAATCGATCGACTGGGCCTCCAATAGGTTTAAGACGGCCCTGCGTAAAACCGTTAATAACAAAACCGGTACGACCAAAATTATACTTTAAATAAAAAGTAGTATTCAAATGTTGCAGTTATAAAGAAAAAACTGACATTTTAATAATGTCTGAAGATGATGTAAGCTTCATATCAGAAGCGGGTTATTCAATTCTATTGGTTTTCTTGTGATCAAAAACAAAAGATAACGTTTTATAATTATGTATATTTTCTTTTTCAAAAGATAAATAATGATATATCTTGAGGTGTATTGGTTAAATTACCACTTACTAAACTTTGAGTGATACTCTAACTATTCTTCTATTAAGTTAAATCGAAAAAATACCAAATCTAGAGATAACTCTTTCATAATAATTTTTTTATTCAAAAACGGGAAGTGTTACAACTTACCCCGTGGTTGGGGCAAGTAGTAACAACAATAAAAAACCAAAAATGTGACGTTCAATCATTTAAGTTTTTCACATCTTGAATCATTTTGCTTTGTTTACAACAAAAACTAACTAGGTAGTTCTATAATATGTATTTGTTATTAAATAATTAACTGAAACATACTTTTTATATAATCAACAATTGAAATATTTAAGTTTTCAACTATTTATCTTATTTCGTACTTATGTACTCCTATAGGTACTTTAAAATCACAGTAAATTAAATTATAAACCTCCAAATTAAGTCTCGTAATTATAACTTCAGCTGCAGCTAACTTGTATACCTCCTGGCT
The DNA here is from genome assembly GCA_949629135.1 of Eremobia ochroleuca. Lineage (NCBI taxonomy): Eukaryota > Metazoa > Arthropoda > Insecta > Lepidoptera > Noctuidae > Eremobia > Eremobia ochroleuca. Next base: position 6,097,460 of record OX451409.1, on the reverse strand, counting down.
TTGTGTTGCCCGCTCTGTCTTTCTCTTATACTCTCTCATTCTAAATGAAAACAAATAAGGTATATTACATTACAAATAATAACAGTAACTTACAGCAATTTGGGGGCAAGCTGTAACATGTTACAACAAACCCCAAGATTTTGTTACAACTCCCCAAGGTATAGTTCTTAATATTTATCACGATAACTATTAAATCAACTTAGTAATCTCGAAAACTGTTACACAACATTATAAATTGTTATATTTTAGCATCAAATAAAATACAGAAAGCTCCAATTAGTCGAAAATAGTAAAACTAACCAAAAATTTACGAAAGTAGAATTATACGTTACATGGCGACAAGGAAGCGCTTGCACACACCCACTCACTGTGCCGCCTGGCGGGACACTGGCTATGATAAAGCGACGCGGCTCGTTATAATTGTAAGATTAGGTAAAAAAAAAATCGTGAATAAAGTTTAAATTCCTATTGAAAAAGGTCTGTTAATACTTACCCCTGCTACAACAAGCCCCGCGCTCCCTAAATATTTTGAATGTGTATTAATCTGTTTGTGATGCAACTTTAAAAGATTTATTTTGTAAATTATTTATCCTACTTGCTTGGGCACTGGACTAGACAGGCAGAACTCTTTTCTTTCACAAGCGAAATTTAAAAATGACAGCGCAGCAAGTGGCGCCGTCTACTTGGGTCAACGAAACGGTCGGATAAGAGTGACATGACACTGGTTGATTACCTACTGTGACGTGGAGGCTGTCTTCCGATGACAAATGATGTCAGGGGAGCTGCTGTCATACCACGTCCACGACGAACTGCTATATTCCGGCATAATCCTGATGATATGGTTGCTGCTGATCCAGTAATACGATGAACACTTTTGGTAAAGGCTATCCTGGGTCGACAAACATAATTGCATTACATAACTGCTTATATTGATATGTAAATTTTATGTATACATATATTTTTGTCATTGTACTCATAATTATGAACAACTTTTACTATGGGACCAAACATGAAATCGCGAAAAAAAAAAAATCATGTGTTCCCTACATTTTGACGACTCGTACGAACATAAATGTACTACTGTTTGTCTCTGCATCACCCAAAGGTTGATGGCATTAAGTCCGCCTCTGCACATTTATGTGCTTGAAGTATTAAATAAATAAATAAATAAATTGCAAGGTTACCTACAAAAGACTGGTACATAATGTCCCAACGCACATTATTCCGTTACTTTCACAATGTTTTGATGGAGGAGAAGGGATAAGGATTTACTAAATAAGAAACATGTTTATGTACGGTTGTCCCTTCGCTTTTATAACGGGACTAAGTAACTGGGGCAATAACTCATTTGCTTCAAAGAAATACGGATGTGTGATGTTGTGAATATTCTTTATATTGTAAATACCTATGTATTGTAAATGTTCTAATAAAACTATAGATATAAGTGAACTCCCTCTTAAACACTTTAAATCTAAACTACATAAATGGCTTATTGGTAATTGTTTTTATTTTGTGATAGAATTTATTGACAAAAAAGTGACAAATAAATGGTTTACTGATTTTCATTACATTACCTAGTTTTAGTACGTACCTATAATAACTCTAGTGAGTTCTTAACAATAACTGTTTAGAACTCATTAGAGTTATTACTAGACATGTCAGAATATCAATTTTAGCAAATTAATGTGTCCTTTTAATTTTGTACACGTAAGGTGCTTAGGTATGCCAGTCCTTGGCGAAACATGCAAGACCATAATTCTATTTATAAGACCTTAATGTATCATGTTAAAGCAAATCAACATACTTATTCTATTCTAGATATCTACATATGTGTGATAAAATAAATATTTGTATGCAGTTTTTATCGGTGGATATGTCCTGAACATAGCTCAACCTTGTAACATATCCTACGAATAAATATCTTTAAAAAAAGGCGTTTGTTCACTGCCTAGGTACATAGGTGTGCTTTTTCCCCCGTAAACAAAAAAAAAAAAAAGGTAGATGTGCTTTGAGCAGTGGTACACTAATAGCGCAATTACACTTGGTCGTTCTCCCAAATTCGATTGCCTATGGAATTCGAGCAAACGACAAGTGTAAATGAGCGGGGTCAAGTACGCCCGTCTTCGGACAATCTAGTCCAGCATCACGTTCCAGTGCAATGACCAGTGTAGTTAATCTATCGGGTGCCCGAATTCGAGTAAAGTGTTTCGAGCACCCGAATACAGGCTAACGACTAAGTAAGGGTACCATAAGGGTACCAAAGTAAGGGTACCATAAGGGTACCAAAGTAAGGGTACCATTGAAATAGATGGACAAATAACACAGCGCTCATACGTCTAACCAAGGATATCCAAGCAAAAAAAAACACTGGTTAAAGTGATTTTATTTCGACCTAAAATTAATAAATTGCCGGCACATTAGTGTATTTTCGTTAGCTGATTATTTTTGTTGTAAGTATCTAATGCGTTTTTTTTTACATATATTTTTTACCATTGTCCTTATTTTGGTGGTCTGAATATTTTCTAAAAGTTTGTCCATCTATTTTAATGGGACCTTATACAACGTGTAACGTTAAATGCGCAAAACCTCTTAAGGGGTCATTGTACTCATCATTATGAACAACTTTAACTATGGGACCAAACCGGAAATCGCGAAAAAAAAATCAGCTGTTCCCTACATTTTGACGAGTTATGCGAACATAAATGTAGGGAACAGCTGATTTTTTTTTCGCGATTTCTGGTTTGGTCCCATAGTAAAAGTTGTTCATAATGATGAGTACAATGACCCCTTAAGAGGTTTTGCGCATTTAACGTTACACGTTGTATAATTGCACCTTTAGATTGTATAGAATGGCGTCGTTAAGTCGTGTAAAAAGGGGCGAGCGAGACTATTGCTTTAACAATGCACGATCCAGACCCCAGGATGCTACACAGAATTTCCAAATGGGCAAACCCAGTAACGCTTTGCCCGACCCGTGGGACAATGGCGTCACACACATAAAATGACAATTGAAAGACGAATTGTTCAAACCTTTAAAGCAACGGATTAGGAATTTTCTTTAAAACCGTTGGATTTTGATTGAAAGTGTAGTACACAATTAGGGTGCTGGCTGGGAACCTAAGGGCTCTTTCCCAGGGCAAGATCTCGTTATTTGCAGGTACGGTTTTTTGCAGGATCCTGTTTAGTGGTGTACGTGTTTAAATATCCATATTCACACAAGCATCCTGTTTGCCGGATACTGCAAGCAGGATGCATGTGTGAATACATATTTAAACACGTACACTACTATACGGGATCCTACAAAAAACCGTACCTGCAAAAAACGGGATCTTGCCGCGGGAAAGGGCCCTAAACTGACGCAATATTGAGTACTGTTGCACGAGCGACCGGTAGACGAGGCAGTAACTAGACTATTGAGTCAGTGAACTAAGTTAGTAGCATTTACCTAAGCATAACCTAAGTACTACATACTGCATTCCTAACCCTTTCCAACCGAGTTAATTAATGTGATCGTGAGTTTCGACTTTAAAAAATTCTGAGCAAAAATGTAAACAACTTTAGCGACCGCAACTGGCGTCGATCTATCGTGATTCTATCTAAGAATGAGACAAAAATATTTTAGCACTTTGCACGCACGTTTCGTCCAGCCAGTTCGTTGAAACCCGGATGAGGGATGGCTTGTTTTTTTAATCCCTCCGCACATATACTCACGATCGTGCGGCTAGAAATGATTCCTGAACCTCACGTATGTGAGGTTCAGGAATCATTTAACCCGGGCTGCGACTGAGAAATTCCTGATTGAAAAACACTGCCCCGGTCGTTCCCGCTCGTTAATACCCCGCAACACCCCCTTGGGTACATTTGACGTCTGAGAGACGTCATTCATTTGTTTTCCCTAGGAGCGGATGACGTGTCTTAAAACGTTATTTGAGGTTAGGCATTATTTTAATTGTAGCTTGTATCAGTCATAATAGAAGAGGAAATTACAGTATTTCGGTGAACATTATTTGCGATACACTGCCCCATTATGTCAAAAACAAGGAATATATTTTATGATAGTGATAGGGAAAGTAATAAATCCGTACCGAAGGGGTAAACGACTTCGAAAGAGTTACCGTGGCCCCTGGCACAGGCAACTGAAGGAACATGGGTGTGTTTTAGTCAGTAAAAGTCTGACACGCCCTCCCGCTCCGCCCAGAGCGAGAGAAGTTATTTGATAAGTTCCCACTCAAAAAAAAGGGGGGGTTAACGACTGGGAATGTTTTGTTCCACTCGTTAACAGTGTTGAAGAACGCGACATTTTTTTCCCAATAGTTCACCCCTCGTTCCGCATCTAGTTTGAGTCAGATAGAGCTTTAATTAGGATGAATTTTGAATGCACAAAATGAACAACGAAGAGATAAATGCTTCTATCCTTGTTTCGCAAACGGCTAGCGGCTGTAGTGTTTTGATTCGTATTAAATATACATATATTCTACCTGCATTAATAAAAGATAGGAAATTGCTTATCAGTTATGACCATGCTGCCAGGAACAAACAACAGATGATACACACCACATCAGTAGCTTGACCTTGAAATAGCCAATAACCGCGTCGCATCTGTACACTACCTTCTGTAATCCATGGTAAGTTTAAAAATATTAGCTTCTGCTTTCGGTCATGTGAACGAAGTTAAGTGCACCCGGTACTGCAACTGCAAACTGTGCTTGTATACATAAAAATAAACATGGAAACGTTCTTCTTCATGGCGGACACCAATACTATGCTACAAAGACACATAGTAGTGGCTTAACTATTTGGAGTTGTAGTAAACAAAGTAAATTAAAGTGCCGCGGAGTTTTGAAAATCAAAGTTGTAAGTGAATTCTATTGTAAGAGCCGTGGTAAGAGCTGAACTATATTACAGTAGAAATTCGATTATTCGGCCCTCAGTTATACGGATTCTAGTTATAAGGATTCGTGACACAAAACCCGCTTTTCTTCATACATTAAAATTATCCGGATTTTCGATCCGAATCCCTAACGACAACAATTATTCCGGTTAATCGAATTTCCACTGTACTATTTTTAGTTATTTGGCGCACACTATAACGTCTACATATTTGTATTTATACACAAGTGTGTAATACAAATATACTTTATATCATCATCTGACAAAAAATTTAATCGTTCCACACTAAGCCCGGTGTTGATATGGATCCCCCGAAGGAGTTCGGGGGATGCAGGTTAACTAAGGAGGGGCGAACCGGGCCAGGGGGGAAACCCAGCAGCCAAAAGTCCCCGCATCGGGCAGTAGTGGGATAGCGGCCGGGAGTGGGCGCTCAGTATCAGCCCGACCAATATAATCAGACCCGTTCCTTTTGGGGTGCTTGGACAGGAAACCTCCCCGTGTGCCCGTGGGCTGGAGTTCCCTTACGGATGCGTCCGGGGGGAAGGCCAGTCTACGGGACGGTGCACCCTGGGGTGCGGGCAATGACTCCCCATTGGGCACTGTGTGCCTAAGGGGTCTCATTGCCCGTATGCCAATATCCTGTCGGAGGTACGCTCCAACGTGTGTCCCTCAGCGCTTTAAGCAGAGACGCACAGCGGCGGAGTAAGAGCGGGCTCGGCGTGCACTAACTCTGCCGCCGGGCAGGCAGGAAGAAGTCTTCTTCTGCCACCGTTAGTCTCGTAGCCCCGAAGATTGTCAAGGTCATGTCTCTGACTTTTGACGGGGGTCGAGGGTCTTGGCTTAACCGCCCGGGCCGCGAGGAAGAAAGCCTCTATAAAAAATCACCCCAAACCTCCAAGCGGCGGCGCACCGTGAGGGGGGTTGATAGCTTGACTAATGGGTAGCTAAATTAGTCTCTAGTGCGAACCACTAGTTTTTGGGAATTAAAAGTTTATACTCGTGGGAACAGACATGGACAAATCTTTAAAAAATAAAAATCGTGAAGAGGAGGGGAGTGATGCGGGGTCGGAGTCCGACGCCGCATCTGGCGTGAAGGGCCTATTTAAGAGGCCGGACAGCAAAGTGGCGGGGGCTGCTGGAGAGAATGTAAGATTCTTCCAGAAGCGCCCCAAGCCGGGGGATGGCCAGGGGTCTTCCTCTGATGGCGGGTCGAGCTCGGCCCGCAGGAAAATTAGTCGGCGGGGTGGGGTCCAGGAGAGGGGTATGGGCAGAGGGCTCACAACGAAGGAGGCCAGTGAGCCGAGCCGAGCCAGCCCAGCTGAGCCAGCTCAGCGAGCCGATAGGCTCGCCACGGAGGAGCCGCACCCTGGAGTGAACAGCCGCAGGGCGGCCCTCTCGGAGTCGTCAGGCGGTGAGACGGACGCCGCTGGTGGCTCCAATTCGGAGCGAGCGGCTAGGTTTGCGGAGGTCGTGGTAGCCGCGATCAAGGGTGTGGCCTTGAAGAGGATTCAATCCTCTAAAGACAAGGCCATATCCGCAGCCACAGCCTCCATTATAGCGGCAGCGGAGGCCATTCACGTCGGGCCTCCGTCGGACGGATTGTCTGAGATGCGGGCGGAGGTCGCTCGCTTGACAGCCGCCATGGAGCTTCTTCAGAAGGAGAATGAGGAGCTCCGAGCGGACCTGGCTAGGCTCCAAGGAGCCGGCCCCCGGGAGGTGCTTCAAGGGGAGAGGCACGGGCAGGGTGGGCCAGTGCCTGCTGAAGACCGGGTTCTGACCCTGGTGCGGCAGGAGTTGGCGGCCTTCCAGAGTCGGTTTTCCGCCCTGGAGGCTGTTGTCCTGCGCCCCCCGCTGGCGGTGAGCCAGCCGGCCTCGGGCCAGCGGAAGGTGGCATCGTACGCCACCGCCGCGGCTGCCACGGCCAAATCAGGTTCGTCAGGCCAGGCAAAAGGCGCAGCCGTGCCGGAACCCGCGAGGACCCCAGCCCTGGTGGCGAAACGGCCGCCCCCACCGCCTAAATCTCCTCCGGCCGACGCTGATTGGCAAGTAGCCGGGGGGAATAAGAAGGCAGGTAAGGCAGCCAGGGCTGCCAAAAGAAAAGAGAGGCGTTAGCGGCGCAAGGAGCGAAGCGTCGCGGCTAGGCTCCGTGCCCCGAAGTCCGCAGCTGTAGTGATTACACTACAGCCCGAAGCGGAAAAGAAGGGCATGTCCTACCGCGACGTGCTCGCTAAGGCGAGGGCGGCGGTGAACCTCGAGGACCTCGGCGTCACTGATGGCATCCGGGTAAGGGTCACTGGGGCCCGGATGCTGGAGGTCCCCGGTGCGGTCAGTGGCCCAACCGCTGACGCTCTGGCCGAAAGGCTTAGGGCGTCCCTAAATGCGGACGAGGTCCGAGTGTCCAGACCCACCAAGTGCGCTGAAATGCGCATCCTAGGTTTGGACGACTGTGCGACGGAGGAAGAGGTGGTGGCCGCCATCGTCAGGACTGGGGGGTGTTCTGCCGAGCAGGTGAGAGCAGGCACCATTCGTCCTGACTTCACGGGGATGCGAGCCGTTACGGTGAGCTGCCCCGTGTCGGCGGCCCAGAAAATAGCCGGAGAAGGCCGAAGGCTCTTGGTGGGCTGGGTTTCCGCGCAGGTGAAACTGCTGGAACCCAGACCTCTGAGGTGCTTCCGCTGCCAGGTGGGCAACCATGTAGGAGCTAGATGCACCTCGGAGGTGGATCGCAGCAGCCTCTGCTTCCGCTGTGGTCAGCCCGGTCACAAGGCCGGCTCGTGTAATGCCACGCCGCACTGCTTTATTTGTGCGGCAGCTGGTAAGCCGGCCGATCACCGGGTTGGGAGCAAGGCCTGCGCCCCACCTGCCAAGGCCAGGGGCAGGGGCAAGTCCTCTGCCACCGCAGCCACAGCTGCAGCCACCGCCACTACCGCCGCCGCTGCCGCGTCCACCGTCGTCACTGCCGTAACCACAGCGGCAGGGGACTCCTCACAAGGGGTTCGGGAGGGGGCTGAAATGGAGTGTCAATAATGACCCCATTACGCCTCCTCCAGGCGAACATCAACCACTGCGCCTCCGCTCAGGACCTGTTGCTCCAGAGCATGGCGCAGTGGTCGATTAACATCGCCGTGGTCGCTGAGCCGTACTTTGTCCCGCCCAGTGACTACTGGGTGGAGGACCTCAGCGGCTCAGTGACCCTAATTTCGTCGGCCGCCGCCGGCACGCCGTCCCTCGAGGCTATAAAGAGGGGACGGGGTTGCGTGGCAGCAAGGTTCGGGGAGATTGTAGTGGTAGGAGTATACTTCTCCCCGAGCCGAACTCTCGCCGAGTTCCACAACTCCCTTGCGGAGTTGAGAGTCGTCGTCGTCGGGTTCCGTCCCCTCCCCGTGCTCGTCCTCGGGGACTTCAATGCTAAGAATGTGGCTTGGGGTTCCCGGTATACGGATACACGGGGCAGGATGGTGGAGGACTGGGCTCTGGAGACGGGCGTGGTCGTCCTAAACCGGGGTTCGGTCCCCACGTGTGTGCGGATGCGGGGAGATTCAGTGGTGGATATTTCGTTCGCCAGCCCCGCTCTGTCCCCGCATGTCGTCGACTGGCGCGTCATGGAGGAGGTGGAGACCTATTCCGACCACCGGTACATCCGGTTTGACGTCTCCGCCCAGACCTCGAGCGCGCTGGTCCGACAGGCCCCGAGTGGTCCGCGGTGGGCGCTAAAGCAGCTGGACCGGGAGCTCCTCCTGGAAGCTTCGATCGTGCAGGCCTGGGTGTCACCACCGGACAGGCCTCCTGACATCAACGACGAGGCGCAGTGGTTCCGGGAGGCCATGTCCGAAATATGTGACGTGGCAATGCCCCGGGTCCAGCCCGGACGCGCCTGGCGCCAGGTGTGCTGGTGGTCGCCGGAGCTAACGACTCTGCGCGAGGCGTGTGTTGCTGCGCGGCACCGGTACACCAGGCACCGCAGGCTCCGTATTCGCCCTCCGGATACGGAAGTGATTCAGGCGGAGCTGTACGAGGGGTACAGAGCGGCGAAGACGGCCCTCCGAGCGGAGATCCTGCGGGCCAGGGGACTGGCTCGTGAGGAGTCGCTGGGGACTTTGAACAGGGACCCATGGGGACGACCCTATAAAATGGTGCGGGAGAAACTCCGCCCATGGGCTCCCCCTCTGACGCAGAGTCTCCGGCCCCAGCTCGTGGAGGACATAGTGAGCGCTCTGTTCCCTTTGCGAGGGGAACACACTTCCCCGCCCATGGCTCCGCCTTCTGCGGTGCCCGATGAGGACCACACTGCTGACGACGACGACGATGCTCCGGAGGTGACCGAGGTAGAGCTGAGAGCGGCGGTACGTAGGCTTAATGCCAAAAATACCGCCCCAGGACCCGACGGCTTACCTGGAAAAGCCTGGGTTCTGGCCTTGGAGGCTCTCGGGCCTCGACTAAGGGGGCTCCTAAGCGCATGCTTGGAGAGGGGCCAGTTTCCACTACGTTGGAAGACGGGGAAACTGGTCCTCATTAAGAAAGCGGGGCGCCCTGCGGACTCTCCGTCCGCTTACCGGCCCATCGTGCTGCTCGACGAGGTGGGCAAGCTCTTTGAAAGAGTCATTGCAGACCGCCTCGTCGGGCGGCTGGTGCGGGTGGGGCCGGATCTGGCGGAGAGCCAGTATGGTTTCCGCAGGGGGTGCTCCACGGTGGACGCCATCATGCGCGTGCGAGCCCTCACGACGGGAGATGCTGTGGCCCGGGGTGGGGTCGTCTTGGCGGTGTCTCTAGACATCACCAATGCCTTCAATACCCTGCCCTGGAGTTGCATCAGGGAGGCACTCCGGTATCACCGGATGCCGACCTACCTCTGTCGCGTGGTCGAGGCCTATTTGACGGATAGGGCCGTCATTTACCCTGGTCACCAGGGAGAGTGGAACCGGCGAGAGATGTCGTGCGGTGTCCCACAGGGATCGGTCCTGGGGCCACATCTGTGGGACATCGGTTACGACTGGGTGCTGCGCGCCGACCTCCCTAGCGGCGTCAGTGTAGTTTGCTACGCTGACGACACGCTTGTCCTGGCGCAGGGGAGGTCGCACCAGGCGGCGGCGGAATTAATGACACGCGGGGTTGCGACAGTCGTTGAGAGGATCCGGCAACTGGGACTCGAGGTGGCCCTGCACAAGTCCGAGGCCATGTGTTTTCATGGTCCTCGGTACGCGCCACCATCGGGTTCCCAAACAGCGGTGGGAGGGGTTCACATCGGCATCGAGTCGACGATGAAGTACCTGGGACTCGTCCTCGACAGCCGGTGGAACTTCGTGGAGCATTTCCGACGTTTGGCTCCCAGACTGGAGCGGGCCGGGGCTGCCTTGAAGCGGCTCCTGCCCAATCTAGGGGGTCCAAACGCCTCCTGCCGGAGGCTCTACGCAGGGGTCGTGCGGTCCATGGCCCTTTACGGGGCACCGGTGTGGGCGCGTTCTATAAGGCGGCGACCAGCCCGCCGGTTGAACGCGTCCCAGAGGGTCATGGCAGTCCGGCTGGTCCGGGGATACCGCACGGTCTCCGGTGAGGCAGCGAGCCTCCTTGCCGGATTACCGCCATGGGATCTGGAGGCAAAAGTCCTCGCCCAAATATGGGAGTGGCGCGAGGAGGCAAAACACCGGGGCGTAACTCCGCTGCCTCGAGAAATCGCGGCACAGCGGACAGAGCTCCGGCGGGATCTCATGGCGACATGGAGAGTGCGTCTGTCGCAACCCAGTGCTGGGCACGCCACAATTGCGGCGATAAGTCCCCTCTTTGAGGAGTGGCTAGAGAGGCGCCACGGCGTCCTCACCTTCCGCCTGACGCAGGTCCTCACCGGACACGGCTGCTTCGGGAGGTTCCTGTTTCGTATAAGGCGGGAGGAAACGCCCGGGTGTCACCATTGTGTGGATCGCCCGGAGGACACGGTGGAGCATACAGTGGAGGTCTGCCCGGCTTGGGCAGAGCACCGCCGCGTCCTCACGGCGGCGATCGGCGGCGGCGATCTCTCGCGTCCGGCCCTGGTCCAGGCCATGGTACGGAGCGAGAGTGCATGGGAAGCCGTCACCTCCTTCTGCGAAGCAGTAATGCTTGCGAAGGAGGAGGCGGAACGCGTGAGGGAGAAGCAATCTTTGCGCCCTCACGCCCCTAATCGCCGCAGGAGACGCCCTGGGCGTCGGGAGTCAAGAGCTGACTCCCGGCCACCGTAGGCGCGGGCTTGCAGACGGCGAGCAATGGGCAGTTCGCCGTCTGGTAAGGACCAGGCTCGGGTCGACGGCGCGTTGTGTTCCACGCGCGCCTCAAAGAGATGTCAGCAGCGATGGGGCCCACTGGGGCCGATGCTTGCCAGGGTCGCGGGTTGTTCGAAAGAGTTACCGTGGCCCTTGGCACAGGCAACTGAAGGAACACGGGTGGGTTTTAGTCAGTAAAAGTCTGACACACCCTCCCGTTCCGCCCAGAACGGGAGAAGTTATTTGATAATTTCCCACCCAAAAAAAAAAAAAAAAAAGGTAGGTACATACCTAGTTAGGATTCAAGTAGTATCTACCAATTACTGTACCAATTAGTTGAATCATATAACAGTCTATATTTTTAAAATTGTACATGTTTCTGTAATGTATTATTAATGATCTATTTATTTTATTTACCTAAGGGCGATAAAATCAATGAAGAAAAGCTTCACTTATGTACAGATTGTGCCAGACTTCGAGAAAAACCAAATTAATGAATCGCTTTACAATCTAAAACAAAATGTGACTACACCAACAAACATTTCCCAGTGTACCTGTACACGTGACTCCTAAACTAGACGCGGAACGAGGGGTGAACGATAGGGAAAAAAATTTCGCGTTCTTCAACACTGTTAACGAGTGGAACAAAACATTCCCAGTCGTTAATAGTGTTAGGTAATAGGTAATACGGGCTGGTGTCCGCAACTCCACGTAAATGCGCGTATTTTGCGTACGGGTGGGAAAATCCATCATTCGATCCACCCCAGCTCCTCAAGGAAGGCCAGCAACGCCTTGATGTCACTGACCGTCTCACGGTGTTAACGACGGGGTATTAAAGAGCGGGAACGACCCCTTTGCCCGACCTGGGACTTGAATCCAGGACCTCATGCTTAGCAATAGCGCTTGTGACCACTATAGCAACGACGCAGTAATACCTACTGCATTCCTAATACAGTTCAAATCGAACCTAATATCACTTTGGGCATATCCTAACACATACAGCGTATTAATAACAACATCGTAAAAAAACCGCTTCATGAAAACTGGCTTAGGCAATTTTCATTCAGTCTGTTTCAACACTATTGCCGCAACATCACTGCGAACTTCCACATCCAATTAGCTTTTCAACTTAGTATTGCATTGATTATGTTACAGTGTAGTTCATTCAAGAACTTGTCTTGTTTACGTATATAAATTAACATTAATGTGATTTATTTCAAGAAAAATATTTTTAGTTACTTAAATATTAACATAATATTTTTTTGAGTTGTTTCAAGTGAAAGGTGGCAGTGAAAGTAGGACTTCGTGGATTTTGGAATATTGCATTATTTTTTGCAAAAGGATTTAAATAGGTACGCAAGTATTTTTAATGATTTTAATCAAGTATGTTGACTAATAAATTATAAATACATATGTATTAATCGGTGTAGTTTATGTTTCTAAACGACTAGCAGTTTTTTAATTTATTTTTGTCTAATTATACATAATAAACGTCAGAAATTTACAAAAACAAATCAAGGTAGATATAATTTTATTACAAAGTAGTATTGATACAAATTAAATACCAGCCGGTCGATTCTATAAAAATCTCGCCGTGAAATCATAAGTGAAGAGTGAGAGATTACAGAATCGCACGGTTGTATACAACGTGTAACGTTAAATGCGCAAAACATGAAAATAGTTTGATCAGAATAACGAGCAGAATTAATTGAACCACTTTTTAATATAGGTCACATTTTTCAAAAAATCTTCATTAAAAACGTTGCCGTGTCTATTTATTAGTAGGTCAAGCAAATGTCAGCGCAGCGCAGCGGCCCCGTGACGACTCCTCCCTCGGTAAAGCGTCGTCGCAGACGCAAGAAACGATCAGAATGGCCAGTAAAACTAAAACAGCACATAAAACCTTTACAATTTTTTAATGACTTATTTTCTCTCTCAAATAGGTCAATTGAATTAAAAATCAGTTGGGGTGTCTGAGGTTTTGCGCATTTAACGTTACACGTTGTATAATAAAAATTTGAAGAAAATGGCAGGAGCTCATTGGGTATCCAAAAATTGGATAAGTGCCCAAAAGGCTGTCAGCATTACCTCGTTGGATGGCAGTGCTGATTCTTTGGGCTAAAAGTAGGCCAGCCCTCTGGTCACGTGAAGCGTCAGCCAACCGCTTTGCGATTTACCGAACGAATAATTCGATGAGCACTCGGAACCCAAGGCCCTAGTGTTTCAACCCCAAACGGATCAAATTAAGCACACATTTAGATATACTGAAGTTTCATTCATATATGTACAGACGCCAGTACATCTAGCTACCCGAAACTGTCAAATTTTCCCAATCAACTTTGAACCTTATGCTTTAGCGATAAAGTTGAAAATCTACATCATCATTCATCATCTCTGCTGCCCCTATACCAATTTATTTGAGATCGGCGCAACGTCTTTTTCTTCCATACTCCTCTATTAGTCGCCATCTTGGCAGTCACTCCCTCTCTAATCATGACAACATTCACACAGTCCAGGTTTCGTTTTGACAGTTCAACAACATTCATTGCGTTTTTTACGTTGTTGAGCAGACACATTTTTCGAACATATGGAGCAATGGATTAGCAATATGCTTCAAAATGATTCAAATTGAGAGTAATAGTGTGTGTTACGCAATTAGGGTGCTGTTTCATTCATACATATAAATGTACAGACGCCAGCACATCAAGCTACCCGAAACTGTCAAATCCCAGTCAATCTTGAACCTAAAACTTTAGCAATAAAGTTGAAAATCTAGTAAGTAAAGAAATTTGACAGATTGTAGTAGTTTGATGTACTGGCTCCTGTACGTTGTTCACAAATACTGCTATTTTTTAAGTTGCTTGATATAAAGAAAAAATACAGTCATAAAAAAAGAAAGACTGTCATCAGTAAATGCTTATGCTGAAAACCAGTTCCGCCAACGTTACAAAATAAATATGTGAGACGTATTTTGTCTCGCAGACAGGCGCGACGACGGTGACGCAACGGTGCATCGCGATTCAGCGGGGTAATTGCGTAACACACTATCAGGAGCAATGGGTTTCATTTTGACAGTTCAGCAACATTCATTGCGTTGTTGGGCAGACACACTTTCCGAACATACGGAGCAATTAATTAGCAATATGCTTCAAAATGATTCAAATTGAGAGTAATAGTGTGTTACGCAATAGCCCTCTGGTGGAACAATTTCCTTGATGTTTTCATAGAATTTGTTCTACTAGTCGCGTCGCACCTGTCTGCAGGAGCCTTTTAAAATAATAACTTTCTCATGTGGGCCATGCACTCTGACCACAGACCACTCCTACGTTGACATTTAAACATTAAAAACCGGCCTAGTGCGAGTCGGACTCGCACACGAAGGGTTCCGTACCAAAAGCAAAAAACGCCGAAAACACGTTTCTTGTACGGAGACCCCATTTCTTTTTAATTAACTTTATTTTATTTTTATTATTTGTTGATATTGTAGCAATAGACATACATACTCTGTGAAAGTTTTAACTGTTTACCTATTACGGTTCATGAGATACAGCCCGCTGACAGACATATGGACAGCGGAGGCTTAATTGGGTTCCGTTGGCAACCTGTCGGTACGGAACCCTAAAAATTGTGAAGGGATAGGCCATAGAGGTGTTTTACACTCGTATTTTTATATTTTATAATAGGAGGCGAATCTATTGCCGCAGAACATCCGGGTGATTGCGTAATACACTATCATTAATTGAGGTATTTACAAGCAATGGATTAGCAATATCCTTAAAATGATTCAGATTGCGATTGATAGTGTGTTACGCAATTAGGGTACAGCAGCGTAATTGCGTAACACACTATCAGTAGCAATGGGTTTCATTTTGACAGTTCAACAACATTCATTGCGTTATTTACGTTGTTGAGCAGACACATTTTTCCAACATATGGAGCAATGGATTAGCAATATGCTTCAAAATGATTCAAGTGTGTTACGCAATTAGGGCACTTTCCCACGGCAAGATCCCGTTTTTTTGCAGATACGGTTTTTTGCAGGATCCCGTTTAGTAGTGTACGTGTTTAAATATACAACGTGTAACGTTAAATGCGCAAAACCTCACACACCCCAACTGATTTTTAATTCAATTGACCTATTTCAGAGAGAAAATAAGTCATTAAAAAAATTGCAAAGGCTTTATGTGCTGTTTTAGTTTTACTGGCCATTCTGATCGTTTCTTGCGTCTGCGACGACGCTTTACCGAGGGAGGAGTCGTCACCGGGCCGCTGCGCCGCCGCGCTGAGATTGGCTTGCTTGACCTATTAATAAATAGACACCGCAACGTTTTTAATGAAGATTTTTTGAAAAGTGTGACCCATATTAAAAAGTGGTTCAATTGATTGTGCTCGTTATTCTGATCAAACTATTTTCAGGTTTTGCGCATTTAACGTTACACGTTGTATACATTCAGACAATCATCCTATTTGCCGGATACTGCAAACGGGATGCTTGTGTGAATATGTATATTTAGACACGGTACACCCCTCAGTCTCCCTCAGTTTTCAGGTTTTACAGTAATAAAATAAGAGATGTCGGAACACTTAACAATCGTGGGAAAATAAATAAGCAGTATATTTTTCTATTTATAATTAGACTTAGGTCCCTTTCCCACGGCAAGATCCCGTTTTTTGCATATACGGTTTTTTGCAGGATCCTGTTTAGTAGTGTACGTGTTTAAAGGTATACAAATATTCAACAAGCACAACAACACAAGTAAGCACAAGCACAAGCATCCAGTACAAGCATCCTGTTTTCCGGATAGTTCTTTTTTCTTGTCTGCTTATTTATGTGTGTATATAAATGGTAAAATGAATAAATAATTCCCAAAATAATACGTAATACTCCGTTGCACGAGTTGACCATTCACAAAGCGCGTGCGTATTATTTTTCAACGTAATATTTGAGGAACAAGTTTCCGTTACAATAATAAAATTAAAATAAATAAATTCTAAGCTATCAAAGGTCAGTTAATTAGTTTATAAATCTATTGGTATTCTTCGGTACGTCGAGTAGATCATTTTATTTTTATAACGTAGGCCTACCGTGCGATTGTGTAACCATCTCACCGTGAAAACTTGGGTGAAGTGAGCGTGGAGTGAGTTGTTAATAGTGTCAATCCCTAGTATCAGCATGACTCAGCTCACTCTAAGCTCACTTCACTTTAGTTATCACGGTGAGATTTTTCCAAAGCGACCGGCTGCACCCTAAGTAGGGAATGCAATCTCGTTCTCGCGAGATCTCGGCCTTTTTTAGCGAGATTGATCTTGGACGAAATCTTTGGGGTTTAACTCAATGAATGCCAATCTCGCGAGATTAGGGCTCAAGCGAGATCCCGCGAGTTTATGAATAACATTACTGCGAGATCTCGCCAATTTCGACATCTCGCGAGATTGGCAGTTTTGTGTGTTTTTTTTTGCAAATAATCACAATATTTGAATAAATTAGGAAAAAAATAATAAAATTAGTTAGCTAGCATTGCTAGCAATAACTATTAGCAAACAAAACAGGCATGCTATACAACGTGTAACGTTAAATGCGCAAAACCTCAGACACCCCAACTGATTTTTAATTCAATTGACCTATTTCAGAGAGAAAATAAGTCATTAAAAAAATTGTATAGGTTTCATGTGCTGTTTTAGTTTTACTGGCCATTCTGATCGTTTCTTGCGTCTGCGACGACGCTTTATCGAGGCAGGAGTCGTCACCGGGCGGCTGCGCCGCGCTGACATTGGCTTGCTTGACCTATTAATAAATAGACACGGCAACGTTTTTAATTAATATTTTTTGAAAAATGTGACCTATGTTAAAAAGTGGTTCAATTAGTTCTGTTCGTTATTCTGATCAAACTATTTTCAGGTTTTGCACATTTATCGTTACACGTTGTATATTATTTCAACAGGTTTTATCAATAAATTACTGGTCGACCACGGCAGAATGGATTACCAGAATCAATGATGGAAGATTCGAGAAGATGTAAGGACTGAGAAGATATTGATTCATTTACGAAGTCGGGATGGCGATTGTATTGGAAGCGATAGCGCCGAAAGTCGCAGAATCAGCACATGTGTACAGACAGGTAAATATTTACTAAATATTTAGTTCATATTGATTAAAGCCACGGATACACTAGGGGACAAATGGAGCAACATGTTGCGGAACATGGCGCTCGGCAACTACGTGAATGTCCCGAGAGAATGTCGCGCCGTGTGCTCGCTCTCGGAGCGGGAGCAAGAAACATGTCCCGCGTCACGTAAAATGTTGTGGGTCATTTTGCGGGACACTATGGAACGTTGCAGCGTCACGTATATTTTGTGTTGCGCGTCATGTTGCAGGACAAAATGTTCCGTAGTGTATCCGGGGCTTCAGTTTGATGGGATTCCCGATTGCCTTCAAACTATACTGTCGGCCAACTATCGGCCGACCGCTTGATCAGTACGGCGCTCAAGCCCCGCCCGCACACTTGCCGATTGTTTAGTCGGCCGACTCGGGCACTCGGCCGATAGTTCAGTTCGCTCCGAGCTTTCGGACGGTCGTGCGTATATTTGCAACCGTTCTCTTCAACAGTCAGTTACAAACTAGTAAAATCGTTCGAGAATAGTCGGCCGATTGTTGGGCTAATCTGCGCACTTACGTCCAACCCAACTGTTTTGTTAGCACAGTGTGCGCATTAACAGCCCAACCCGACCAAACTATCGGCCGATAGAAAGTCTGCAGTCTACGGGGCTCTTAGTCTTCAAACATTGCGGAATAGGCGACGAGCAGGCCCGGAGTTGGATCTGAAACCGGCCCGGACATTTTAGAGACGACCTGCCCACCACTTTAGAGAAAGGAAAACCACGAATGTAAATTTTGTTGAATGTAAATTCCGTTAATTATGTTTGTTTGTACAGTTGTGGACATATAATTAGGAACAGTCACTAATGGATAAACAAGGGTTTTTACTTTTGTATCAACTTACAGATAACAACTATGGACCATTATAAAGTAATAGCTTTATTAGTTGGTTTTAACGATATTCAATAAAGTATCGGCATCACTTTGGATAGATCCCTTAACTTCCGGAGAAACTGCGAAAATGTTAAAAAGAAAGCACATAACCACAGATTACTAAATAGTTACTACCAGATACTTCACTCAGTAGAAAATTTTCAATACCTACTGCTATAATAGCCCACTACGTCGCGTCGCCAACCCCTGCATGCTAAAATGTGCCTATGTACGAATGAATTTTACGATTAAAATTGAACAACGTGCGTGCGCTTCGCTTGCGAAAACCGCATTGAATCTGGTCCGCAAACGGCCCGAGACCGCTCGGCCGGGCGGTAGGTAATTATAGCGCGCAAGTACATGGAGTGACGGAGGCCTGACATAACAGAAACCACTTACTCCGTCGCCTAACACCACCAGATAGGGGACACGTGCTCGAGTCCTGCGAACAACTGGAATGGCGCTTTGTTTCTCATTGGCTGTCTAGTATGGAGCCGATCAGCCCACGCTAAGTTAGTGGATACAGCTCCAAATGAGACATGCCGGATGTTGCTTAACACGTTCAACGCCCTGTCGGACATTGCTGGGCGACGTACGGTGTACTTATATTTTATTCCGCGGCGTTGATCGTGTTAACACCGGACTGGTTGCGTAAAACCGATCGCGTTGCGAATGCTGTATCCATTGACTGGAATTGCGCCTCCAGCAATTCGCAGAACTATAGACAGCCGCCTCGAGAGCGCGAAGCTACAGGAACCCACGCCACTCAATACACAATTTTTATTCAGTGCCTGTTCGTAACCCCAAGCGTTGAAATTTTTCGTCGGTTATTAAAAAACAAAATCGATTTTTACATTTTGACCCCAAACACATTTTGTATTGCACTTTAGTATGAAACAGTAGTTTTTTTTTTTTTTATAACCATGTAAAACATTCTACGCTAGGTGGTCTAGAATTATGTGCTCAATTTACGAGTACCAATGCGACTTTTCAATTCATATGTAGGTACAGGCGCCAGCACATCAAGCTACCCGAAACCGTCAAATTTCCTCAATCAACTTTGAACCTTATACTTTAGCAACAAAATTTAAAATCTATAAAAGAAATTTGACAGATTGTGGTAGCTTGATATGCTGGCGTCCGTAGTTTCCGAGTTTTTGGGCGAGGCCACAACACTGCGTTGCGGCGTCGTATCGCAAAAACGACGTCGCACAGCAATACAATGCGATGACGCAACGCAAAAATTTTATCGCATACGACATCGTACGACAAGACGCTAACCGTCAGTTCAGTTTCTAAAAAAAAATTGTTATTGTAGTCTGATATACTTTTGTCCCAAAGGACGGGACGTTCCTGAACTAAGGATATCAGGTAATCGATATCATAATCCGCCAGCATGAAACGTGCGCACCTCATTCAATGTGGACACTAACTACGAGGTAGCGCGTCGTCGCATTGCAGATTTGTACGTTGCGTCAGCGCATCGGAAATTTCCACGATGCGTTGTGCGGCGTCGTAGATTTTTACGATGCGACGCCGCAACGCAGTGTTGTGGCCTCGCCCTATCTTGGACAACGGTGAACGTATAAAATATAAATATGTATATTTAAATCGCCAACCGGTTTTAAGCAAGCGTGGTGATCAATCCTCGTCCCTTTTCCGTATGAGAAGAGGCATTTGCCCTGCAGTGGGATCCGGTAGTCTGTTTTCACAAGTTTATACGGAAAAAACAGATGTAACGCCAGAATATAAACTGTATGAGGAAAGGAATGAAGGAAACAATTTTTTTACTAGTCGAATTATATTATATCATCATCTGCCTAGCCTTTTCCCAACTGTGTTGGGGTCGGCTTCCAGTCTAACCGGATGCAGCTGAATACCAGTATTTTACATGGAGCGACTGCCTATCTGACCTCCACAACCCAGTTACTGGGTAATACGATACCCCTAGGTAAGACTGGTTGTCAGATTTTCGGGCTTCTGACACCCGTAACGACTGTCAAAGATCTACGAATGACAGCCGGGACCAACGGCTTAACGTGCTTTCCGAGGCACGGAGGGGTCTCGGTATGTAAAGATGGTCACCCATTCACAGATCAACCGCGGCAAGCGTAGCTTAACCTGATCGATCGACCTGTGCGGCTGTTATTATTTAGCCACGGGCCCCTCCACTAATTATATTATATAGAAGTAAAAAAAAACATTCTTTTCACGGACGAAGCAAAGACACTGAAAATATTAAGTGCTGTGTGAAATAGTTGCATTGTTAAAATTGTAATTAATGAAAACAATAGTTACCATTCCTGACTTGTGTGTGTGTTTTTTTTAAGCCTTTTGTGTATTTGACTAAATAAAAACACAGGTAGGTAGGTTAGGTAAAATGTAACCATTTCATTTAAATAATGTGAAGTTTGAAGGCTATTTTAACAATCAGACAACACACGACAGTACAATGGTAAAACAAGAGCCAGAGTACATAATAGTACTACGTACAGAAGGGCCACTCCCTTCCCCGCGCTCATATCAGATACCGCACCTCACCCCGCACGTCGAGGCATTCGTCGCCGACTCTTTAGCAAGGGCTGTACTACTGACCCCTGTCAGCAGTCAAATAAAACTTTTAATCACGATGGTTGGATATTGTGCTTTAATTGGATGCTTATCTTCATCGAGCAATATCAGCATCTAGCAATCAAGCAATTATGTATTTAGTTAGGTACCTTATTTTGTTATTGAATAATTAAACCTCTCTTACTTAATAACTATATTATAGTATTATTTTTATTTCGTTACGAAGTCGACTATATAAATAAATAATTGAATGCCGCTCGCAAAATAATGCATACATTCGGGCAGCGCCCGCCGTCGGTCTTTCGGTTTGCCCGACGCAAATTTTTGCCCTTTCCGCGTCATTTTTATGCTACGCTCGACACTCAACCCTACTAGAGTTCACGCACACATTTGCACGTGTACAAACTTCATTTGGTTATGTAGTAGTAATAGGTAATTATTTTGCGCGCGTTGTATGAAGTGTCCGAGGTGTGACAAGAGAAAAAAAACCGGTCAAATGCGAGTCGCACTCACGCACCGAGGGTTCCATACAAATTATCACACACTACTAGAGATGGGTCGAGGGCAAAAACAAATATGGGCAGAATGGGCATAAACTTGGCATATTGGGCGTAAACGAGTTTACGCCCAAATAAATGCCCGATCACTGGGCGCAAAAACTAATAACTTTGTTTTGTAAAAAATAAAGCAGGAACTTAACTTAAAATGAAACTTGATGTCAGTATTTTGTATGTAAATCAAAATTTTAATCAAATAATCAGTCTTGTTAAAAAAATCACAGTAGGTAATTATAGAAAATATAATTTTAACTCTCTTTAAATGAAAAATGAAGTGGTCTTGTAATTGGCTTTGATCCTTCAATAGTCTTTGTACGTAATATACTACTCTGCCATAAAAATACCGGGAAAAGCGACGTGAGGTCGAGTGTTATCTTGTAGTAAAACTACATTGACTCGTGTTCGTCGGTTTTTCTTGATATCAGCAGATAGTTTGGTGAGCTGGGTTGAATATTTGTCAGCGTTTATAGTTTCATTGTGTAATCAATGTATGTTATAAAAGAAAGTGTGCAATGTGCATGCCGCTAAAACTTAGAAATGAGTCCCGGTACGATCAAGGGAGTTATATGGTGTGGTAAGCCTCTATCTCCTGTCCATGAAGAATGTAAAGAATGTTCCCGTTTTTACCAGAAGGGCATACTTTTGAAGATATAAGGGCTGGAGTTTTTGCCCTCTGGAAATTTCTAGAACAGTCCAGAACAATCGAGAGTATTCGAGAGCATTCCACAACATTCAAGAACATTCTGGAATGTTGTGGAATGTTTGGGAACATTCGAGAGTATTCAGGAACATCCTAGATCATTGAGTAGGAAATTCTAAAAATTTATACATACATACATACATACATACCCCGGAAAACTGAAAAATGTTGTTTATAAACAAGTATTGTAGTTAGAATGTATTTTCAATAAAAAAAATGTTAAGTTGTAGTTGTGTGTGTTTGTTGTAGTTGTTGTTGTAAGTTGTGGTGTAAGTTGTTGTTGTAAAGTTTATTCCAACTACCACACAATCTCATATCAACTCCCTGAGCGAAGCCGGCTACCCCAGGTAGTAGTTCATAAAACAGCATGCCTTGCGCGTCCCAGAAACAGCAAAGCAGAACTTTTAAGTGGTTCTTTTGACTCAGCTTCGGTTGAGTTGGTGGCGTTTCTTCTCGAGGCAGTCAAAAAGCACGACATGTATCGTTCTCGTGATGAATCCATGATTCATCTCCAGTAACCAGATCAGACAAAAACTATTTACGTCGGGGTTGCAGCAAAGTGATTGACAAATAGCGACACGGACTGCACGACTGGCGTCTGTAAGGATGTGCGGTACCCACCGAGCCAAAACTTTTCGATACCCAAAGTCATGCAGATTGTATTCCACGGCGTGGTGACTGCAGTTAAGTGCTTCCGCTAATTCACAACTGGTAGCATCCGGATTCGACTGCAGTTCGCGGCGTAAATCGTCATCATTCACAGCGGTTGGTCGTCCTGAACGTGGCTGACTTTCAAGGCTCCTGTATCCTCATTTAAAACGGTCAAGCCATCGGGACACCGTCGCATGGCTTGTAGAGACGCCAGCACATCAAGCTACTACAATCTGTCAGATTTCTTTAATAGATTTTCAACTTTATCGCTAAAGCATAAGGTTCAAAGTTGATTGGGAAAATCTGACAGTTTCGGGTAGCTTGATGTGCTGGCGTCTGTACTTCCAGCGCCCAATGCAGTATTGATATTGTCAGCCCCAGCCCGCGCACTGTGGCCTGAGGCCCCTCTCCCACAGCGACTTTTTCTAGCGAGGCTGTTCCGCGTTTCGTAAACGCGTGACAGCATCGCTACTACCGCACGTTTGTCGCATTTGTAACGCGCTACAGAAGCGATGACAACTCGCTACATCGCGACTGTATCGAAGTAAACGCGCGACCGTGTCGGACGACATCGGGGAGAGAACGGAGGGAGGGTGGCGCGTGAGTGGAGATGTGGAAAACCGAGCATCAGTGCAACAAAGACAGGTCGAGTGCTGTAAAAACAGCACCAAAGACAACGTGACTAATGTTGCCTCAACGGAGTCCATCTTGCAAGTCTGGCATTTTTGTGTCGTTACTGAAACGCGTTTGCATCGCGACAGAAGCGCGACAGTGTCGCGTTTGCATCGCGACTGAGAATCGTGGTGTGAGCGAGTGCAAACAGCTAGCAACCTATGGTTGTAAAAATACCGTATAATACCAAAAGGCTAGGTATTAAACAGGTATTTTACCATAACTTACGGTATTATTGGTATATTGTGTATTTTAGTTTTTGATTCACTTTTTAAGATCCTGCGTTATTACGAAGAGTTGTAGTTTAATAAATAAAATATATTTGAAGTTTCGATTGTATTCTATATTTTAGAATGACTAATTCTAATCTAATTTAATAATATAATAATCTAACCTAATAGTCGTGTTACACGACTATCAGCGTATTAGGTTTCTGCTTGAAGGCACCCAGAGCAGTACCGACAATCTACGATGTCATCGTCATCGTGATCGTGATCGTCATTGTCATCGTGATTGTCATCGTCATCGTGATCGTGATCGTGATCGTGAGCGTGATCGTGATCGTCATCGTCATCGTGATTGTCATCGTCATCGTGACCATCATCGTCATCGTGATCGTGATCGTGAGCGTGATCGTCATCGTGATCGTCATCGTGATCGTGAGCGTGATCTTCATCGTGATCGTGATCGTGATCGTCATCGTGATTGTGATCGTCATCGTGATCGTCATCTTCATCGTGATCGTGATCGTCATCGTCATCGTCATCGTGATCGTCATCGTCATCGTGATCGTGATCGTGATTGTGAGCGTGATCGTCATCGTGATCGTGATCGTCATCGTGATCGTCATCTTCATCGTGATCGTGATCGTCATCGTCATCGTGATCGTGATTGTGATCGTGATCGTCATCGTCATCGTGATCGTGATCGTCATCGTGATCGTGATCGTCATCGTCATCGTGAACGTCATCGTCATCGTCATTATCGTCATCGTCATCGTCATCGTCATCTAGTGATGAGCAAAGCAAGACCAAGACCAAGACTGGGATAGTCTTTGTATTGGTCTTCGTGTTGCTTACTCAGTCTTGGTCTTAGTCTTGCTTGTTCGGTCTTGGTGTTGGTCTTGCTAGTGTATAGATAGTCTTGGTCTTGCTCAAATACTTCGAGTCTTGATCATGGTCTTGGTCTTGGATTTTGCTCATCACTACTTCTATCTCATTCTCTCGCACGTTAAATCCTATAGATGTGTGTTTATCTCTTTTTACCGTCGCTTTTTCGTTTCATTGATTTTCAAATCACAACGATGCTAAAGTTTTCACTTCAAAATACCATTTCATGTTTTATATCTGTGCATTTCCACCGTATTTTCAGTATTTTAATTATTACTCAGATAATTTACTTAAACAATACAGAAACAATCGATTTATACATAAAATACCGTAGCAAATGGTATAATACCGTATTATACGGTATTTTTCGTTTTATACGTTTCAATACAAACGGTATAATACAGCACTTACATCTCTATAGCAACCGCATCGCGACTGTATCGATGCGAAAGCGCGACAGCATCGCTACAAAAAGTCGCCGTGGGCGAGAGGCCTAAAAAGTACTCGTGTAAGAACAGTGTTCGAACTTGTCGCTCGTCCATTTTTTCTTCAAACTTACTAAACCGATCGCGACGGCGCCTTTATATTTCCCCACATCACAAGTACCTAGAACATTCTACCACACTCTAGAATATTATCGAAAACAATTGACCAGATAAAGAAAATGTATAGAGTTTTGTAGTGTCTCATTAACAGGAAAAGGAACATATATGGGGTATTTTCGGATAGGTATGAGGAATCGATTTTTTTTTTGTATTGACGTCGCTATTTGGACCAATTAATCTTTTCTGCACACTCAAATATGAATTTAATCAAATAATTTGAATGAAAAATGTAATAAAAGTTCTGTTAAAGTTTTTGCCCAGGCAAAAGGCATTTATTGGGCGTTTACGGGCATTTATCCGGCGTTTATTCAAAGCGCCCAATTTGCCAGGGCATAAACCCATCTCTACACACTACCAATCACACACAGAATCACTCGTCGCAATTCGAATCAATTTGAAGTATATTGTTAATCCGTTGCTTCATATGATCGATAAATGTGTCTGCTCAACAACGTAAATAACGGAATGAATGTTGTTGAACTGTCAAAATGAAACCCATTGCTATTGATAGTGTGTTGAGTCTAACAACTAGTCTTACCAAAGGCTACCGTGTTGCCCAGTAACGCTGTCGAAAACACGGTAAGATAGGGTAAAGTAAGGTAACACGGTCAGATAGGCAGTCGCTCCATGTAAAAGCCTGGTATTCAGCTGCATCCGGTTAGACTGAAAGCGGACGTCGGTGGGGCCCACTACGATTCTAATGTGCGCTAAGCCTTGAGGTATGAGGATAAAGTAAAGTCCACTCATCCTCCATAGAAAAAGGAGGATCCTCTGCATCCACAGCTTCATAAACCCCAGGACATACCTAAGTCGGTAGAATTAAAAATAAATATACCTACTCAATTATTTGCTCACTACTTTCAGATTCTGGCGACATTCGCCGCGTCATTGCTGTCCCTAGCAGGAGGCATCACGTTCGGTTTCACAGCAGTCCTGCTGCCTCAACTCCAGACTGACTCCAGTTTCCCGTACGACCAGAGCTACGACTCATGGATTGGTTAGAATATCACTACATAGTATAAAACAAAGTCGCTTCCCTGTCTGTCTGTCCCTATATATGCTTAGATCTTTAAAACTACGCAACGGATTTTGATGCGGTTTTTTTTAATAGATAGAGTGATTCAAGAGGAAGGTTTATATGTATAATACATGCATAATATAGTAGAGAAACACTGGTAACTTTAGAGGTTTCTAATGTGATGTCGCAAATAAACACATTTTTTTGCGCTTACATTGTAAACGCTGGCTGAACCCGTCGAGATAGATCAAAATAATGTACTACAGTATTGTACACCTTAAAAAGGTCTACAAAAAAGTCCGCAATCGTATATGTCTATCTCTTAGGGATAACCCACAATAACCATTTTTTATCCTATACTTTTTACGAGAAATAATGGCTCTAAAATTATCAGTGTTTCTCCATTGCACCCGTGCGAAGCCGGGGCGGGTCGCTAGTATTTTTATAATATTGGATGGGCGCTGTGGTAACGGCCGCAACTTACGAGTTGTAGGTTAGAATGGTGCTCCCAAAATGGTGAAAGAAAACATCGTGAGGAAACCAGCATGTCCTAGAACCAAAAAATCGAAGACGTGACATCTACCAACCCGCACCGCGTGGTGAATTACGGCCCACTCCCTCTCACTGATAGGAGGACTGTGTCTCAGCAGTGGGAACATTATAAGTTCATTATGTGGATGGTAAACACCCGATGTTAAGCCATTACCGTTATCTCTGGAGATCTGCTGGATTCGTAGCTATTCCAGGAGCAGAACAGAAATATCTCATTTTCCTGTTTTTACACGGACACCCTCCAACTGGAACGCAGCGACGCTGCTTGGCAGACCGAAATAGACATAGTGGTAGTACTTGCTTACCCAGACGTGTTCCTTCATAAAAAAGGTCTTTTACTGTCAAAGATTTACAAACAAATATGACGAAGTGAAAGTAAATAAGTGTACTCCACAGACAGAAAGGATACACGGAGACACTCATGCTGACTGAAGCGGCATATTGGGTAGAACAATATTACCCTTATCACATCACAACACTGATAAAAAGTTTGATGATCATAGTCTGATGTCGCCAAAATCACGACGGTCGCTCTTCAGTCAAGTTTCCAAAAACAAAACTAGATATGGCTCGATCATTGAAATAGAGAGAATCGTCCGTATCATCAAATACTTTTACGTAGTTATAATTTTGTTCTCTGTTTCAGCTTCAATCTCTCCACTGGCAATGATGATAGGGTCCCTCTTCGCTGGCTCCATGAGCGATGGCATCGGCAGGAAGATTGGACAACTAGTCCTAATCGTACCATTCACCATCGGCTGGATCATCATGGGCGTAGCCAATAACAACGCAGTCATACTCATTGGACGATTCGTCACTGGAGTTTGTACGGGATCCGTGAGAGCCAATAGCATGGTGTATGTCGGCGAGTTGTCTGACCCAAAGTACAGAGCTGCTGCCCTTTTCTGCCCATCAGCAGCAATCCATATAGGGGTCATAATCAGCCATACAGTTGGAAAATATTGTCATTGGAAGACTGCATGCTTCATCTTCACATTGCCTAATATTATAGCCTTTGCCATGCTTATGCTCTTGAAAGAAAGTCCGCTATGGCTGCTATCCAAAGGCAAAATTGACGAAGGTATAGAGTCTTACAGACAATTCCGAGGAACAGGAGACAGTGCTGAAAAGGAACTGTCAACAGTTTTGGAGAAGACTAAGGAAAAAGCAGAAGAGATTACCACGTATAAGGATACACTGAATATAATATTTAGTAAACCATTCATGAAGTCTATGGCGACTATATTCCTGTTGTTCGTCGCCGTACAATGGTGTGGTGTCAATACTATATCTTTCTACGCTCAAGTGATCTTTGAAAAGACATTCTCTGGAGATTTAGATGCATTTATGTTAATGTTAGTTACTGATGCTATAAGAATTGCAGCAGCTATATTTGTTTGTTTATTTGCCAAGTTTCTTCCACGTAAAATTACTTTCATGATTTGTTGTGTTATAACTACTCTTTCGTTGATAGGCTTGGTAATATACTTGTATCTAGCTCCTGTTGGTCTGATATGGGTAGCTATGATTTGTATGGTTGTTTACATAGCTATGGCAAGTGCATTGACATCCGTATCTTGGTCGTTCATTGCAGAGATATTTCCGTCAAAAGTACGTGGTTTAGGCTCTGGTTTAAGCTCAGCAATTTCATTTGTTTTGCTATTTATTTCTGTAAAACTTACTCCAGAGATTATGTTTAGGTTCGGAGAGCAAGTCATGTATGCTTCTTTTGCTGGTGTCACATTGTTCACTGGTTTAATTTTAGGTTTTATATTACCAGAGACAAATGGTAGGAGCTTGCAGGATATAGAGAATTCTTTGTACAACAAGAAAAGCGACGTAAAAAAGGATATAAGAATGGTCACTTTGCCAGACTCATCAGCAGAGCTTTACGTAGTAAAATTATAATTAATTGTGTCATGGTCAATATTGTAAGTTAAAGTGTATACAAATAAAATTATAATAGTTCAATTTCGTTTTATTGAAATATTAAGTAAGTTTCTTTTTTACTCATAATAGTGTTAAATTAAAAAAGAAGAGAGAAATACTCACATTGTGCAATTGGAATTTTTTGCAACCTATCAAAGGCGTTCGACTGTGTAAACTAAAACATACTTCTGCTGAGACTAGAACATTATGAGATTAATAATACTGCGATTCTACTAAGATTATACCTAAAAGATAGACATGTCAAAGCTTAGATAAAAACCGTAAACTAAACGGAAAATGAGATGATGATGGGCGTTCTTCAAGGTTTAATATTAGGTTCATCCCTCTTTTTACAAGCTTTATATTAATTTGCTTCATTCGTATGTGTTTCCGGTAGTAAACACCAAGGCTTTGTCATCCATTTGTTTACATTATTTATATGATTTGCTCCAATTACTTTAAACATCAGACCAGGGCCGTCTTTACCCGGGGGTGCAACGGGTGCATAGCACCCGGGCACACGGTCTTAGGGGGCGCAAGCCGATCCAAGTCATCACTCCATTATGACCGCACCACCCCAGCGCTGTAACCGCATGTCACCGTCTTGAAGGCTTAAGAGTAGCCACTAAATAGTTCCACTATCCATCACATGGCTTCATCACTAGACCCTCATTACCAAGCCCAATCTATTGAACTCGTCGAACAAATCATAAGAGCCCAAACTCGTGGGGTATACTAGTAGCCATTGAAGAGTTCCACTATCCACCGCCTGGCTTCATCATCAGATCAGCTCCAAGATACTAAATTATAGCTTTGTCACCTGAACTACGTATACATACAAAGTTTCATTTCGATATGACAATTAGAAGTAGGTTGAAATTGACTTCTAAGATTTTTCACATTGTATGTTAGTTACAAGAGAAGCTAATAAAAGCGAGTTAAAAATGGAACACGATATTTAAGCTTAATTTTTTTTTTTGTTGGCACCGGCTGATTTTCGCACCCCGGCGCCCAGTATGGTTAAGACGGCCCTGCATCAGACCACGACGTAGTTGCAAGTGATACATCATGGCAAAGGTATATGTTTTTTAAATAATAATTATTCTAAATTAAATGCCATGGACTAACTTTACAGGTCGCCGTACTCGTGAATATAGAAATATGGATGATAATTTTATTATTTTTTATGGATATTTTCTTGCTTCATTCGTATGTGTTTCCGGTAGTAAACACCAAGGCTTTGTCATCCATTTGTTTACATTATTTATATGATTTGCTCCAATTACTTTAAACATCAGACCAGGGCCGTCTTTACCCGGGGGTGCAACGGGTGCATAGCACCCGGGCACACGGTCTTAGGGGGCGCAAGCCGATCCAAGTCATCACTCCATTATGACCGCACCACCCCAGCGCTGTAACCGCATGTCACCGTCTTGAAGGCTTAAGAGTAGCCACTAAATAGTTCCACTATCCATCACATGGCTTCATCACTAGACCCTCATTACCAAGCCCAATCTATTGAACTCGTCGAACAAATCATAAGAGCCCAAACTCGTGGGGTATACTAGTAGCCATTGAAGAGTTCCACTATCCACCGCCTGGCTTCATCATCAGATCAGCTCCAAGATACTAAATTATAGCTTTGTCACCTGAACTACGTATACATACAAAGTTTCATTTCGATATGACAATTAGAAGTAGGTTGAAATTGACTTCTAAGATTTTTCACATTGTATGTTAGTTACAAGAGAAGCTAATAAAAGCGAGTTAAAAATGGAACACGATATTTAAGCTTAATTTTTTTTTTTGTTGGCACCGGCTGATTTTCGCACCCCGGCGCCCAGTATGGTTAAGACGGCCCTGCATCAGACCACGACGTAGTTGCAAGTGATACATCATGGCAAAGGTATATGTTTTTTAAATAATAATTATTCTAAATTAAATGCCATGGACTAACTTTACAGGTCGCCGTACTCGTGAATATAGAAATATGGATGATAATTTTATTATTTTTTATGGATATTTTCTTTGAAATATATGGATTTAAAATGTAGCCGTTCCAAACCTTTTGAACGTGGTACCTGGTAAGTCCTCTTGTAATATATTATTGAACTTATCTATGGACGAGCTGATTTTTATAGATAACTTAAAACATAACAAACGAACCTGTTTTGTATAATATAGCGCTACTGGTTTCGACTGGCAAACTTTAAGAGGGTTTATCCCTTAGAGCCATGTTGGAGATTAAAAATTGATGATTTCCGACGGACAATAAAACCATAATGCGTTTAATTTATAGATGAGATATTGACGTCATATTATTGGGAATTTTATAATCTAGTGCATGGCTGAAAAACATTTTCAATTTTTCGTATAGTTTTCTCATCAGAACCGCTTTTATGCAAGCCTTTTTTTAAACTAGCGATCGACGGTCTAAGCAGATGCGAGATATTAGTAAAACCGTATACGACAAACTTATAACAACATTACTTTATAAAAAATAATAACATTTATTAGTGCATGGCTGAAAAAAAAACACGATTACTGTAAGTTTTCATTCAAGAAAAGTATATTCAAAAGTGTCAATTGTAGCCACTTTTCGAGATATTAAACGTGTTAGTTTAGGATGAAATCTGAAATATTTATATTTTCTTTTAGACCTAGTAAATTAAGACATTTATGTTCTAAACCATGGTTCAAATATTTTTTTAATAACTTATATGTTTATTTTACTATGAATTATTTAGTATTGCTATATAATCGGCGCGGATTCACGCCACCGCTCAGCGCGCCGCTCTAGCAATACTAAATAATTCATAGTAAAATAAACATATAAGTTATCAAAGAAATATTTAAACCATGTTTTAGAACATAAATGTCTTAATTTACTAGGTCTAAAAGAAAATATAAATATTTCAGATTTCATCCTAAACTAACACGTTTAATATCTCGAAAAGTGGCTACAATTGACACTTTTGAATATACTTTTCTTGAATGAACACTTACAGTAATCGTGTTTTTTTTTCAGCCATGCACTAATAAATGTTATTAATTTTTATAAAGTAATGTTGTTATAAGTTTGTCGTATACAGTTTTACTAATATCTCGCATCTGCTTAGACCGTCGATCGCTAGTTTAAAAAAAGGCTTGCATAAAAACGGTTCTGATGGGAAAATTATACAAAAAATTGAAAATGTTTTTCAGCCATGCACTAGACTATAAAATTCCCAATAATATGACGTCAATATCTCATCAATAAATTAAACACATTATGGTTTTATTGTCCGTCGGAAATCATCAATTTTGAATCTCCAACATGGCTCTAAGGGATGAACCCTCTTAAGACGAGCTTAGCACTTTACAAGTAAATGTTGATCTTATTATTGATATACCAAACATACCAATACCAACAATGAGTTCAACATTCAGATGTCAACTGGTTGTAACAATACTATTTTGATACATATAGCACGACCATTATCACTTTCAATAATTGAAGATAACATAGAAAAAAAAATTCAACCAACCAAGTATCCAAGAATCATTACATAGTATAAAACCAAGTCGCCGAAATGTCTGTACGCGCATAACTTCCGAATGACTGCACCAAATTGGATTCTTTTTTGGTATTTATTTATTTATTTATATATATGTACACCAGAAAATACATAACAAAAAAAAATGCAATTGTTACTACAAAACATACAATGGGCGGCCTTATCGCTTTCTGCGATCTCTTCCAGGTAACCATGGAATGGACAGTGATTGCCAGGTATTGCCAGGACAGGCAGTGCGATTCTATAACCATCTCACCGTGAAAACTTGGGTGAAGTGAACGCGGAGTTAGCAGTCAGTGTCATCCCACCTGATACTAGGGATTGACTAAGCAAACATTTAGAATCATAATCGAGATTTTAATAAAATTTTTTATGCTAATTCTATTGATCATTTTATATAATTTAATTTAATTTTTTTAAAAATAATTTCTAATTTTTAAATAAAAAGGGCATCAATAAAGCAACTACCTAACTTAGCTACTTACTACGGAATTAGTAAGTACTTAGGTGTATAGTACAACGTTCATCTCTCATTTCCGATCAAAATGACATCCATTGTCAGTTAGGTACTCAAAATCCTGCAGTCAAATAGAATCCTGTGCTAAAATCAAATAAAAAAAATCACTACAAAAATGTAATAAGTTCACACAATACAATGTTTCTAAGGCACAGACTGGGTGTCTTCCTGCAGCCAAAACTTTTCTCCTCCATAAAGAACACTAGAAGCTTGAGACCCAGCATCAAAATTGGCAAAGAAAATTTTCAGTTATGTGTAGACGTACAACATTTCAATAAAGACGAAATTCGCGTGAAGGCGCACCCAGAGTATGTGATCATTGAAGGCAAACAGGAGAAAGATACTCATCAGGGGTATGTTTTAAGGCAGTTTATCAGAAAATTCAAATTGCCTGATGGTTGTGTTCCTTCGAAGATAAAATGTACGCTTTGTCCTGACGGGATGCTGACTGTAGAAGCACAAAGATCGTTCAAAGATTTGACGACCCCTGCCGAAGCGGTGGTGGTACCTATTTCGTATGGTCGGAGTGAAAGCGAAAAGAAAAATGAACTGATTGGACCTCCGCCGTCGGAACCGCAAGTCCTTGTTAACCCCTGCAACAGCTATCCGAAAGTTAAACCCAAGCCGTAAACGCAATAAACGTTGAACGACATTTTAATTTTATGCTTAGGTGGGTCACGGACTAGAAATAAAAGAAGGACTCCGCGCCACGCGTATCGAAAGGGAGGCACCGTACCGATCTATGTGTGCGTGATTTGAGGTATACCAGATGAATGGAAATTTCCCCATTTTTTAAATATTTTGACAGTTTATTCAAATTAAGTAATTCATTTGCATGGATGACTAAGAAAACGCTGCTGTAGAATACGTAATGCAATTGATTCTCTTGAATTACCTATAAGAAGCTTAATTACCTAAAACACGCAAGGTGTAAAGATTTTACCTATGTATAATAAGAAAACTATTTAACGGTCTGTAGAAAATAAAAGTTAGATATTTATTAAAATCATTTAATGGTTGATTTGTTGTAGGAAATCTATAAAAATATTCATCGTCAATACTTACAAAAAATACAAAGAACACAAAAAAAAAATTACCCAATCTCTCGGGAAAATTACCCATTTATTTTCTGACAACACTTATAATTCTGTTGAGGTTTTGTGTTCCAATAGTAATGACTTTAAAATGTCAAAAATACAATAAATCAACAAGTAAAATTGTGCCTTAACTGTGATATGTTATTCCTTGACAGTTTTTCTGGGATGTAGAATTATTTTTACACGTTTTCAAAACACAAGATGGCATTATTTTATTTTATTACTTCACGTAAATAGTACCTACAAAGACGCCGTCTTGTCGCGTAATGGCGGCCGGCCGGCATTCTATGATGTAAATGTGTGCGTGAAGCACGTTTGTACAAACGGTCCGGCACCCTTACTGTGCTTCACTTTCGATATGCGTGGCGCGGAGTCCTTCTTTTTTTCTAGTCCGTGAGGTGGGTTTTCAGTGTCATAGAAAGTAAAGGCGCCAGCATATCAATCTACTACAATATGTCAAAATTCTTTAATACATTTTCAACTTTATCGCTTCAGGATAAAGTTCAAAGTTGATTGAGAACAGTTTCAGGTAGCTTGATGTGATGGCGTCTGTACTTGCAAATGCAGCCATTGGTATTTTTATAAGGCAAGCGAAATTCAATCAGCAAGTGAATAACAAAATAAAATTATAAAATAAAGAATTGATTTCACTTTAGCGTAAGCATAATCAGCGTATAACGTTCCCAACTTTCCACTGCTGGTACACAGGCCTCCCCTCGATGAGAGGGAGTGGGCCGTAATCCACCACGCGGGTCCAGCGCGGGTTTGTAGATGTCACATGTCTTCGAATTTTTGGTTTTAGGACATGGCAGTTTCGTCACGATGTTTTCCTTTACCGTTTTGAGAGCAGATGAAATTATTTACCTACACAAGGTAAAGTCGTTTTCCGCATACTGCAAACAGGATGCTTGTGTGAATGTGTATATTTAAACACGCACACCACTAAACGGGATCCAGAAAAAACCTGACCTGCAAAAAACGGGATCTTGCCGTAGGAAAGGGCCCTTACCCTGCTGGTCCCGCGTTCATCTTAGTACCTAAAAAAAACCCCGTAACTAACTAGTGTCTATCGTCATCAAGGCTCGGAACCGGTTTAAAAAATACCGGTTAATACCGGTTTATTTCGGTTTTGCTCCGAACTTTTCTTAAAACCGTGAACATTTAAAGAACT
The DNA here is from genome assembly GCA_949629135.1 of Eremobia ochroleuca. Classification (NCBI taxonomy): domain Eukaryota; kingdom Metazoa; phylum Arthropoda; class Insecta; order Lepidoptera; family Noctuidae; genus Eremobia; species Eremobia ochroleuca. The sequence goes on along the minus strand of OX451409.1, from coordinate 6,062,601 downwards.
TTATTTTAACCTAAATTAACCGGTTTGTTCGACGAACGGCATGTCGGTAAACGCGTTGCAACTTGTGACTGCCGCATTTTGTCAAATTAAAAAATATGCGGTAGATTGGTTGGTCTTTTGTTAAGTTAATTTTTAGAGAACTTTGTTCATAAAGGATCAATTTATCTACCCTTAAATTCGAATCAGACATTGTAATCCTAACGGAATGTAGATTGCATGCTAATAAAGCGATACCGCAAATAGCCAACTATCACTCGTACATGACGACTCGACAGCTGAACCAGAATGATGGAGTGGTGGTATATGTTAAGGGCTCTTTGAAACCTAAAGTTGAAGAAATACAGCTAGTTCAAGCATCCTGTCTGCGTTTAGACCTATTGGGGAATATTGTTTATTGTATCTACCGATCTCCCTCCAACGCAAACACCGACAGTTTCATTGACTCCCTCAGCACACAGTTAAACACATTAACATCACAAAAAAACATTATTATAGCGGGTGACATAAATATTAATATTAAACAAAAAGAGACTGAGTCATCCCAAGAGCACAAGAGCAGAGTTAACTACCTAAATATGTTATCGTTTTTTGGTATACTACCTGGACACACTTTACCTACTAGGGAACAAAGCTGTCTTGACCATTTCATGATTAAAATACACAAAAGGTTCTCGGCATCTATCGCTATCCTGCACACTACGGTGACTGATCACTATACAACATTTATCTCTATAACAAAGCTAAAAAATATTAAAATCGTAAATAGAACCACCACTACACTAAACTTTGAACAAGCTTTAAAAGATTTACAGGAAAAGAATTTATCAGACTTGTTATTTTGTAATGATCCGAATCTATTAATCCATAGTTTTATTAATATGCTAACCAACGTTGTAAATGAAAACAGTAACATAAAAAATATTCCTAGCAATCAACGCATCTTAAAGCCGTGGATTACCTTGGGCATCCTTCGCTGTATCAGAAACCGAAATAAATTGCAAAAACAAACTCGCAATGACCCTCATAACGAAATATTAAAAATAACTTACACCAGATATAGGAACTACTGTAATACTCTAATAAAAAAATTGAAAAGAAAATATGAAAGGAATTTACTTGCACAATCAGTATCTAACAACAAATTACTCTGGAAAAATATAAAAACCATCACATACTCAAATAAATCAAAAAGTCAAAACATAGAATTATTAAACATAAAAACAACCCCCCTAGAGTCAGTAAATTACGTTAATCATTATTTTTCTAGTATCGGAAAACAACTTGCTCAAAAAATTAATCCTGGATTAAATAATATCCCTATTAACCAAAGGAATACATCGGGATCACATCTTAATACCTTCGTACTTCTAGATACGGACGATACTGAAGTGGATGGTATTCTGATGAATCTTAAATCTGACAGTGCCCCTGGTTGGGATAATGTCTCGACAAAATTCTTAAAATACATTAGAAACGAAGCTGTTCCTATTATAACTCACTTTGCCAATCTCTGTTTTCAAAAGGGTGTCTTCCCGGCACCACTAAAACAGTCCATTATTACCCCAGTTTACAAGGAAGGGGACAGCGGCGATGTTAGCAACTACAGGCCTATTTCCGTTTTACCTTCGATATCTAAAGTGCTTGAAAAAATTATAAATATCAGATTAACTAACTATTTTAAAAAATTCAATCTTTTATCTAATTCACAGTTTGGCTTTAGGCAAGGTACATGTACTGAAGATGCAGTAGCGGCATTAAGTTCTCTTGTAACTGAGCATCTTGACAAAGGAAATAGGTGCCTGTCTGTTTTCTTAGACCTCAAAAAAGCATTCGACACCGTCTCTGTCCCAATCCTTGTGAACAAGCTAGAAAAGGCCGGAATAAGAGGGACTGCACTGAATTTATTCAAAGACTACCTCTCCAACAGGAAACAAAGAGTAAAAATAGGACAGTACTCCAGTGACGAGGTAGATGTGTCATACGGTGTCCCACAGGGTAGTGTTTTAGGGCCTACCCTCTTTCTCCTGTACATTAATGACCTTTGTAACATGGAGATAAAAAATGCTAAAGTATTCTCGTACGCCGATGACACATCTATCGTTTTCTCTGGTTCAACCTGGCACGAAGTTAAAATGAGTGCAGAGGCAGGAATGGCTCGGGTAGCTGAATGGCTTAAAAGTAATTTACTTTCCCTAAACACTAATAAGACAAACTACATATGAAGGGTACAGGAGAAAAACAAGGAATGTCACAAGAAATTCAAATATTAATTAAGTATGGCAACACTTAGCTTTTCGCGCGTATTTTTATATAGCAAAATGTAAAAAGCGTAAAAACAAACATAGTCCCTCATTAGAACAATATATGAGACATTCCATGTTTTTGTACTTTAAAAAAGTTAATTACTTTCTTTTTTCAAATTTTATTTAATTGTTAATAATTGCTAAAAGTTTATTTGTATCTACAGCTGATCTCTGTAAGTCAAATTTAAGTTTCTTTCAGTAATTTCTAAAAAATTAAAATGTAAGACAAAGTAATAAACTTTCAAACATTCAAATGTTAATTACACAAAAACCTGTTTTAGTGACATTTCTTGTTTTGCCCCTGTACCCTTCATATGCTTTAGTATCAGTAACCGAACTCAGCCTGCTGAAGAGTTAGATTTAAAAGTGCATATATGTGGAGAAAAGCCTACTAAAATCTGTAACTGCCCATGCATTGAGAAGGTCTCTGAAACTAAATATCTTGGAGTTATGGTAGATCATGCACTATCCTGGTACCCTCAACTTGAGCGAACTTCTGGGAGAATAAGGAAACTCAGTTGGATCTTCAAAACCCTCAGGCATATTGTTCCAACTAAAATAGATAGCTGTAAGAACCGTCCCAGAAATCTCCTTAATGAAATATATGTAGCACTGGCCCAGTCTGTGCTACTATATTGCATCCCAATTTGGGGCGGTGCAGCAAAAACAAAATTTATAGACATAGAACGTGCGCAGCGTGCTTTAATAAAAATAATGTATTTTAAAAATAAAAGATTCCCCACTGAAAGCTTATACCAAATAAGCGATTTACTATCTGTAAGGAAACTGTATGTAACCCAAACCATACTAAAAAAACATAAAACCTTACCGTATAATGTTTACAAAAAATCTAAAAGGAGAAAAGATTTAGTTGTTCCAGTACCCCAAACTAAAACTAGATTTGCATGCAAGCAATTCAAAATACGCTCTACTCACCTGTATAACACAATTAACAAACATATATATGTATATGATAAAAGCTACCACGAGTGTAAAATAAGGATAATAGACTGGATAAAACCACTTACCTATGAGGAAACCGAAGCACTCCTGAATCACGTTGAGTAGCCGAAATTTATCACATATATGTATGTATATACAAATACTTATAATACCATAGACCCACATACCGTAGCACACCACACCACACACAACATCACACACCTCATAACACCCCTCATCACACACACCACACACCTCATCACACACACCACACCACCTCACAACATTCCACACGCCTCACACCACTCTAATCACCATGCCACTCATCGCACCATATCGCGCGCCTCAACACTTACCACACATAACACCGCACTACTTACTAACCACACTATACACTACATCACATGCACTAACTGGGAATAAGTTTTATTCTCACTATTATGAATTTAAACCGCAACTTTGCTTACATTATAATTATAGTTCAATTTAGGTTTTCTTAACATTAGTAAATATAGGCTAATACAGAAAATTGTACTTACATTGCATAGTTACCCCTAAGGTCACAGTACACTAAGTGTACGACAATGATGTGAAAGAGCGGAGCCTTCTAATACAGGCATTGTTGCTTAACAGGAGGCTCCGGACACGGTTAAATGTAATGTATGTTCTGATTTGCCAATAAACTATTTTGTATTTTTATTTTTGTATTAAAGGAATTCGAATAAGTCAACAAAATAATGATATTTCCATGTTGTCCCAGACAGTGTTCATTTTAACACGCTTTTATTAGTTTCACCTATATGTTTGTTTGTATGTAACTGACTCGTTTCGGCTCGATTTTGCCCCACTTTAAGCGATTAGATTTACTTTAAACGTTGTAGACGTATCAACGACAGACGGCAATACAATATTTTGATAAAAAAAGCTAAAAAAAATTAGTTTAAAAACACAAAAAAAATAAAAAAAATATATAGTTTTAAAAAAACTAAAAACCCGCTTTAATAGCAAATCGAAGTAAAAATCAGAAAATAACTTTTAATTTAAAATTCTAAAATAAAAATAAAGTTATGAAAAGAAAATTAATTTCATTGTAAATATATAATTATTAGTTATTTGTAAACGTAGAGTTAGTATAGAAATATGATAAAAAGCACATCACGCTTTTTTACTTTATTATAAATAATAAAAAAACATATTTTAGATGAGCTTATATTAAACAAAAATTAGACCTCTGTGTCTGAACTAGATAAATAAATATCTGTACCTCAAACAACAGCGCTCTTTCCTAAAAATATACATTTAAAAGCTTACAAGATACGTATTTCGTTATTTTTTAGATCAAACTAGTAGCAAATAAAAAATAAATAAAATAAAATGAAGTGAAGTGGTGTGGTGACCTCCTTTTGTGTCGAATGTGTGTGTAGGAGGGTGAGTCTGTGAAATTGAGTGTGGTACAATTAAGAGGTTTTCAATTTCATCATAGGTCAGCTTATGAATGTACTGAAACACTTCATTCTTACAACTTTTTGTATTTAAGGCAAGTATGTCGAAAATTCTATCGATCCTGCAATATACATAAGAAGCAGAAATACCTATTAACAAATGGGTGTTTAAACACGGATATGTCGGTAGTGGGTATAGGTATTCGTCGCCTGGATGGTATACCTGGACTTTCAAAGTTCACTCTCGTATGCTGCGTCAAGACAGTGTGCAGTATGAACAATTGGCGGACCGAACAGTTTTGATACAGCTGATAAGTTGGGAACAAATACGGACGGAAAGTACTTACTTTTAGAATAGCTCTTTGGGCTACTTCAAGCGGCTTTAGTATGGTTTTTGGTGCACCACCCCAGACAGAAATACAGCATGACAAAATTGATTGACCAAGTGCCACATATACCTGCTTCATTAGTTTGGAATCTGCAACATGTCTCAGGTTTTTGAAAACGTATATTAGTTTTCTTAGTCTAGCAGTGACTGATTATATGTGGGATTTAAAAAAGAGATTGTTATCTACTGTTATTCCTAAATATTTTATGAACTTGGTCTAGACCAAAGCTGGACATTGGCAGATTCCACTGTTGCAGCAGTTGTGTGCAATTAAAGATAGTAATGTATTATGTAGGAGGTGAGTTAGTTACGCAATGAAAACGTTATGTACTGCGTTTTATCAACGTTAAGTGTCAGCTTGTTACTCCTCAACCAGTGGCACACAGTATCAAAACCCCATTGAGCATCCTCATAGACACGTTCCCACGTATCAGCCGAGAAAAAGAGAACAGAACAGTATCATCTGCATAAGAAATTATATTTCCACCTACAGAAGTAAGCCCACAGAGTTCATTTAAGTACACAAGAAAGAGACTGGGTCTCAAAATACTGCCCTGTGGTACACCAAAAGTAACAAGTAAGTCACTACTAACAAGTTTATCAATTTTAACACATTGAGAGCGACCCGAGAGGTGATCTTGAAACAATTTTACTTGTTTACCTCTAACACCCAACCTTTCCAATTTACTCAGAAGCAGTGGTACAGAAACCGTGTCAAAGGCCTTTGCCAGGTCCAAAAAACTCCAATAGTTTCTTTACCGGAATCAATATTCCTAACCACGGTATCTACAAGCTCATGGACAGCATCACAAGTTGACTTGCCTGTTCTGAAACCAAACTAATTGTTTGAGAGAAGGTTATTCGTTTCCACTTTGTTCATTAGATTCCCTAATTCCCACTAGTTCCAACGTTGAACTAGTGAGACTTTGTCGTTACTACTAGTTTAACAATTCCTTTTGATAGTTGAACTACTAATAATAATAAACAGGGGTTTAATATTATTAGGTTGGTTAAGTTTACCAACTGTGAAAAAATGTCTCATTTGTTCAATGATTGAACTAACCAGCACCCTAATTGCGTAACGCACGATCAATCATAATCTGAATCATTTAAGTTTTAGTTGCTAGCAATGATTGGGATTGATCTTCATTATCAGAATATTCCTATCTTATTTTTCGTGATTCATCTATTACAAAGTAATATCACTGTATATTAAAAAAAAAACACTCAAATAGTTTTTTTTACCACATAGACACACAAACACGGTCGTTAATACCACCAGTGAAACTCGGCCTTAGATCATCTACATATGTGTAGTGGACAGATTTTAGAATTGATCATTTCATTAAGTGTTCGACCATTTCATGAAATGGTTGTATTCCATGATGAGCAGGCGATGTGTTGCGATGCGATGG
>OX451409.1:5945640-6055911 GCA_949629135.1 Eremobia ochroleuca | reverse complement strand
TCTCTCCCTTAGTTCTTCAATTGAATTTACGGGGGTCACATAAACTAGGTCTTTCATATGACCCCAGACGTAAAAGTCTAGCGGCGTCAGATCAGGGCTTCGTGCAGGCCACGGAATCGGCCCACCGCGCCCAATCCATCGGTTTGGATAGTTTTCATCCAGCAATTGTCGAATTGTGATGCGGAAGTGGGCTGGACATCCGTCATGTTGGTATATCATGTTTGCCCTTCTTTCTTCGGGTACATCCGTGAGCAGTGCTGCTAAATGATTTCTTAGGAAATCTTCATAAAGTTCCCCATTTAATGTTCGGGGTAAAATATGTGGGCCTATTAACTTATCGTCGATAATACCCATCCAAACATTAAGCGAGAACTTACGCTGCGATGCGGTTGGTTTCAGTTTCTTAGGGTTTCCTTCTCCCTTCGGTGCCCAGTAATGTAAATTGTGGTAATTTGTGATACCATCACGGTCAAAACATGACTCATCGGTCCACAGAATGTTTTTCAAAAAGTTTTCACTTTCGGCATCGGCATTTAGCATGAAACGACAAAATTCAAGCCGTCTCTGCGGATCTCCCTCTTCTAATGACTGCACGGGTTGGTAGTGGTATGGATGTCGGCCTGACAAGTGAACTACAGACCAGACTTTCCACTGTGACATACCAAGCTCACGCGCTACGATGTTTGTAGATATGTTGGGCTCGTCAATAAAACGTTGAAGAATCAGCTCCTCGTCCTCAGCCGTGTATCTCCGAGAACAACCAGTGTCAATTTGCCTGCTTCTTTGAACACTGCCAGTTTCAGATAATCGCCGATAAGTCGATCCGAAGACACTAACGTGGGGGAGTCGGCGGTTTGGAAAGCGCAGTTGATATGATCTTCGCGCCTCAGCAGCGTTACCGTCACAAAGTCCGTAACAGTACAATATGGCAGCGTATTCTTGATTAGAATATGCAGCCATAGTCAGCACTTATGAACGCACAGCACAACACAAGAGCAAGATATGGGGCAACAGTCAGGGATATAGCCAGATAACAAAACACGAACTTGCGCAACGTAGAGTTGTAACTAACTAACGCTGACGACCAGATTTTGTGAAGTCGCACCCTGTCTCGTACCGAGGGAACAATAGTGACCAATCATAAAGCTTGCCGAGTGTTTGGAATTCAAACGCAGGTAAAAACTACGAATAATACGACGGTCGACCTATTGTTCTAGAACAATAGGTCGACCGTCTCGCAATTTTACCTGCTCCCCATAAAACTTCTATCTTTCCCTGTCACACACGCAAAAGTATTGACAATCATACTTTTTTGGATAGCTGATAAGACAAGGATATTTTACTAATAATTTGTACACCTGGTGTAGTATTTTTTTTTGTGCTAAGACAACATTTTGTATGAAGTAATAGCAAAAATTACAAAAAAAAAAATGTTTGATTAGTGATCTTCACCAAAGTTTTAGTCATTTTGAACTTTTAATTATTAAAAACGATCCGCTACGGCGTCAACTATGATAATAACTCCAATTTCAGTACAGCCGCCCCGTGAATAATTTTCAAATTGGCTTCAAATAATTTAATCTGGGATTTTTCACAAAAAATCTAAAACCCTTACTAACTCAAAAACTACTGAACTTCGGTAGAACATTTGGTGGCTTAATTTGTTGCATTTTAACCCTACTATGATGACCTGCAAGGAATACGTCGAGTTACCAGTAACCCTGTATAATTGTATGCAAATATCTTTGTAAGTGTGCATGACCGCTGTATGGAATTTAAAACTTAATTCATTCATTAATGTTTGGTATATTTAGGGAACTGTCTTATTAAAAATATATTACAGCTTATAATACTTTAATACGGAGAAACAAACAAGAATTTATTCTCCTCACTCTGTATTAGTCAGACATGCTGTTTGGTATACCAGGCTATTTGCAACTACTTTTTTAAAACAATGTTATGCCAAAAGCTTAAAAAATCATAAGTCACTAAATCAAAACTAGACTGAGCATCAGGACTTTTAGCACATCAAAATTACATAAGACCGTTCCCCAAAACGCTGGCCCTTCAGAACTTCCTAGTGCTTTAGCTGGGAAGAAGAAGTGGCGCAACAAACTCCCCAGCAGCACAGCTGTCTGTACAGTTAGAAGAATTGTATACAATAGTGCACAATTTAATGAAGTAATACTACAATCAAACATTCCCTAACATGCAAAACTTTAAATTAACATACTTATTGTTAAGAAAGTATTAATAAAACAAATTATATGAAAAACTTCACAATGCAGGCCGACAGCTCATTACTTATGCAAACAACAGTGGTCCGTTGCATGCTAAGTATTAAATGCAAATCCATAACTACTATACTGGAAGTATGAGCATCTCCTACAGTTATGAAAATTATAGTTATGGTTGGATATCTTTTTCTTTAACACTGATATTTTTCAACTGGGGGGCCTGTGGCTAAGTAATAACACCCGCACGGGTCGATCGATCAGGTTAAGCTATGCTTGCCGCGGTTGGTCCGTGGATGGGTGACCATCTTCACGTACCAAGACCCCTTCATGCCTCGGAAAGCACGTTGAGCCATTGGTCCCAGCTGTCATTCATGTATCTTTGTCTGACAACCAGTCTTACCAAGTGGTATCGTATTACCCACTAACTGGGTTGTGGAACTCAGATAGGCAGTCACTCCACGTAAAATACTGGTATTCAGCTGCATCCGGTTAGACTGGAAGCCGACCCCAACATACACTACCGCTCAAAAGTATTTGGCCACCTGCATTTTGTTTAAGTTACAAACAATACATATAAAAATAATCATTTATTAGGTTTAATTGTTTGTATATCACCGCAAATTACTTATCTACGGTAAAATCGTAAACAGCTTATTGTTATTTGCCGACTTTTGGTCATTAAACCAAAATAGTGCTTAGTGTCGGAATTTCTTCGAAGTTAATCTTTGCAGTCGCAGTTTTATTTTGATTTAGTTATTGAGAAATAAATATAACTAAAATGTAGAATAACTACTACAAATATTGTATCGTTAGTTAACTGATGTCATTTGACCAGAAAACACGCACTCCGTAGCTCAGTGCTTAAAGTCTAATAATATTTTATTGTTTTTCACTTCTGAGTTTTATTTTTTGAAGATAACTGGTAAAACTAAGGAATATTCCCTAGAGATCAGGGGCATAATAATCGGCCTTCATAAATCCGGTAAAAGTAATTGTGAGATTTCAAGACTGCAGAAGATACCAAGGCAAACTGTTGACTACATTGTTAAGAAATTTGCAACTGAAGGAACAATTTGCAACAAACGTCGTTCAGGCAGACCACGAGCCACAACTTCGAGTGATGATTTGAGTATAGTTATTACAAGCAAACGGAATAGACGATTAACTACGCCGGAAATAGCAGTACAGTTTAATGTGGATCGTGATAAACCAGTCAGTATATCCACAGTCAAGAGAAGACTCCGTGACGCAGGACTTAAGGGATGCATAGCGGTCTCAAAACCACTTCTTAAAACTATTAACAAAAAGAAGAGACTTAATTGGACTAGAGAACACAAGAATTGGACAACAGCAGATTGGGTAAAGGTCCTCTGGACGGACGAGTCAAAATTTGAAATTTTTGGATACAAAACGAAGAGTTTTCGTACGGCGGCACTGAAACAAAAGGGTGAATGATGCTTGTACTGTGGCTTCAGTTAAACACGGCGGAGGGTCTGTGATGATTTGGGGCTATTTTGGTGGCTCCTCCGTTGGAGATCTTGTGCGAATACAAGTAATCTTAAAAAAAGAAGGTTACAAAAAGATGTTGGAGAATAGCGCAGTGCCTTATGGAACCCATTTAATTGGTCCAGGATTTATATTTCAACGAGATAATGATCCGAAACACACGTAAAGCCTATGCAAGGACTTTTTAAAAGGAAAAAAACAAATACAGGTGTTGAAACTCATGATATGGCCTCCACAGTCCCCAGACTTGAACCTGACAGAACTATTGTGGGATCAGCTGGATAGACAGGTGCGGAAACGTTGTCCTACATCTCAGGAAGACCTGTGAAGGAAACTGCAAGACGAATGGCAGAAGATAACCAAGACAACATTGGAAAAATTAGTAGCTAGGTTGCCGAAGCTTTGTGAGGCTATCATAAAAAATAAAGGTGGACACATAGATGAGTCCAAAATTTAAAAACTGTATTATTATTATGTTTAAAAATTGCTAATAAACAGTTAAAATAATTATGAAATAGTTTCATTCAATCAAACTTTTACAAAATGTATTTTACTAGGTGGCCAAATACTTTTGAGCGGTAGTGTAGTTGGGAAAAGGCTAGGCAGATGATGATGATGATATTTTTCAACTGAAATGATTACTAAACCCACATTTCCCAACTAATGTTTAAGTCCTAAGGGGGCAAGCCTATTGCTACCGATCAGACACAACACAAACTCTGGTCTGCTACTGAGAAATCCCTGATGGAAAACTCAATAACACTGGCATACTTAGGAATCAAACGCAGGATCTAATGCTTAGCAGTAGTGCTTGCAACCACTAGACCAACTATTAATTTTGATGTAATGCCAATAAACACATTTTCTTTCTTTCTTCTTTCTTTCTTTCTTTCAACAAGGCTTTTAAAATGTGAAAAGCAAAATGTATCTGCACTTTAAGTACACCTCTGTCCAACCCACGGAGGTCCAACCCTTTGGAGTTGTGTTGTCATAATTACTTACTATTACTTGGATGTACTTTTCTTTGTCAAGAAATCAGAAGACAATTTGACAATAGATTGTGTTGTGGGCTGATTTGAATCAGAGTTTCATTGGTTGCTTGTAACATTTCAAATTAAATTGTCATCAATAAATCATTAGGGATGCATGTCATTTCTTTTCCATATTCAGATTGTGATTAATTACAATCAAATTATTGCAGCATAGTTTTTGTTGATAAGATTTGAATAAGTCGTCACATGATCCATAAATAGCATCAAGAAATATAACTTCATTTAATTCATTACCTAATCATAATGACTTTAGTTCATTAATGATTATTAGTTCTGATGTATAGTTGTTTGAATCATCAACTGGTTTCTCAATTTATTTTTTAAATTAGTTTCCTCATATGTATACAACATTATTTTTAGTATATTGCAAACCTGAATATAGTTTGTTCAGAGTAAGTAACTGAATCGATTCCAATAGTTTTTACACCATGTTATATTTTGTCCCAAAAATATTTAAAATAGGTAACAAGTTGGACGCCGGGGAATACTTTATTGAAAACTAAATTCAAATAAAAAATAACCAAAGAAAGCTGCAAATCTATTCAATAACGTAAATTATTGTGCGCAGACGGTCTTGCCTCGTAGACGGTCTTCCCAAAGTTGACCTTATTGAACTTTTGTATGAAACAGCTGATTTTGTTTTCGTGATTTCGGAGTTGGTCCCATAGTGAAAGTTGTTCATATTCATGAGTAGAACACCCTGTAAAATTTGGAGCATGTAAAAAAAATCATTCAGTATAACAACTGGCGTGGGTGTTTGACCAGATGTATGAATGTAAACGAAGCAAAAAGAGTATGTACGGATAGCCTAGATAGGATACCATGGGAAGAAGGCGTGACTTTATTTATGTAAGTATTATAAAACTCTTGCATCCCTTTATTATTCATGTATTCTAGTCCAATCAGCATCTCCCAACTTGCAGCACACCGCACCATTGGATATCTAACCTGGAATGAATGTAGCCATACTTAGATCTTGTGTTACTTTAATAGACTTATGACTAATATGAACAAACCCAAGTAATCTCAGGGTGAGGCTACGTTAGGCCGCGACGCGACCTGCATCACATGAGCGATTAAAACAAATAAATGAATGCTCACATATAATGTGTAACGTTAAATGCGCAAAACCTAAAAATATTTTGATCAGAATAACGAGCACAATCAATTGAACCATTTTTTAATATAGGTCACATTTTTCAAAAAATCTTCATTAAAAACGTTGCCGTGTCTATTTATTAATAGGTCAAGCAAGCCAATGACAGCGCGGCGCAGCGGCCCGGTGACGACTCCTCACTCGGTAAAGCATCGTCGCAGACGCAAGAAATGATCAGAATGGCCAGTAAAACTAAAACAGCAAATAAAACCTTTACAATTTTTTTAATGACTTATTTTCTCTCTGAAATAGGTTAATTAAATTAAAAATCAGTTGGGGTGTCTGAGGTTTTGCGCATTTAACGTTACACGTTGTGTAGCTACACCGTACATCAAATATTACTAGCGATCTTTGATTTCTTTATGCGATAGGAACAACATTACTGTAATCACGGCATCGGCTACATCAACATATCAGACATAATTGAAGCGAATTTATTAGAAAATTTCTCACTTGCACGACTAGTTCAATAGTGCTACTAAATATGCGTGCGGCTACATTATGCGTATAGTAAACCGCGATGGATGATTTGATCGCATTTTAAGAAAACGACCGATTTTTTTTTATTATAGCGGCTAGCGGCTACATTAGACACGGAGTCGCCGCATGAATCCCTCTTGCTAATTCGTTGTGTAGCATGTGTACTGTAGCCACGTCATAGCCGAATATACGCCGGATCTTAGCTTATAATGCAGCCATACCATGTTTATCTCGTTTCGCTCTTCCAGTCGCATCGCAAATCGCTGCCTACTGTAGCCTCAGCCTCAAAGCAAGCAGTTTAACTCCATTCAAAGTTAAACTCAGGTGTGACACAGACTACCTCATTATACATCCACCACGTCACCAGTTACCCAACAGGCAATTTTGTTCACACATGTTTTAGTATTCAAAAGACGTCGATATACTCGCCTTGACATGTTTTGTACACTGTGTACATGCTATAGATATTGAATAACCAAATAGGTTATCATTTGCTTAGCCAATGCTGTGCACATGTTGTTCTGTGATTCAATTGTTTTCTTGGTCGGTTTTCCTTGGTGTGAAACCCCAAATTGTATTGTTTTGAAAGCCTATTAAGGTCGTTTTGAATCATTTATCATTACTTGACCTAGTAGACCCTTTGAATCACACATTTGTCCTTTCAAAGTAGCAACGTACCTACCTCATTCCTTGTGGCTCTTCACTAATGGTTTCGCAAGCAGAACCTCCTGCACACACGGAGAGAAAAATCTTAGAAAAATTACTGTGCTGTCTCATAATCTGAGTGAATTTTAATGGTAATGGAAAAATTACCATGCTAGCACAGTACAAATTCTTATGCTGTACAGTAAAATTTATTGGACAAATAGTGAATTTTTCCCAATCTCACTCAGAAAATTTTGTGTAGATGTCACTTGCACTCACTTTACAGTGACGAGCAAAGTATTTTTTCTAAGAATTTTCTCTCCGTGCACTGATTGCGTAACCCTCTATCGATCAAAATCTGAATCATTTTGAAGGATATTGCTAATCCATTGCTTTTATATGTTTAAAAATTTGTCTGCTGAGCAACGTAAATAACGCAATGAATGTTGTTGAACTGTCAAAATGTAACCCATTGCTACTGATAGTGTGTTACGCACTCACCCTGCACATCTCCAATTATTGCAAATTAGCTTTCACCAGCGTGGAACCGGTATTACAAATATCCTGTGTTAATTCAGGTTATAAACTAGGTATCTGTGTGCCAAATTTCATCGAAATCCGTTCAGCTGATTTTTCGGGATTTAGTTACAAACATACAAACTTTCACATTTATCTAAGTTCATATCTGTAAGCAGAATAAATTAGAGAAGTTACAAATTATAATATAAATACCAGAACTCCAAAACATTTCGATCTGAAAGTCAATCTGCAGGGGTTATCAATACGTGGGTGGCGCCATGAACAGGTCACAAGCAATTAAGTATCAAGTTAAAGGAAACTGAACTACTGCACAATTGATTAATCATTCGATTAGTTGCATTTATTAGGATTCCGTTCCCAAAGCGTGCCAACGGGACCCTATTACTAAGCCCCCGCTGTCCGTCCGTTCGTCCGTCCGTCTTGTACCTATGTTTTGCAGCGGGTTGTATCTCATGAACCTTAATAAGTAGACAGTTGAAATTTTCAGTGTGTATTTCCATTGCCGCTATAACAACTAAATGATAAAAATTAAATAAAGTTAAAAATTAAAGGGGCTCTTCATACAAGAAACGTGTTTGTTTCGGCGTTTTTTGCCTTGTGTTACGGAACCCTTCGTGTGCGACTAGAATTTTGACCGTTTTTATTTTTTTATTTTATCCGCTCCAGTTATTATTTTTAGCTCGATAATGTTGTGAAAGTATTCTGATAGTGGCATTGTAAACAACCAATTTAATGATTATTTCACAGTAATTTAAATACCCGAGTAACAGATAGAATATGCAAATTATGTTTTTATGTGTGGGTAGTTATTTCCATAAGCTTATTTTATGCGACAGTCGTGTTAAAGTACGACAGGCTAATACTGTTTTTGCATAGCTTTAATAGCTGTAAATGCACGATAGTTTTCGCCTGCATTGGTCTGGAAACAAGTAATTAATTTAACATAAATAGTGTTGGCCTGCATCATTCCACTGCTGTGCAAAAGTCTCTTCCTATGACTTCCAGCTCTTTCGATTCAGTGCTAAACTGGACCACTGGTCGTTTGTTTACTCCAGCTCGTCCCGCGATCTTCTGCGGGGTCTGCCGCGACGCCTTCTGACTGTGTCAGGGCTCCGCGTAGTGGTTATTTTGCCCACAGCTCATTTAACATTTATACATTTTTTAACCCAACACGCATATTTAAACCCCCCGACAATTTGGCAAAAAAGCTGTCTGTATGTATCTCCAGACATACTGAACCGATTTTGAACAGTCATCAAAATGTCACGTGACTCGATGGCCCATGAAATGCCGTACATAACATAACATCACGCCATTCGTCGTAATAGCGAAAGCGGAAATGCAAACTCTCTCTAATGACATTCTATTTGCGTTCAATTATAAAATTAGATGCAGTTTATATACAAGAGCCTCCATTTAGTGCTCATTAAAGACCTCAACAAAGACTTGGTGAATCATAGCTTCGTACTCGAAGTGGGTCAATTAATCAATCAGTGCGTATAAGTTAACTGTAGTTAGTGTCCTGGCGTCCAATAACAGACTTGTAATTGCTTGTAGATAACACTGGGTCATTAGTCATTGGAGAAAAAAAAAATATTTCGTAACCGTAACTTTAAAACAAAACATGATAGTGATTGGAGCCTCCTTTTAAGCAAAAAATGCCTGTATTAGGAGACTCCGCTCAAACAGCAAGCTAATTATTACAAAATAAGATTAAAAATTAAATGTGTGAGGGTGTGTATGTGTATGTATGTAAGTGTTTAAATGTAGTTTAAATAAATAAGTAATAATAATAAAAATATCCGAGTGGATGTGTATTATGTAAATGGGGATAAGGGTGGGTTTGCGTATGTTTGTGAGTGAGTGTGTTGATAGAAGCGAGTGAGTTATGTTATGTGCTGCAATGTAGCAATAGTGCCTCAGTATCCGCATAAGAAAATGGTTTAATCCAGTTTATTATAATATTTTTACATGTATGTGCTTGTTTAGTGTATATATGTATAAATCTCCTTGTTAACTCTATTATACAGTGTGTCCGGACATGGACTAGCGATATTCTAAATACTTAAATATAAGCTATTTTAAAGTACTATTACACTATAGGCTTGGGTCCAATACACTTCCCCGCTATGTGGCAGCCATTTTGTTTTTTTTGTTGAAATATGCTCTATGCGAGTACAAAAAAAATCATATATCTCAAAGTTTTAGTCATACTGAGATAAAAATAGGCTTATTCGGAAGGCAATAATATTGTCTACCGTCTGCATTACAAAGCAATGTGTTCACAATTCCATAACTTTTGAAAAAAAATGTGAAAGTCGAAAAAAAAATCAAAAAATTATGCAATTCAACCAATAATGGTTAATTACTACAAAAACAACCCCGAGAACTTTTTTATTTTTTATACTAGATCGACAGTTTTTGAGCTACGCTACAATGCAACATAAAATTCACAACTGTATGTTTAATACTTTAAGAGTTATTGTTGTTTGAACATAGCGTATGCGCAAGCACAAAACGTCTTTGTTAACCGCCAGAGTGTCATTTATGGCATTCACTGTATTCCATCTGAGAGCAGGCGAGAAATACTGTTCGTTACTACCGTGAGTAAGCGAGATAGAACGTATTAGTCCACTACCTGAAACAAAATCAGTTTTAAGGACAAATTATTAGTTGGGTTAGTTTAGTTGTCCCTCGCCCTGCGTTGTGATCGCTATCGCTACTTTCACTTACCGTCCGTGCTGTTTACGTGCTGCGTTAGTGTTTTGTATTTAAAAGTGTGATAAAGTATGGCACAGCGTCAATATTCATCGCAACATATTGCTGACATACACTTTGTGTATGGCTTTTGCAATGGAAGTGCAAATTTGGCTGTACAAGAATATCGACGAAGGTACCCTAACAGGCCTACACCGAGTCGCCAAACTTTTATCGACGTGCATTCAAGATTAGCGGAAAGAGGTATTCAAAGAGCTGTTAAGGGCCTTACTCTCGTTTAGTACCGTAACACGGTCACTTTATGAAGCCTACTCCTCATTAACGGTTTGGTTAGAAGATCTGAAAAAAATATATGTTTGCCATAGATTCATGAACAACATTTTTGAAGCAGGATTTTTTTCTAAGGCTAATACTTTTGCCAGAAAAAAATATTTACCAATACGCTATTTTTGGCTAATATTCCCTACTACTTCCAAACGGCTTTGATGTTTGGAAATATTTTTACACTGAAAAATAGCTGGTTAAAGGTACTACAGATTTGAAACAGCTTTTTTAAATCAATCAACATTTGCATAGAAAATATCCCCACTTTCATATAGAGGTTCAGAGGTGCTCTGCGCGGGCGCGGGCGGCAGTCGTGCGGTAGCACTGGGACGGGAGGGCTGTGTCGCTCGCTGCTCCGCTCCGGCACAGTAAATATACAGTAAAACATCTTCATACAAACGTGCCGCTCTCGGTTTGAATGTGTGCGTGCGCGCCGCGCGCCATGTCGGCACGCGATTTCACGCACACGCTAACATAATATATGGGGGAATAAGGTGGCGGCAGTGCGGGCTGTGCAGCGCGACTGTGAGCACGCGCGTACGCTACATGACCGCTTGCGTTCGTCAACTCTCGCCGGCGGCGGCCACTTACTCGTAAATTACGAGTATCATGACTTCAAAAAGGGGAAAAAAAATATTGTAGTGTTTTCGGGTGCCTCAATAATGATTTCGCAAACCCGGACTTATCATTCTTCATACTTCCTACTCAGCCAGAAATGTAAGTACCTACTTATACTTAAATATTATTAGAAAATGTGGTATTGTATTGTTTATTTCACAGTTTATTTGCTTTATTAATAGCGTAGCGGAGTCGCATTTCTGAATACTATGTTTAGAGCTAAAGTTTATTTTAAGAAGTCTAGTTTTACTATAAAACAGAGGATTGAGTACGAAACATCGTTTAGGTAAACGTATTTGTCGCGTAGGTATAGTTGTAATAAGGGCAATTTCACAATAATTAATATTGCAAATTAATTACTTTTGAAATTATTATTTTTTCTATTGTCTGATGTGTTGTTCAATCCAAATATGGTTCCGGTAGTCTGACGATCGACTTATTTAGTCGAATACTTGTGTGTACATCGACTTATTAAGTCGATGCGCGTATCGTCGTCTAAAATGTAAACAAATTTCGTCAAAAATAATTCTATCCCGTTTATACTTGAGCATAGTGTATCCCGTTTATACTTGAGCTTGTTCGAAAATATTAACTAAAAGTAAAAGTGACAACCCTGGGTATCAACGCAAGAGTAGGCTAATAACTCGGCGGGCGGCCTTAGATAACCTACTGTATATTTATTTACTGTGGCTCCGGCTATCGACCGACTACGCGCGTTTGATTGTGTTAGTGCAAATATTTACAAACGAATTGTGTCAGTGTGCGTTTATAGACTAAGCTCGCTGCAAAGGGCCCATTTCTATTGTGCGCGTGGACGCTTTATTATTGGTGCTATTTCTAAATACTGTTTTTGTTTATATTGTATATTGTGTAAATATAAGATAATTTGTAAATAAATAAAAATGCCAAGGCAAAGCAAGTCAAGAAAAAAAGAGTTCAAAAGGCTATGAAAATGCATCTGATGACGTAAGTACCTACCTACCTATATACATATTACTGTATTTAACTTTATGCTTAATATTAGTTTTTGTAATCATCTGGTGAGCGATTGTTTATTCATTTTTTCATAATTGAAGTTAAATAATTACGAATTGTTCCAGGAAATCTAGAAAGAAATCATCAGAATCGAATAATCCGAGTACATCTGCTGATAATATAGAAGACTCTATTCAGGTAAATAATACTATAAAAAGAAAAAAAAAATAGTTTAACGATTGACGATTGAATTAGTTTTAGTTTTCAATTTTGATAGATATGGTAATGTCAGACGTCAAAGAGAGAGAGCGAGAGAAAGAGAGAGAGAGAGAGAGTGAATTTGGTCAAAATGAAAATCCAAATTGGCGGCTGCGAAAATTTTCGACATGGGTGTCGTTTTCATAGTTTTCGAGGTTGCTTAAGCCGATAGTGAAGTCAAAATGAAAATCCAAGATGGCGACTGCGAAAATTTTCAAAATTTTCGTCATGGGTGTCGTTTTCATAGCTTTCGAGGTTGCTTAAGCCGATAGTGAAGTCAAAATGAAAATCCAAGATGGCGGCTGCGAAAATTTTCAAAATTTTCGTCATGGGTGTCGTTTTCATAGTTTTCGAGGTTGCTTAAGCCGATAGTGAAGTCAAACTGAAAGTCCAAGATGGCGGCTGCGAAAATTTTCAAAATTTTCGTCATGGGTGTCGTTTTCATAGTTTTCGAGGTTGCTTAAGCCGATAGTGAAGTCAAAATGAAAATCCAAGATGGCGGCTGCGAAAATTTTCAAAACTTTCGTCATGGGTGTCGTTTTCATAGTTTTCGAGGTTGCTTAAGCCGATAGTGAAGTCAAAATGAAAATCCAAGATGGCGACTGCGAAAATTTTCAAAATTTTCGTCATTGGTGTCGTTTTCATAGCTTTCGAGGTTGCTTAAGCCGATAGTGAAGTCAAAATGAAAATCCAAGATGGCGGCTGCGAAAATTTTCAAAATTTTCGTCATGGGTGTCGTTTTCATAGTTTTCGGGGTTGCTTAAGCCGACAGTGAAGTCAAAATGAAAATCCAAGATGGCGGTTGCGAAAATTTTCAAAACTTTCGTCATGGGTGTCGTTTTCATAGTTTTCGAGGTTGCTTAAGCCGATAGTGAAGTCAAAATGAAAATCCAAGATGGCGGCTGCAAAAATTTTCAAAATTTTGGTCATGGGTGTCGTTTTCATAGTTTTCGAGGTTGCTTAAGCCGATAGTGAAGTCAAACTGAAAGTCCAAGATGGCGGCTGCGAAAATTTTCAAAATTTTCGTCATGGGTGTCGTTTTCATAGTTTTCGAGGTTGCTTAAGCCGATAGTGAAGTCAAAATGAAAATCCAAGATGGCGGCTGCGAAAATTTTCAATTTTTTCGTCATTGGTGTCGTTTTCATAGTTTTCGAGGGCACTACAGGCGATAGCGAGCTCAAAATGTAAATCCAAGATGGCTGCGAAAATTTGTTTTTGTTTTTAATGTTTAAACATAATTAAATGTTTTTTAACACAATTAATGTAAAAAAAAAAATAATCACAATTAAATTTATTTATTACCATGTATGTTTGAAACTTAAACTTTAAATTACTTTTTAGGTTGAAACATCCACTGGCGCAGAGCATTCCAGGCCAGACTTATACGGGGTGAAATTGAAAACATGCGACAAATCGAAATGGGAGATTGTACTCATCATTATGAACAACTTTTACCATGAGACCAAACCTGAAATTGGGAAAAAAAATTCAGCTGTTCCCTACATTTTGACGAGTTATGCGAACATAAATGTAGGGAACAGCTGTTTTTTTTTCGCGATTTCAGGTTTTATCTCATAGTAAAAGTTGTTCACAATGATGAGTACAATCTCTCATTTTGATTTGTCGCATGTTTTCAATTTCACCCTGTATATAGAATGTCGACAAGACCACAATATTATATCTCTGTCTGCACAAAAAACGATGGAAGTTCCAATTCAGGTAAAATTATGCCTACAAGTCCTACAACCTATATTTATTTTACAAATATATCTTATACGTGCATATTGCAACATCTAGTGGACCGCACCATTCCAGATCAGACTTGCTATTGGAAAGTCTTGAAGAAAATAACGATATTTCAACCACATTACAAAAGTTAACAGAAAATCCTATTCAGGTAAAAAAACGTCTTACCTCGATTTTTTTTTTCTTGTACCTGCAAAGTTTATTGACTTCAAATAATCAATACTTAAATTTTTGCTATGAAACCAATTGAACGCTTTACACGCGGGCATTGGCCTTCTGGTTTATCCAACTCTCTAGCCCGCCTATTGATTCCTTGACAAAAATCTTCAACATGTCATCTTCAATGTTGTTAGGGTTAATTTAAATTTATATATTATCTTTTTTAGGTCAAAACATCGCCTGAATCTCAACAAGTCCCAAGCTGTTTCATCGAAGGGCGACGTATAATTAATATTGCTTACTTTTATTCAGAACAAGAAAATTGCCAAGCACGGAGTTATAGACTGTGGATTAGAATCCGTTGGTAGTGTTGGAGAACGGCAAGTGGGTCAGATTACAGAATCGACCAGCAGTATTGTCTTCATAGAAAATGGCCGAAACGACGCGTTTCGAATAATAATACAATAAGATTTCGAAGCGCGTCGTTTCGGTGTTACTTTTACGTACGATTAATAGTAATAAATTTTTTTTACAAAAAATAAACCAGCTTCCAAAAAAAAAACACTAGAATGTGAAAAATAACTTTAATTCGGAAGTCGGTGTCTTTGGATTTGAATTTTCGTTTTTTACCACCGACTTCGAAATAAGGTTATTTTTCACTTTGCAGTGTTTTTTTTACTGAAGTCGGTTCTTGTTTTTTTTTGTATTTTATTTTTCAATTTTTAGTTGTGGCGGCTACCCCACACAAATTAGAATACCACTACCTGCTGTGTAAATAATTTATATATAACTTCCCTAACGGGAAGTTATTACAATATCATCCAATTGGCTACGGAACCCTAAAATTGCTATTTAGGTACAGACGCCAGCACATCAAGCTACTACAATCTGTCGGATTTCTTTAATAGATTTTAAACTTTAGTGCTAAAGCATAAGGTTTAAAGTTGATTGGAAAAATCTGACAGTTTCGGGTACCTTGATGTGCTGGCGTCTGTACAGTGCTAGTTAGGTAGGTTTATTACTGATTTATAATAAAAATTGGTGAAACATTTTTTTTATAACATCTCATTTTTATGTAATTGCTCCTACCTACAGTCTACGCAAATGAAATGTTATTCTATTCTTACGAAAATACTCGAAATCATTTTTAAACTTAGTTCCAACTAAGTTTGTTCACACACACTCACTCACTTATGTTTTAAACTAAAACAAAATTTCCGCAGCAGCTATCTTGGATTTACATTTTGACCTCACTATCGACTTTAGCACCCTCGAAAACTATGAAAACGATACCCATGACGAAAAATTCGAATATTTTCGCAGCCGCCATCTTGAATTTTTATTTTGACTTCACCATCGGGCTTAGCACCATCGAAAACTATGAAAACGACACCCATGACGAAAAATTCGAATATTTTCGCAGCCGCCATCTTGAATTTTTATTTTGACTTCACCATCGGACTTAGCACCATCGAAAACTATGAAAACGACACCCATGACGAAAAATCCGAATATTTCCGCAGCCGCCATCTTGAATTTTTATTTTGACTTCACCATCGGGCTTAGCACCATCGAAAACTATGAAAACGACACCCATGACGAAAAATTCGAATA
Source organism: Eremobia ochroleuca (assembly GCA_949629135.1). Classification (NCBI taxonomy): domain Eukaryota; kingdom Metazoa; phylum Arthropoda; class Insecta; order Lepidoptera; family Noctuidae; genus Eremobia; species Eremobia ochroleuca. Next base: position 6,039,883 of record OX451409.1, on the reverse strand, counting down.
TTTCCGCAGTCGCCATCTTGAATTTTTATTTTGACTTCACCATCGGACTTAGCACCATCGAAAACTATGAAAACGACACCCATGACGAAAAATTCGAATATTTCCGTAGCCGCCATCTTGAATTTTTATTTTGACTTCACCATCGGACTTAGCACCCTCGAAAACTATGAAAACGACACCCATGACGAAAAATTCGAATATTTTCGCAGCCGCCATCTTAAATTTTTATTTTGTCTTCACCATCGGGCTTAGCACCATCGAAAACTATGAAAACGACACCCATGACGAAAAATTCCAATATTTCCGCAGCCACCATCTTGGATTTTCATTTTGACTTCACCATCAGGTTTAACACAATCGAAAACTATGAAAAAAAACACCCGTGACGAAAAATTTACTATGGTTTGTGTACACATGATTGAGCAAATAAATGTATTTTCTTCCACATAAATGCAAAAAAATTGTCCAGTACAAACTTAAAATATACGTAACATCTATCTATACAAAATATATCAGCCGCGCATCCCCCATTCCCTTCTGGAAACGTAGGCAAAAATGGCGACCGACGTGCAGCATGTCTACGCCTCTGCATATTCTTTGATCGTCGTTTTAGTGTAGGGCGCCACCGCACGCGTTTTACGTATTCGGGAGTAGGGCGTTTAGCTCCGCCCACATGCTCAAGGCCAGTGAGCCCTCTACACACCTTAATGAACGCAATCGCTTGGTATCGCCCGAAGATGAAGAAGAAGTGCTTAGACTAATAACCAATGATCCTAGACTAAGCGTTAGACGGATTTCAGTGCAACTTCGAATGTCTAAGTGGCATGTATGGAGAATTTTGAAAAGAGAAGGGTTACACCCTTATCATTTTCGACGGGTTCAAGACGTGATCGAACCAGATTTTGCTGCGAGATCTGTGTTTTGTTCGTGGATAAATAGAAATTTGAGACAGAACCGTAATTTTTTACAAAGAATACTGTGGACTGATGAAGCCAAATTTACAAGAGCTGGGATTACAAACCACAGAAACGACCATCTCTGGTGCTCCGCAAATCCAAGGGCGGTGCGCCCAAGCTCATTTCAACATGAATTCTCAGTAAATGTGTGGGCCGGCATAATCAACGATAGGCTGATAGGGCCATTGGAATTGCCACCTACATTAAACGGCGCTAGATTTTTAGAATTCTTACAGACACAGTTTGCGGACAGCCTCATGGACCTACCTCTATCATACCGTCGGCGTATGTGGTTCCAGCTCGATGGTGCACCCGCGCATTTTTCTCGAGCAGTGAGAGAATATTTAAATAATAATCTACAGCCGTGGATCGGTCGTGGTGGTGTAGTAGCGTGGCCGCCTCGCTCACCCGATTTGACACCCTTGGATTATTTTTTGTAGGGTCATATGAAACAAAAAGTATACGCTACAGTTCCAAATACCAGGGAAGAACTCGTCGCAAAAATTATGGCAGCCGCCGAAGAAATTAGATCCGATTTGGATTTAATTAGGCGCTCATCAACCCAGGTGGCACAGACAGCCGTAGTGTGTCTACAAGCTGGAGGTGGCCACTTTGAGCAACTGCTTTAGATATTTTAATCTTCATTTAATATTGGAAAAAACATTAAATAAAATTCAATATGAATGTTATGTTTTTTTAATGATTTCCTGTTTAGGGTTCCGACAAAGGCCTTTTGTGCTTGCGCATACGCTATGTTCATACAACAATAACTCTTAAAGTATTAGACATACAGTTGTGAATTTTATGTTGTATTGTAGCTTAGCTCAAAAACTGTCGATCTAGTATAAAAAATAAAAAAGCTCTCGGGGTTGTTTTTGTAGTAATTAACAATTATTGGTTGAATTGCATAATTTTTTGTTTTTTTTTTCGACTTTCACATTTTTTTTCAAAAGTTATGGAATTGTGAACATATTGCTTTGTAGTGCAGACGGTAGACAATATTATTGCCTTTCGAATAAGCCTATTTTTATCTCAGTATGACTAAAACTTTGAGATATATGATTTTTTTTGTACTCGCATAGAGCATACTTCAACAAAAAAAACAAAATGGCTGCCACATAGCGGGGAAGTATATTGGACCTAAGCCTATAGTGTAATTGTACTTTAAAATAGCTTATATTTAAGTATTTAGAATATCGCTAGTCCATGTCCGGACACACTGTATAGTTGAGCAGATCTTATATTGTGTTGTATAGCAGCGAATTTCGTTTTAGTTTGAGGGATTTGAGCAATCATGTCTTTTCGTCTTTTAGATATAATGATTGTATCGTAGGGAAGTGTCTTATGTTTTTTAGGACCGTATATGTAATGTATAGCTTTCTGACGCAAAGCAGACCACTAATCTGGTATAGAGTTAGTTTAGCATAGGAGTGCACACGCTTATCTCCAGTCGTGAAGGCTCTTCTGTCTCATCAATTTCGGTTCAGTAGTTTCGCTGAGGAAGCAATTTTAACAGACACTCTTCCATTTTAGGGTTCCGTACCTCAAAAGGAAAAACGGAACCCTTATAAGATCACTTCGTTGTCCGCTTGTCTGTCCGCCTGACAAGACCCTTTTTCGTAGGAACGGGTGGAGTTATCAAGTTGAAGTTAATATCAAATACTCAGGGCTGCATTCCCTTGAAGCAGTAAACAATCAAAACTTTAAGTCAACGTAATCAAGACATACGGGCGCTTTTATTTTTATTTTCTTTTGGGTGGGAAATTATCAAATAACTTCTCCCACCCTTCGTGTCAGACTTTTACTGACTTTAACCCACCTGTGTTCTTTCAGCCGTCTGTGCCAGCGCCCACGGTAACTCTTACGAACAACCCGCGACCCTGGCAGAAGATACGGCCGCTTATGTTCCGTTTATGCCGCATATTTTGACACTTGCAAGTGAATCAAAAGCTATAGGGTAGGGTGGGTCCCGTTGACCTAAAATCATGAAATTTAGCAAGTAGCATTTTCATGTAGCACAAGTAAAGGAAAAATCCGAAAACCGTAGATTTTTAAGTGGTTACATTACAAAAAAAATCCCGTGATAAACTATAATTACATACCTACAAAGTGCGGAACCCTCAGTGCGCGAGTCCGACTCGTACCTGACCGCTTTTTTTTTATCCTATACTGTCCCACTGCTGGACAAAGGCCTCCCACAAGTCATTCCAGGAACTTTTTCCGCGCCGCATTGAACCAGCCCTCGTGGTACACGTCCAGGTCATCTTGCCACCGCTTTCTGGGGCTTCCATATTTAATTTTATTATTAATGTAGAAGGCCAGCATTTTGCCACGTCTAGCTAGATAGTTCAGAAATGACTGTATTGTCGTGATCTACTTGACCCTGACTGCCTGATGTAGGTACTTGACGAGGCTGATTGGGATTGATAAAACTACATACGGTATTTAAGTGCCAGCATGAAGTAAAAAATAATGCATGTTTGATAAAAAGATGAAACACGAAACTACACATTTGACACCCAAAAAAGACTTTCAGACATAAAATCACCCTTCCCATATTTCCGTCATAATTTCCACTTAAATTCTGTCTGCCATCAAAGATTTGCTTTCGAACCTCAAAGTTCCATTACCTACTTACATAATATTTAATATGTCTGGCGGGGTCGTCTTAAGTCCGTCTAGGAACAAATTTGTATACTCGTATATGCAATACGCAAGGGTTGCAAAAGGCTAGGAAATCCTTTTTAGAATTTCGTTCTGTTTTCTGCCGGTCGATTCTGTAAAAATCTCACCGTGAAATCATAAGTGAAGTGAGCACTTAATAATGTTAATCCCTAGCGAATGACAGCTCACTCCACGCTCACTTCATCCAAGCTTTCACGGTGATATGGTTACAGAATCGTACGGCTGTTGTCGTTTTTTGTTAAATTTTCTTTTCCAGACGCTAAGTCTTGAAACTTGAAGGAAAAGATTCCAAGTACAGTATTTGAGAACGTCTGCTTTTTATAACTTGATGTTATCCTAGAGAGGTACGAACGGGGACCGATAGATGGATTGTGTGAAAGAGGATGAAAGGAGGCTAGAAGGGGGGGTGACTACTAAGATGACGATTAATAGAGAGAAGTATGTATGAAAAAAACATGTTGCGCCGAACTTGACTTTAAAAAAGTATTCCCTATGTTTAGTAGCTTTTTATTTATTTTCACGTACTAAATACAAAAATAATTATTATACATTAAAATTAGGTTTCCTTTTTGTTTGTAAATTAACAGAACTTATTATGTTTTTTTAATCATCAGTAGAATTGCGACGTGGTTTTTTCTGCTTCTGTAACATCTCGAAAAACAGTCCAGCAATAAATATCACTTCACCACAAATGTAACAAAAATAGGCGGGATTATTCACACATTTTCGAGACATTTGGCTATAAAATATATTTTTTTTTTACTTTTAACACTTTTATCACTAATAATAAAGAACAGAGCACTAAAACACAATATTTTTAACATTCGATGCCGCTAAGTAAATATATGTCAACATTATCAAGTTCAATGAGGGTAGAATCATTAAATTCGGAAAATGTCAAGTTTCGCAAAAACAAACTAATACATGAACTTTACTTATCAACTTGTATTTAGCATGGGTAGATTAGTAGATATTAGTTAAAATTATTTCGAATACTTTTCCATTGTAGACCAGTGTTATTAGTCTTTCGTCGAACTCGGTTCTTTTTTTTTGAATTCTGGTAATAAAATGTTTAGGTACACAGAAATTCTAGATTATTTTCTCTGTACGGCAGTCTGAATGTTGACAATGTATTCGCAGTCTTACCCGCAGCAAATCGCAAATTCTCTTATCAATAACCTTTAACAAAATTCTCATCTTTCTACCAACATATGTAGTGTACTTTGAATGCATTTTCCTTTGAGGAGACGTGAGGCAATGCGCTCAACGTAACGTAAACATAGCCGGTAGTGATATGGTACTGTCAGCCATGTTTACATTGCCTTCCTTTGAAGTACTTGCTGCAGTTACTTCAAAAAGATTAGGTAAGTGAATTTGTGGGTATATTGCCTTTGAGAGAAATAAGCTGTGTCTTTATTCAACCGAGTTTTTATGAAGTCGGAAGAACGGGACTCTATTTTCTCCGTATGTTATTTGGGGTGGGGCTTATCATGTGCGCGATTCTACAAAAACATACTTTCCAAGTATAATTTTTTGATTTTTACTTGTTCTCTTACTTCTCACTGCTTATTACCGTGAGTTGAAAATCCAAGTGTCTTTCTTGGACGCGCCTGGAATGCTCGCTGTTGGATACTCAATGCTCGACTCAACACCGAAAGTTGAAACGCCGTGTGCGACAATAATCGTCGCGTTAGGCCCGGCGCCCATTATCGGCATCGGTACGACTGAGGATTTTAGGTGGCAAATAGCAATATACTTGGAGATTAAACGAACTTACCTGAAGTGAAGTTCTATCCAAATTATACGAGTTGCTTCGTCCGAAGAGATTAAGATAACAATGTAGTAATACGTCTAGGGTATCGCCTTTCATCCACTAAGTTTGAATATTTTTTTTTTTTTTTTTTTTTTTTTTGTCGGTACTTTGTCTTCCTGATAGTTATGCCTGTACCGCCACTCATTTAGTTGAAAGCCTGGAACCTTTTTTAATATTTCACTTTAGGTATGGGGTTCATAGGGTTGGGAGGGAACTAATCTCTTCGGACGAAGCAACTCGTATAATTTGGATAGAACTTCACTTCAGGTAAGTTCGTTTAATCTCCAATTATACTTCGTTGCTTCGTCCTTCGAGATTAAGATAACAATGTAGATTTTGAAAGATGGTGAAATATTAAAACACTGAATTTTTATACTTAGGTACATGTATATTAATCAAACCTTACAAGTAATAAAGTAATTAAATTGTAGTTTTTCTTTAATTAGGGGTAGATAAATTTAAGTTATTAATTTTAAGTAATTAAATCTAACATCGATCAGAGGTTAGGATTGATAAGGCAAATTGATCAGTTTGTTCACATTGAATGTCTCTATGATAATATCTAGCGAAAACATTGGAGCTACCACTCCACCCAGCTGCTTTTCGTATCGTGTCAATATTGACACCAGCTCTATGAGCAGCTGAGGTGGCTGCGTGTCTGGTGGAGTGGGCAGAAAATACTGAAGTGTCAATTCCGCTAATTGATAATATATCTTTTATCCACCGACTGATGGTATTTGTGGTTACTGATTTATGTGGTTTTTTAATACTTATAAAAAGGCTATTGGCATTGTTTCTCAAATGTTTTGTCCTATCAATATATTCTATAAGAGCCTCAGCGGGACATATTTCCGGTCGATCTTTGTAAAATGGAATATTTAAACAAGGTTGAGATAAACCAGGTCGAGATGTTTTTAACAAATCGTTTATCTTGATCAATATAAGATTATCAGTGACGTTCATATTTTCTAATTTGATTTTGCTAATGGTTTGCACCCTGTGTGCAGTTACAAGTATGAGCAAAGTTACGGCCTTTTTGGTTAAATGTTCGAAACTTAAATTATTATTTGGGTACCATTTTGATAAGAATTCTAAAACTATTGACGGGTCCCAAGTGATATTATATTTTGGGGCTGGAGGACGAAGTCTGTAAAAACCTTTGAATAGCCTAGCAACGCGATCATCAGACCCTACTCTCGATCCTAAGATCAAAGACAGAGCGGAGCGATGACTGTTTAAAGATCCGTATTGTAAGCCGGAATGAAATAACTCAGTGAGAAAATACATAATCATCGGAATTGACGCCTCATGTATTTTGATATTGTGAGTCTTACAAAAGTTTACCCAACGTCGAATGGCAACGTCATATTGTTTTATTGACCTTTCAGATAAAGAAGCTATCATAATATCTAAAGATGATGGTGGTACTCCTCTGTTTCGTAACGCCGTCCTGATAACTTCCCTGCAATCAACGTGAGCTTGGGGACACTGTTGGAAATAGACAATAACACTTTATCAGAGGGTCTAAACTGAACTAATTCTGAACAGAGAAGTTTTTGATAAAGTGGAAACCAAGGTTGCGTGGGCCAAAATGGAACCACAACAATACCCTCCGCCTGGTCGTATATAAGTTTTCTTAATACTTTTAATATAACCGCAAAAGGAGGAAATGCGTAGAAACAAAGATTTGACCAATTTAAAGTAAAAGCATTCACAGCGCATGCTCCTGGGTCTCTATTCCATGAGACGTACTTAACACATTTGTTATTCAACCTTGATGCGAAAAGATCAATTTTTGGTTGCCCAAAGGCTCTCACAATCTTTTCAAAAGCATGATCTTTAATCTCCCATTCGGTATCGGGGTGAGATTTTCTAGACTCAGCATCTGCTATTTCGTTATCTTCCGAGCTTATGTATGAAGCGAATACAAATATACCACGAGCTTCACACCACTGCCACAAAGATTTTGTGATTTCAGTTAAATGTGGAAATCTTACTCCACCCATACGGTTGATATACGAAATAGCAGTTGTGTTGTCAACGCGTAGTAACACCTGACAATTTTTTAATCCTTTTGCGAATGTTTGTAAGCCCAAGAAAGCAGCCAGGAGTTCTAGACAGTTAATATGTTTGTTAGACTCTGTGTTACTCCACTGGCCACTGGCGGTCGCCGCACCGCATGCTGCCCCCCACCCTTTTTTGCTAGCGTCTGAAAATATTTCTAGACAGTAGCTGTCCCGTCTAATAGGATTCACTGCGGTATCAATAGATTTTAACCACCAGGAAAAATCGTCCTGCAAATACTGTGGTAAAGACATGTGGCTATCATAATTACTCGTTTTACACAATGCAAGGTATTTGCATCTTTCCATCTGCTTGGTGTAAAGCCAACCGTACTGAATCGCGGGGCAGGACGAAGTGAGGAGGCCTACCAAGCGAGCAAACTGTCTTATTTTACAACGAGATTTCAATTGAAACGATTGTAACTCTTGTTTAATTAGATTTCGTTTTTCCTTAGGAAGGCTAACATGAAATTCTTTTGTATCTATCACAAAACCAAGGTATTTGCAAATATTACTCGGAATCATACAACTTTTTTTTTTTTTTTTTAATGTTAATTATGAATCCTAAGGACTCTAAAATATGTTTTGTCTGTAAAATATTATCTAAGCAATCTTGATAATTATTAGAAATGATACAAATGTCATCTAAGTAGATAGATGACAGATAACCTAATGATCTCAGTAAACAAATTACCGGTTTTAATAGCTTTGTGAACACAAATGGAGCTGTGTTTAAACCAAACGGCAAAACATTGAATTGTTAAATTTGACCCTCGTACCTAAATCGTAGGTACTTTCTATACGTCGGGTGTATAGGTACTAGAAAATACGCATCCTTTAAATCAAAGGTGGCCATGAAACTGTTTCTTGATACTAATTTTAATGTTGTTCTTAGATCTTCAATTTTGAAATGTTCTGTTACGATGTACTTGTTTAGAGACTTTAAGTTTAAAATAAATCTGTTTTTGCCATTGGGTTTTTTAATCAGGAAATAACTAGAAAGAAACTGTCCTTCACATGGTTCACAATGTGAAATAGCACCACTGTTTAGAAGGTCAGTGATGGCCACCTTGTATTTAAAGGACTCACATGAAGTTAATGCAGGTAAACTTGGTTCGTGTAACTGATAGACAGGTTTAGTAAACGGTATCTTGTAACCTCTTATCCACGATAATACAACGAGGTCATTAGTTATCAATTGCCATTGATCATAAAAGTAGGATAACCGACCTGCAAAACGTACCAGGTCTAGCGCCGCGGGGCTTGGCGCTGCTGCAAGCGCGGCTGCTGTCGCGGCTGCTGCTGCACCGGTCGCGGGCGCGGCGCCGGCGCTGTTCTCCTCGCTGTTCCCGCTTGCCGCGCTGTCGGGAACGGAGGCGTCTGGTTTAAAGTCTGGACAGGGGCCTGTCTCGGTCTCTGCGCTGGTGCAGGTCTTCGAACCTGTGTGTTTATTTTAATCTCAGCGCCTGATTTTGATATAGCTTTTGCAGCTTTTAGAGTATCGGTCAGATGTTCGCCAAATAGAAACTTATCGATTTCTGTATTGAACAGTTGATCTTTTATATCTTTCTTGATTGTAGAACATATAAAACTGCGCCGTGTCATGGACTCGCTGTGTTGTGAGTCACACATCAGTCGACCGGCTTCGATCAGTAATTTTATTACCGACTGATCTTTATAACCTGCAGAAAAGAGTATGCTTAGGGCTTCACTTATACAAGATATACTTGCTGCGACCTGCACCTGCTTATTCTCTAAAGCTTTGTCTTTTTTTTTTAGCATCTCCGATAAGGCGGCCTTTATCTCTGGATTTAACTTGGGTGCATCAATCTTTGTGCAGTTTTTTGGAACCAGATGCTTATCAAGCAGCTCCTTTCTGGCATCCTTGGTCAAGCCTGTTGTTGCGATGTGTTCCCAGCGAGCAGATAACTCGCATCTAATGTCTGGTCCATATTTTTTATCCTTTGATGGAGTTTCGCCCAAGAGATTCAGAATCTCTTCGTCCAGCTCAGGAAGCGTTACTTCAACAGGTAGTTCCGATTCCCCTGCCTGTACTGCTTCTGTAGCAGGAACATCATGTATCGTCGAGGTGGACGTACCCGGTTGTGGCTCATCTGAGTCAATAATCGGAGATGACGCGACATCACCTTGAACTTCCATTTCAGCTGGCATAGAAAATGTACCAAATGTAGGTATCGGATAGAAAATAGCGCGGTGATAGTCCTCAAAACTATCCACAACACCAAGTTTATAATCCATACCGATATTCAGAATTACGAAATCGAGTGATAACATTTTGTTATGTAGGTACGTGAATATGATCACAACTACCAATGTTCCTAGTATACAACTAGTGGTTTTAGAGCGGCGATAGTCCTTAAAACTACCCACAACACTATGTTTTAGTCCGTACGGATATAAAATGCAATTATTATTAAGTAGGTCATTAACTAAAGTGAAGGCAACATTCCTTTCAAATGTACACAATCACTAGTAGTATATACCCAATGAATTGGGAATCCAAAATTATGTGAAGGTAACATCCCCATAAGATGTACACAACACTATTTAAGATAATATGACATCATGTCAGATTATGATACGGATATAGTCCGAAAAACTATTCACAATATCTTCCGTTTGTAAAAATAACACTTCAGCTTACCTTCATGGTCCGATAGTACCGGCGACATAATAATATTCGTCGACGAGCTACTACTCTCGGAACAACTTCGAACACGCGACCTTCTGTCGCGTTTATTAAGTTTCCTTTCGAGTTTTCGAATCTTCTTTCTTAAATAATCACTGTCGTCGTTTTTGTGACTACGTTTTGGCATCTTTTTGCACAATTCAAATGAAACGAAGAAAATAACGTGGTGATCGGCGACGCACTAAAACGCGAATGAGTGGCGGTACAGGCATAACTATCAGGAAGACAAAGTACCGACAAAAAAAAAAAAAAAAAAAAAAAAATATTCAAAGTTAGTGGATGAAAGGCGATACCCTAGACGTATTACTACATTGTTATCTTAATCTCGAAGGACGAAGCAACGAAGTATAATATAACATAATGGCAATAAAGTAGAAATTTCCGTGATATGTGGTCGTAATAACAAAAATACCGCTTCGGTATGCTTGAGGCTGGTGTATCGGCAGCCTTGAGAATGCTTCGGGATGCTTCGGCATCCTTCGGCAACCTTCGGTACGCCGCCGGCGCCGAGGCAACACTCGGGGGATAGTTTGAGAAATACGATATTGAGACGCTTCGGCAAGCTACAGGACGGTGCGGCATCCTTAAGGACGCCTCGTCATCCCTAAGGCTCAACTCACACCAAAAGAGCGTCGAAGCGCAGCGAAGCGGAGCGCAGTTTCAGTGTCATATGAATTTTAACTTTATTTTCATTACTATAATACTTATTATCGCATGAGAAACATTCGCTCGAGCATTCCAGCGACTTCTCGAGCAGTCGCGGGAATCCGCGCGCCTTCTCTTCCGAGCAGGTCGCTGCGCTTCGCTGCCCTTCGCCGCTCTTTCGGTGTGAGTTGACCCTAAGAACGTTGCAGCATGCCAAAGCATAATTGCCGATAGTGTACGCTTGCATGTAGGATGCCGAAGGATCCTTTTCCTTGCCGATGCCGATAATGGGCGCCGGGCCTTAATAAATCGCTCTTGCGAACCTGGGGTTACCTCTACAGACTCAAGAACCTCTGTATCTCGTTGAAGTCTTCGTATCTACTCTTTAATGAATATGTTGGCCTAGTCTTCGGTTTTTAGGTTCAGTCCTAATAAAACCAAGCTGTATTGATTGTATTTATTTATTTATACACATTATAGGTACTCTACCGATTTGTTCATCATCATCTGCCTAGCCTTTTCTCAACTAAGTTGTGGTCGGCTTCCAGTCTAACCGGATGCAGCTGAATACCAGTATTTTGAAAAGAGAAATAGGATGTATTAAAATATGACTAACGTAGACCAGCGGGGTAATTGCGTAACACACTCAGTAGCAATGGGTTTCATTTTGACAGCTCAACAACATTAATTGCGTTATTTACGTTGTTGAGCAGACACATTTTTCGAAATTATGAATCAATGGATTTGCAATATCCTTCTAAATTGTCTGCTCAACAACGTAAATATGAATGTTGTTGAACATAACATAGAAAAGAACATAGGTCGAAATATGAAAAAAAAATTTGGCCCTCCCATAGTAAGTAAATCAATCAGCTGGTAGTCAGTTTTGTAAGGGAGGGCCAAATTTTTTTTTCATATTTCGACCTACGTTCTTTGGGGAAAGTTGTTGAGTTTCATGAGCACATTCACCTCCTTCAGGGTTGATACCCCCTTCCGTTACACGCTGTATATATATTAAAAAAATCAAATGCCAGGACCAATGTAAGGTCTCTAGAATGACTATGAAATCGCTGTTTAATTAATTCGGAAGAAAAAAAGTATGGGTAAACTTAATTGTTCTTTCACCTCGATTACTTCAGCCTTGATAAGAAACTCGATAGGCAAAAGAAATACGAAACCAACCTTTCAGCTTCAAGGTTTTTTAAAGGGAAGTTGAAAAAAGTGTCAGAAATTTCACCGCTTAATGTTAACTTTAAGAAATAATTGCTATGAACTTGGACGTGGTCTTGGGAACACACTTCGACCTTATCAGGTCGACTACAGTTCCGGTGTGACTCAGTGCCCTCAAAAATATGAATACTTAATCGGAATCATGGCGTGCGGTTTCTCGTTTTTTGAGGGTCTTGTAAACGTAAACAAATCTATTTTTAGGACCGTTTTTATGAGGATTTTTTTGGTTAGCTGTACATATTTTGGCTATTTAAAGAAGTGGCGTATACATCTTGAATTTGACGTCAGAATTTAGTCAAATTTTATTATGAGTAACTATTAGCAAATGTGTCTAAAAGTCTAAGACATTCAAATCTAATAGAGTTTTGATACTTAAATAATAAAGAAAACATGTCTATTACTGTCCCAGTGCAGGGCAAAGCCGTCTTCTCATCCACAGAAGGCTACAGCATTGATCACCATGCTTGCTCAAGACTGGTTGGCGATTTCAGACTTTTATGAAGTCCATGTTTCCTCACGATGTTTTTCCTTCAACGATGTCAGTAATGACCAACCAAGATAAACTCAGAAAGAACATACTTTGTATTTGATAAAGTCGCATTGGTTTTTGCCCTGATTTAAACCCACAGCCTCGTACATGAAAGGCGCCTAGTCACATTATGCAAAAAAAAAACAAGCAAAAAAAAAAAACAAGTAAATAGAAATACAAAAATATTTTACTGTCCAGGTTGAGGTTCACAGGTTACGGCAAGTTGAAACGACAGTGAGTAGTTTAAAATATTACCTACAGCTGAGGTACAATTTGTTATTTGCCAGTGAGCCCCAGTCTGTATTTTGGGGCTCGGGGTACGAATTCCAGAGTGGAGACAAGAGAGGTGATTTCATTTATGGTATGTTACATGCGCCTGTGTAATGTTTTTGTTATGCCACTGATGTCAGTGATACGTGTGTAGCGTATGTGTGTAATCTAAAGTATATTATAATATTCAACTCTACCTTCTATAGCTTTGAAACACTGTTTTTTATACTTAAATACTCGACTATAAATTAGCGACAAGCATAGCGCGAACTAGTGTTAAGGCTATGACTAGAGAAGTTCTCAGAATTGTCGATTCTCAGTCACGTTTCCTCCTCATTATCGACCGCAATAATTAAAAATAAACATCCGACCAATAGAAGCTTCTTCATAATGGCTGCATAGCAAGTTTTAATTGCATCCAAAGATAATTAGTATACTTTATTTTCTCAGTTAAACACGGCACTTCGTAGGTCGTTGTGCATCGACCTTGGGCCAAGAATGTGGTCGCAGGATTACGGCTATTTTAAACTCTGTGACGTAAGATATAAGGTTTGATGTGTTTTTTCCACCTAGTCGGTTCTAGCGCACCTACGTATGTAGGTGTTTATCTGCGACGTTCTAAGTTAATAAAAGAACACTACGCATCCATTGTGGTCTCTGTTCAACTGCATGCGACAGCTTTGTTTGGTTTTTCTTTCGTTTCCCTTCTAGTATCTGGACAGCCTTGTGATTTTATCTATGACAAGTTACTTGAACATCGTAAATGTCAAGTACTCCTAACTGCATGTGGTTGACATTCAGACTTGTGTAGCAAACAGACTTATCTAATTACTTGCTATTAGTGATAATTATAATAATTATTGTTATAAGTGGACACTCGAGGGCTATAAACACTTAATCTATGCAGCAACCTACACGCTACACAAAAAAGTCAATAAAAAGTTCGCTCAAAGAAATCCTCTCGCCACCAGTTACATAGACCTCCCCCACTCGATGCTGTTTCTTTAGGTAGTGATAAGATGAAGATTAGAATGACCTCCGAAGGACCAAGTTACGGTGGTCAGGTTAGTTTTTAATGGCAATGACCGCACACTCGTAGTTTCAATGGTCAAAACGACTGAATATTATCATTATTTAACTATCTCTCGTTGATCTTATTATGCATTGACATATTCAGTGACAAATCGATCCTACTTTAGTACCTACTTGAAATTAATGTTAATTACTTTCACTGGAGATTGGGCTGTAAATCTGGTTTAGAGAACTACTCAACTTTTGTTTTAAGTCATTAATTATTCTGTAGACCGCGTTTCGGCAAGCGTGGTGTGGGACGCTCCCCAGCTAGATGGACCAACGACGCCAAAAAGGTAGCTTGGGCAGACTGGGTGCGGAAGGCGGAGGACAGGACGTTGTGGCGCAGCCTGGGTGAGGCTGGTCCAGCAGCGGACTGCGATAGGCTGTGTTGATTGTGTAACTTAATATATTTGCTCCCGAAATTCAATAGTAAATGGCAAATATGCATAAGTAATCAATTCTTTATACAACATGTAACGTTAAATGCGCAAAACCTCAGACACCCCAACTGATTTTTAATTCAATTTACCTATTTCAAAGAGAAAATAAGTCATTAAAAAATTTGTAAATGTTTTGTGTGGTGTTTTAGTTTTACTGGCCATTCTGCTCGTTTCTTGCGTCTGCGACAACGCTTTACCGAGGGAGGAGTCGTCACCGGGCCGCTGCGCCGCGCTGACATTGGCTTGCTTGATCTATTAATAAATAGACACGGCAACGTTTTTAATGAAGATTTTTTGAAAAATGTGACCTATATTAAAAAGTGGTTCAATTGATTCTGCTCGTTATTCTGAGCAAACTATTTTCAGGTTTTGCGCATTTAACGTTACACGTTGTATAGAATTTAGGAAATTAAAATTTAAAAACGTTTGGTATTTAGAAACAGCCGCTAATATAAGCGAAGAGGAGTGTAAAGTATTCGATTGCAAAACTAAGCAATTTAGCAAATTAATCGCCATAATAAACAACGTTTACGAACAAACAATAATAAACTTAGTCCACGATTTATTAATCAAATTGCCAGCTTAGCAAAACGTTCGTAAATGCATCAGTGACCATATCACGCAACAATGCAGGATTACAGACTTTCATCCAACCGTTGCGGTTACAAAACTATGATTCATTCGATAATACGATGAACAATCTTATAGTGCAACCTTACTTACATAGACTTACCTACCTTTACTCGCACAGACTTCAGTACGGGAATAACTAATAATAACATAATGGCGCCGATTCCCTTATTGTTCACAAACTAAACTAAATTTATGTTCAGTGCTTCTTTTTCTTTCTATTTCATGAAGAAAAGGACAGGCGATAAATATTAGTTTAGTCCTGTCAAATTAAGATACTCCGTAGACAAGTTTAGACGATTAAAAAATTGCCTTTTAAAAATACAATTTACGTCAGGCGCTGACTAATTTGACAGGACTAAACAAATATTTATCTTCTGTCCGTTTCTTAATAATAGGCTAAGTATATGTACGAGGGTAGATTGAAAAATAGTCGGCCTGACACATATCAACACTAAAAAACAAAACGATCACATTTGTTAGTTCAATTAACTGTTTCCTGATAGGTTAAGAGAAGTAAGCCAATCCTTTACCTTCATGTTGCAGTTTATCGTCCCATGTAATAGGGGCGTCCCTTCACATTTGGGCAGTTATGTAAGTCCCATGTAATAGGGGACGACTTTATTGCCATCAACCGGGCATATATCCAGACTTCGGGCTGCTATTGAAAAATTACATAGTGAAAAACTGCTCAACCTGAGAATCGAACCTGCTACTGCTGAGGTCAGGACCTCAGGCTCAGCAGTAGTGCTTGCGCCACTAGACCAATAATAAGGCTGTCAGAGAATAACTCATGCCATCGTCGTGAAATCCTTGAGTGAGGCAAGGCCGGTCGCGGGTCTGACTGATCAGGGTGCGCCGAACCATCAATCCTTATGATTCATTGTCGTAACTGATTCAAATTGTTGATGTAGATTCTTTATTGATACACGTAACTCTTACATACATATAACATAAATAAACTCATGATTTCTTCCCATGCCGTTAGGCAGAAACTACAGAACGCCACCTGCTATGATCCTTACACACTACTTTTGGTTTGTTTACATTAATAAATCTGGTCATACACGCACGCCCCGGGTAAAAATGATTTTCGCTGTGATTTCGGCCTCATTTCGGCCGTGTGTCAGCGTATTATCGGCCTATTTCGGCGTGTTTTCGGCGTTTTGTTCACTACGTCGGCCTGTTTTCGGCGTATTTTCGGCCCGTACTTTTTACCAGGGGCCGCTTGCGAGTAATACGCACCGCACCTTTCTGAAGAACATCACTAATAAGGTTACTATATGTCGTTCTAGCACGTCCCGTTCCCGCATTTTCACTCTTGACATGTCTCTTCTTGGCACAAAAAGGCAAAAAAAACCTTGGCATGAAAAAAGCATGTAAGTAAAAAAAAAAAAAACACTTAAGAAGCTCCGTCAGCGATTCAATAAAGTCCCAGACATCAGTCTGGAATGCATCTTACGTCGCGGAATTTGCAATAGTGTAATGCAAATTGAGTATTAAAGCTTTCTAGTCCATGCCAATAAGATAGGAAGGGAAATCGATGTAGTGAATGAATAATATGGGATCTTATTCTAAATGGTTCCATTGCAAGCCACTTAGCGATCAATTGGCAGTTGATGATTCAATTATTGGGAGATGAACTTTTGTATGTCAAAGTAATATTCATCGTTTAGGATATTATCAAAGTAATGTGTGTCATTCGATGTTTGTAATGAACACGGAAACTCTTTTACTAGTCTTAATTAAATGACAGCAAAACACCAATCGGCGACGTCCATCGATCACTAATAAAGAACGAAAGAAAGTTCTTTATTAGTTATCGATGGATGTCACCCAAAAAGCAGCCAAGTCTTAAGTGGGACTGGAGACGTTTCCGCATGTCGAACGAGTCATCGACCAAACCTACCACCAAGGTGGGTTCCAGAAGACGCCCGGCGACATCCAGGCAGACCCAGGACAGGATGGCGGGCCGAGCTTGACGCCTACAGACAAAATTGGTCCACACTAGCTCAAGACAGAGAGGAGTGGAAAGGACAAAGGGAGGCCTTTGCCCTGCAGTGGGACAATATAGGGTAAATGATAAATGATTTATTTTCTGTAAGTAGGTTTGTACAAACACTTTTACATGTCAATCACATTTTTTTTAACCCTTAAATGCATGATTTATTTTATCGTATTGCAAAAAATGCTATTGTATAGGTATTTATCTATAGAATTTAGATAAAAAATATATAATAATTACACAATAATATTAATATTCATAGAGTATATATATTGTTTTGACAAAAAGAGGTGCGTTCAGAAACTCACAGCTATCACATTCTTAAAAAAATTAAAGGACGTACTTTGTTGCCATATGGCAACATTATGCATTTAAGGGTTAAACTAGATGAGGTCGGCGTTTCCTATCTGTATACTCTGAGAAGAAAGGCAACAAACTCAGAGGTCACAGTCTCTTTTAAAGTCCAGACATAATCTTGGACAGATCATGTGAAGACCATGTAGATTGGTGTCTGAAATGGTGTTTTGAGTAAAGAACCACACAGATTGAGCGGACCTGTCCAGTCAGTGCACGCATTTGTCAAAAATCGTGCAGCTCAACTCAGAACTTGAGGAGCCATACGATTCGACGAACAATACCAATGAAAGGACATTTGGGTAGGCCGCATAAATTACTCAAACTGCCAGATCATGATTAAAACTAAGAAGTAAAACAAAAAAGAAATGACCCACATAGGCTAAAAATAATTAAATAAAATAGGCTTTAAAATTGAAGGTAACAGCAAAACTTGCCATGCAATTTATTCTCTAAAATTCTGGTTAACCTTCTAATATTGGAAGCTAACTTTCAGTGTTGTCTCTAAAGACATGCAATTTCGTGTATACCAAATTCTGGGCTGTTAATAGGCAAAACGGAGTCCAATTTTCCGATAAAATTGTAAATAGACATCCAGATAGACACAAAGACAGTCAAATCCATAAAATTCTCAAGCTGCTTCATCATGCGTCGTCATCGCAATCTCTGCAACAAGCTAATCGCATGATGCGTGCACTCGTTTGCTTTCCAATTAATTACTGCAGTGTGTGACCAGTGAAATTACGGTTTAATATTGATAAACGACTGGTATTGCGAAACTGTGATAAGCTTACGTGCCCGGCACGCTATTTTTGTGCAGCTAATTTGTTTTACTTACTTTCATTCATGTTTTGGTTGTATACAGTTGTAAAATGAAAAAACATTATTCTTTTTTTTTTCTAAAGAATAATAAGTCGTCCAATCCTTTCTGGTTAAAGCCATAACATATCATCACGCTTGTAATCACCGAACGGTTAGTCAGAGGTGTAACTTAGCTTCGCCACTTATGTTTAAGAGGAGTACCTACTTATTACAAAAATGCGCGTAGATGCATGATTTCCTCGTTGAAATTGAATACTACTCAGTGGTTGGTATAAATAACAATTAATTGGTAAAGATAGTTCGTTTTCTCTTCTACAATAATAATGAAGCGATTTTTTTATTATTTATCTAATTATTTAGCAATAATCGTTCTGCCGATGCATGTTTAGGCAAAGACTCATGGAGAGCTGATTTTAAGAGCTCTAATTTGCAGATTCTGTTGAATATAATCCATCAAAACATTTTAGAATTTATCGAACCCAGGACCTCATGCTCAGCGTAGTAGCGCTTACGATCGCTAGACCAACAATGCTTGGAAACTTCAAACTTTGCTATTTGTCAAATCATTTAAGAACACAGACGGATTTATTACAAAAACTTCAAAAATATTGATCCCACTGACCGACTGCCTTACTCTTGTAGCGGTCAATACTTTGTTTACTAGACATGGCACATATATTAGTCTTAACAATAAATCACTGACAAACAGGTTTAAACGAATACAAATCCTTCTTAAAAACACATTAATCTAAGGAATCACGGCCTTGTCTAGTGTTAGTCATTTATGATTATGACGCTTCGAGTTATCATAAAACTTAATAACGGTTCTAATTTGTGGCATGGCTCTTTAATAGCCCATCGTCTGCCGTGCGATTCTGTAACCATCTCACCGTGAGAGCTTGGGTGAAGTGAGCGTGGAGTGAGTTATCATTCACTAGGGATTAACACTATTAAGAGCTCACTTCACTTATGATTTCACGGTGAGATTTTTAAAAAGAAGAAGAAAGAAAATACATTTATTTAACACAGACTGTAAGACACACAGTACACCTGAGACACACATCAGATAAAAACAAATAAAAATCAAATAACAAAGTGTAAAGTCCGATGTAAGAAATTAAACTGGAAGGTGTGCCTCACGGCTGCGCCAAAAAGGCCCAGTTCAAGCAAAAATGCCAGACGACTGGTGCCTGACGCTGGTTTTCAACTGGACCAGATTTGTGAAGTAACGCATGTATATCAGTTTTATACTGGAACGTGACGTGTGTTTTACAGAATCGACCGGCGGGTCTAGTGAATGCCTCGTTGGTCTAGTCACTTCAAACGGGTGAAGTGATCACGATTCACGCCACACAAACTATATGTAATTAAATTATATGGTCCGTCAACTAGGTATTACCGACTGCTAAGGCTGCAGGTTGGATTTCATAATATTTAATCAGAAAAACACAGCCATTCGGTATAGAAAAATTATAATGACAGTAAAAAAAAACAAAAGACATATAAAAAATAGACAATAAAAAGTAAAACAAAACCAAAGACAAATATTCCTAAAAAGTTTACATTATATCGTGAACATCACGCATCCGAGTTTCAAGCTGAGTTTCCAGAGGCCGTACACGCGATCAGAACCGATACGTATATGGACGACTTTATTAGTAGTGTTGACGTTTCCGTTGAGCAGGCCGCGCGATTGGCTTCTGAAATCGTGGAAGTCCATAAGCGTGGAGGTTTTGGGATGCGTGGTTGGATCTCGAATAAGCCTGAAACTTTAAGTCAGTTACCTACGGACATGTTGTCTGACCTCTCAGTAGTCGATCGTAGTGTAAATTTGGGTAGTTTACAATCATCCACCACTCGAACCCTGGGTTTAATCTGGCAACCTTCCCAGGACGTTATTGGTTTCAACCCAGGGCTCAAAGATCATTCACCAGCTCATCTCACAAAGCGCGAAGTTCTGGCTCAGGTTATGCGGATATATGATCCATTAGGCTTGTTAGCCCCCATTGTAGTGAGAGGTCGGATTTTATTTCAGAATTTGTGGCGTAAAAATCTTGACTGGGACGAAAGGCTGTCCAAGTCAGACCAAATAATTTGGCTTGAATGGTTTGAATGCCTCAAATCTATTTCGGAATTACGAGTACCGAGGTGCTATAATCTAAGCGACTATTTAGACCTAGAGCTACACGTGTTTTGCGATGCTAGCGAGCTGGCTCATGTCACTGTTGCTTATTGGAGATTTGCGCTACACAACGGTGAGGTGAAACTTGCGCTCATAGCTAGTAAAGCACGTGTATCTCCCCTGAAGCCAGTTTCAATTCCGCGTTTGGAACTACAAGGCGCTCTAATAGCTTCTCGCCTCGCCAATAAGATTTGCGACGCTCATCGCCTCAAACCCAGTCGACGCTATTTTTGGTGCGACTCCATGACGGTTTTGGGGTGGTTGCGAAGCGACGCGCGAAACTATAAGCCCTTTGTTGCGCACCGTATCGGAGAAATCCTGGAAAACACCAACTTAGTTGAATGGCACTGGGTCCCAACTGAACATAACGTGGCTGACGATGCGACACGAGGAAAGTGCAGTATCGAGCAACGCTGGTTATCAGGCCCAAACTTTCTCCTGTCGCCGGCCTCCGAGTGGCCGTCAGAGCCCAAAGTCTCAACACCAAAAGCTCTCGGACAGGAGGAACTCAAGCCATCTCTTAACAATCCTAAATTACCGAAAAATACATCATTCACTGTAGATATCATGAATTTTACCAACTCACATCAGTTACCTTTACCAGTAGTAGCTGATATCATTCATTTTAGTTCTTGGATTAGACTGGTAAGGGCAACAGCTAGGACTCATCAATTCATTGCCTCCATTTTCAAAAATCGGGGTCATAGTTTTCAAAATTTTTGGGTTGCGGATATTTGCTTCTCTATAAACACGCCTGGGCACAATTTACGGCCTAATATCGCCTCCGCCACTGCTCCTGCGCCATTGGATGCGGAAGACGTCATCCGCGCAGAACGGCACATTTTGGGACGAAGCCAGCTCAATGCTTTCGGAGAAGAAATTCACTGCCTAACTTTTGGAAGGCACATCCCTAAGAAAAGTCGATTGGCATTTTTATCACCAGTATTAAAAAACGGACTGATACATCTTGCTAGTAGAACCTCTGCTGTCTCCGATAAACAGCCCATCTTACTGGATGGAAAAGAACCAGCAGTGCGCCTTTTAATTCGTCACTACCATAACAAATTCGCTCACGCTAACACAGAAACAGTTCTAAATGAGCTTCGACAGGACTATTGGATCCTGAGGATACGGAACGCTGTGCGATCAGTGGTGCGTGGATGCCAGCTGTGCAAACTATTAAAAGCGCCAAGAGTACAACCACCCATGGCCGACCTTCCCGATTCAAGACTCGCCCATCATCGGAGAGCCTTTACTTACACTGGCTTGGATTATTTTGGACCCATAGAAGTAGCAATTGGACGAAGACGAGAGAAGCGGTGGGTGGCGTTGTTTACGTGCATGGTGACTAGAGCTATCCACCTTGAAATTGTAGCCAGCTTATCTGCAGATTCTGCTCTTATGTGCCTGCGTCGCTTCATTGCTCGTCGTGGTACTCCCAGCGAAATATTTTCTGACAACGGGACGTCGTTCGTGGGAGCAAACCGGCAACTGAGAGCCCTTTATGACGCTACAATTCCACAGTTTGCGGCAGAGAACAAAATCGCTTGGCGCTTTGTGCCACCACTGGCACCCTTTATGGGTGGTGCCTGGAAAAGGCTCATCCGTTCTGTGAAGACGGCCCTAAAAGTTACATTGAGAGAGCGGGCCCCGCGTGAGGAGGTTCTCGCCACCCTACTGACAGAAACAGAGGCGATTGTCAACACGCGTCCATTGACACACATTTCTCCCGATGCTGACTATCCGGAAGCGCTCACACCCAATCATTTTTTGCTCGGCGATTCATCTGGACACTCGTTTCCTAGCGAAGCCCTGACCGATGTGGCGTTGGTTGGTAGGAGCGGTTGGCGAAAGGCACTGCGACTTGCAGATTATTTTTGGCGGCGCTGGGTCCGTGAATACTTGCCGACCTTAGCTCCGCGGCGCGTTCCGGGTACAGACGTTGCAGTCAGGGTTGGGGACCCTGTGCTCATTGGAGACGGAGACTTACCAAGGGGCACCTGGCCACGTGGCGTGATCGCGACTCTGTACCCGGGTCGTGACGGCGTGGTGCGGGTGGTCGATGTTCGCACCGCAGGGGGCATGTTCAAGCGACCGTTAAAAAATATTGTTCCTCTGTAAAAGGGGGAGGATGTTCACGATATAATGTAAACTTTTTAGGAATATTTGTCTTTGGTTTTGTTTTACTTTTTATTGTCTATTTTTTATATGTCTTTTGTTTTTTTTTACTGTCATTATAATTTTTCTATACCGAATGGCTGTGTTTTTCTGATTAAATATTATGAAATCCAACCTGCAGCCTTAGCAGTCGGTAATACTAGGCACCCACAAAATAGTATGGTTTTGACAGCTATAATACTAGCTTTGAAATTATATAAAATGATCAATAGAATTATCATAAAAAATATTGGGTATTACAATTAAAATGTCAAACAAAATACAATAAAAAAAAAAACATTTTGGATCGGTAGGTACCTAATTAAAATGTTCAAAATTAAATTTATTAAAATAATTTCAAGGTCTATAATAATAATCGGTCATTTAGAAAAACATTAATGGAGTAATAACACTTTTCCACTAGAAAAGCCTTAACTTTGTTTGAAATGTGTATCTTTTAAATATTCCGGTAATTTATTAAATATGATTGGTCCCATACAAGTGACACTTTTTCTTAATAGTGCAGTTTTATAGCCACCGACATTTATAAGGTTTTTATATTGGCTTCTCACGAGGCTTTTTCTGGTGTCCGAGACCTTAGTGATAACCGCATTTGTTTAGTGTTTAGTGAATAAGTTCGCATTTGTTTTAACAAATATTGCCATTTCGATAGTAAATAATGACGATTTTTTATTAAACATTAAACTAAACTGGGAATGTGAGTGTTCTATAGGTACACCTCTGCCTAACCTGTCGGAAAACAACCAGGCGTGATATTATGTTATGTCTGGTTTATAAAATACTAGCAGCGCCCCGCGGTTTCACCTAAATCCGTCCAGTAGTTTTTGCGTGAAGAAGCAACAAACATACAAACACTCACAAATTTTCACCTTTATAGTATTAGTGTGAACCTGTATTTCTCGTTCCTTGAATAGATCAGAATGATGTATTTAATGTGCCCCTCCTGAAGGTGGCAGTATTCTTGGAGGACTTGGTAATCGCAGCTATTGTTATGGCATAAACATGTTTAGGGTCTTCCATTGTGACGTTTACCAAATTACCAAGAAATTGTTGATCCTGTTCAAAATTATTTGACAGGGATAGATTCTTTTAGTCATATTTGGACATTTGGTCGATCTCGGAAAATAATTTACACATTTATGGGAATTATACAAATTGTACAGACCGGGGTGATTGCGTAACACGTAAAATGACAATCGATCGCAATGCCTTTCATTTTGTCATAGATACATGGCTTCATAGGTTCGAAAAAATCGTCTGCCCAACAAAGTAAATAACGCAATGAACGTGACTGAACTGCCAAATGGAAAGGCATTGCAATCGTTTGCCTATTTATATTTGTTACACGATTACTCTGCTGACTAAATGAGAAAACATTTACTTACGAGAATAGATAAAAGCCACGTTTCTTACAAAGTGTAATTAACAAGAAATAGTTATACAAACATTTTAACAGATGTTTCATGCTCGCTTTAACAATGTTTTAAAATAATATCGAAACTTTTACTTACAATCTCCTTAACGAGAACCGGCCTTTCGCTTCGTTGCGAAATAACAAGTTGAATACTTGCCGTTATATCGACTGAATAGATAACAATGAGTCATTGTCACAGTTTCTCCATATAATACGTCAGACCGGTTCTGCCCGGTGACCAGTTGATACAAAAAGGGGTGCCTAATCAACGCTATTCATAATATGTTTATTTGCAAGGGGTTGAAAATGGATAGCACGTGCAGCAAAGGGTTGAGGAGCCCTAGGACTGCGTATTGATCGTTTAATCTATTCTGTGAAAGGAATGGAACAAAGAAAATAATACAAAATTATGTTTTAAGGGGAAGCGCCAAGGTAGCCTGCGAAATTCAAATTTTATTACATCTTTTGCAATTTGCAGATCAGTGTCTTATACTTACAGAATTATAATTATTAAATTCATCAATACAACCCTTTAAGTTCATATAACTCTATTGAATGACTATTTCCTGATATGTCAGTCAATAGTTATACTGCATGATTTTTTTTACCTTCTCCAAATTTTTACAGGATGTTCTACTCATGAATATGAACAACTTTCGCTATCGGACCAACTCTGAGATCATGAAAAAAAAAATCAACTGTTTCGTACATTTTGGTCAAGTAGGTATTGAACTTTTGTATTAAACAGCTGATTTTTTTTTCGTGATTTCACGAGTTGGTCCCATAGTGAAAGTTGTTCGTATTCATGAGTAGAACACCCTGTAAAAAATTGGAGACTGTAAAAAATATCAGTGATCTGTTTAAGGGGGGTTTATATTGGTATAAGCCCCCCTTAAACTGATCACTGCCACTGACGTGTCTGTCTATGCAATGGCGGGCGATGCGACGGCGCCAACTACGCGTGATTGGACGTCGTAAAATCTATCAAATTGTAATCAATATTCATATACTGTAATCATGCCAATGCTTGCTTATCTAACATTCTTTTATTTCAACAAAGGTTTTTCCGGAAATATTAACTGACCCTAATATAAAATGCAATAATTTTCATTAAGAAATGTCAGTACGAAGATCCAAACAAATAATATTTTGAGCAATCTTTACATTTGAATTTATTGCCTGGCGCCTGGGTGGCAATTTATTTTGCGTACGCGGTGGTCAAACGGTTAATATTTGTAAGAGATACAAATGCTTTCGAGCGTCTGCCTCAGCGTCTGACCCTTAATAAAGTCTCATACGTACAAAAGGACCAAGTATAATTTATTTGCAGGCGATTCTAGGTTGCCTAAAATGGTCATGCCCCTGTCTAAACCAGACGCAGCTGAATAGGGGGATTCTGTTCGAAACGATTGCCGTCTAACCTTCGTCATCCAATCAATTATGCACTTCCCTATACTTAGAACGGCTTTCAGATTTTCAATCACAACTGTCTGTGCCCATTATAGGAATTTTAGTGTAAACCGAGACCGATCGATCTTTTAAAGTAGAAAAGACGCAGCTGTATAGCGGTAATCTGTTCGGAGCGATTACCACCTGACCTTCGTCACCCAATCAATTATGCACTTCTCTAAACTTAGAACGGCCTTCAGATTTTCAATCTCAACTGCCCAGCCAAAGTATTTTTAAAACCAAGACCAAAGACCAATCATTCTTACAAAAAAAAAAAACCTAGATATAATGAAAGAACCAGACCAACCGGTGTCTTGCATCGTGATTACTGTTAGACAGGATCTCCCAAAAACAAAGAGCAAACTAAATCAGAACGCACTTCGTGTATTCGCGATTAACTTCCAAAGAATTCGTGGTTACTCACACAAATAAAGCTAACAATATTTCACACTAAGCCGGCACAGGTCAACACTCGATGACTCACCCTCTCTTAAGGTAAGCTGATGGGAGCACGCGTGATGTAAACTAACGCATTCCAGTGTTAAGTGGACGACGTAAACATTGTGCTTCAATGGTTGATGGTCTATAAAAGGGGTTGTAAGCCTTTTTCTGAAAAGCTAGGAGAGAAATATCGGGACTACGGTGTGGGAACGAGAACACAGAAAGCGAGAGAGGTTACGTATAAAAAACTTATCCAAAGAGATTGCAAAAATGATTTTGAATGACGATGAGTTATTTTTGGGTTAGTTAAGTAGTCGCTCTATGTAAAATACTGGTATTCAGCTGCATCCGGTTAGACTGGAAGCTGACGCTAACATAGTTAGGCATGATGATGAATGAGGTATTTTTGGAAACTAGAAACTGTACATATCTAATCGTCTTCTTAGGACTAGCTTATCCCAAAAATGGTGCAACTCGTAGGGCTGGCGAAACGTATTGAAGTAACTGAGTCAGCACGCTGGCTGTCCCTCAGCGAAGTATCTAAGATCTACGGCGAAAACCATCTCGGTTTTTGTAGAGGAGCAACCTGATCACTAAACATCTTTGCAGCTTTCATTCATGCATTCATTGATTCCTTCCTTCATTGTGATTAGGAATACCTTCTATTACGTACTCATTTCTCGCGTTCCATACGTTTAACACCTCTGGCTTATACAAAGGTTGCCCGATACATGCAAGCGGTACGGATATAGTAGTGAACGCGGAAAAGAACATAAATCTCAGTAAACCACATACTTAACAGCCGATAAGCAGTAAGCATCTAGATGCATCGCATTGTATGGTGTTATGACTTTTGTGAATGTTAATGTATGTAAGCGATAAGTGAATTTAGCTTAGAGCTAATGACGTACGTGCAAAATCATACCGTGTTTATGGACAATTATAGTGTCTTTCTGTTCGTTATTGGCTAAGAGAGAATTCCGATAAACTTCCAAGTATCGTGACATATGAATAAATAAACCAAAATCTTAGAAACTCCCATAATAAAACTAAAGGTTTTCCATTGAAACAATAACCTAAAACGAACTTAATACACCATAGGATTCCTATAATTGATTCCAGGAATTTAAGCCTGCGATGCCGTCAGCGTCACTACGGAAACGGTGCGCTGCGCATTCGTCGATCAAGTTTGGAACATAAATAGCTAGTTGGATTTAGTCACGAAGTATGATGAAAATGGTGTGGTCAAAATGTTTTCATATGGTATCGCATACAAACGCCTATAAATTGGCGATGCGGTGATTGAAGGATAAATTTTATCCCAAACATTGGAGACGTTGGAGTAGTTAGGCCCTAACTGAAAACTATCTCAAGGCATAATGACCCGAAAAACCTATTTCATTTTATCGTATCGATGGCAAATGACAGTTCAAATAGGTTTGACCCAAAATTCAGTTAGACGAACTCCGCTCACTGACGCAGTCATAAGAAGAAGAACCTACTGGGGCAAAGGAAGAGTGTCTGTTGTTCGTTATACAACATAAGAAAATCGTTGGTCTGCAATGCCATTCTCCGGTCAGGGGCAGGAATCTTCCTTGCCGGTTGTCCGCACACAGTCACTCCAATGGCATACTACGAGTATACAACGTGTAACGTTAAATGCGCAAAACCTCAGACACCCCAGCTGATTTTTAATTCAATTGACCTATTTCAGAAAGAAAATAAGTCATTAAAAAAATTGTAAAGGTTTTATGTGCTGTTTTAGTTTTACTGGCCATTCTGATCGTTTCTTGCGTCTGCGACGACGCTTTACCGAGGGAGGAGTCGGCACCCTGCCGCTGCGCCGCGCTGGCATTGGTTTGCTTGACCTATTAATAAATAGACATGGCAACGTTTTTAATGAAGATTTTTTGAAAAATGTGACCTTATATTAAAAAGTGGTTCAATTAATTCTGCTCATTATTTTGATCAAACTATTTTCAGGTTTTGCGCATTTAACGTTACAAGTTGTATAGTCTTACTACTCTATGTCCAATACGTAAATAGCTCTACGCTTTATTTACACTAGTAAATAAACCAGACGAAAGGTAAAGTACTAAGTTTACCTTTCGTCTGGTTTGTCAAACGGTGCAAGAGTTTAATAACTGTAATCAACTCATGCGTTTGTATAATGATTTTTGATTGAATAATGGAGTTATAGGTCGTTCATGACTCATTATTATGTTTTTGTTTTCGACATGCTTCCAAGTGTTCGCTACGAGTAGTATGATTGTTAATCGGTTCATGGGTGTGTCAAATTTTATTGTTTTTGGATAACTGTTTATTTAGTGACGCTTTTATATAATTGTGTGGAACAGAAATTGGTATACCTCAATCAACTACTTTGAAAGTAATCTTAGCTTTTCCGGGTACCGGATTTACAGGTCTTTGATAACCTGCATAGTTTCCCAAATCAGCCTCAGTAACACTTTGTCAAGTCCAAACATTTGTAAGGGCAATCTATGGATAGACGTAACTTTCTGAATACTCAGCTTGGTTTCTCTTAGAGTTGAATTTTCTTTATTCTCTCATATTTGGCGATTATCTATGTTTAATCTACGCTGTGTTCTACCACAGTTTTCAAAATCATATCTCTTTTCTCAATAATTATTTCCCAAACCTGTCTTCATCAGATTTAGAATCATCTAAAAAAAAAAACGTATTCACTTAAGACTGTCGCAGACATGCACTTATCTCGATCAAGCATAATATCGTAAATAACTTTCAGTCTGTCTGTCCGTTCGTCCGTATCGCTCTCGCCTCGCTTATTAATCGAATAGCCGACCGATTTCATTAGCTGGTACACTTGATGAGTAGTTTAGAGATGAAAGATTTCGAATAATGAGCCTACTATTTGCTGGAGTTTTATTGGTTGTATGTGGTTGCTTGTACTTACCTATTTGTCAAATTATAGACATTGAATTGGAGGGGCTCGTGGCTAAATAATAACACTCACGGATTGATCTTCAAGGTTAAGCAACGTTAGCAGAGGTCGGTCCGTGAATGGGTGACCATCCATTACATGTCAAGATCCCTCCGTGCTTAACACTAATAATACCATAATGGGTCAAATGACCCATTTTGAACTTTTGCATTCAAAAAGAATGTATCATCTTATTACTTCTGCAAATTTGACTTTATGACTTTTTCTTACTAATTAATCTACAGTTCTTATACTATTTTTATATTTTTTTTTATATTTTTTTTTATGTTGAGGAATACCTGTCGTATACCGTTGTCTACCACATCGGGTCATTTGACCCTGAGAACATTTTTTGTTTTATAAGCTTATCGATACATATTGCTTATCGTATTGTAGTCGGTAAGCTACACATTTTTGCAAAGACTGTTGCGTAAAGTAGTTCAATCAATGCTGATAATTTCAAGAAAATATCAAAATTTAGATTGAAAGTAGATTTTTAGTGTAAGAAAAGGTAGCAAAAATGTAAAGTTTTGGTAAATAGTTTATATTTTATTTTGATAGATTTATTAGTGATACAGGTCTTTCTTTACCCATAAAAATGTCGAAGCAAACGAGACAGTCCAAGTTCTTAGAAGATATAAATAATATGGCGAATGGTAAAGACTTTTCGGAAATCGGTGAAGATGAATTTTCTGAAAACGAAGATATATTGGTTACAAGTGAAAATGAGTTTGAATCGACAGATACTGACGATGAAGAGGAAAATATTGTGAATATCGGTTGTGGACGAAAAAGAACAAGATTACTCTCAAGTTCTGAAGAAAGTGAAGTAGAAATGAATGAACAACATGTTGCGAATGATGGATCTGTTTGGAAAGAAATACAAGTAGGTGGTACACCTGGAAGACTACCACTTCATAACATTTTCAGGCAAGAAGTAGGCCCAACAGGATATGCAAAACGTCATATAATGAAAGGTAAAGTTAGTACTGCATTTTCATTGATAATTGACCACCGTATTATGAACCATATAAGAACATGCACAATAGAAGAAGCAAACAGAGTTTTAGGATCCGATTGGAGTGTATCTCAAGAAAAAATAGATGCATTTATTGCAATTTTATATGCACGTAAACATAAATTTGTAACAGTAGAAAACAATGATAAGCGTTTACCTGAAACTGTTTCATATTACAATAAAACCAAATTTGGTGTAGACATGACCGATCAAATGGCGAGGAAATTTACTACAAAGTCTAAGTCTTGCAGATGGCCTCTCCAAGTTTTTGCCAATATTTAGGTGGCATAAATGCCTGGATTTTGTACAAGCAAACGACAGGAGATAATATCTCGATACAAGATTTTTTACTCAAGCTAGCGTTAGAAATGTTTGTTCTAAATGTAAAAAATATGTTTGCGGGAAATGTACGATAGACACACTTAGATGTAAAAAATGCGATGAATAAAAAAAATCTTATGTTTTGCGTTTGTAATAGAAATTGTCAATATACTATTTTGTTTAATTAAATAAAATAAATTTGTATTTTTATTTCCTTTCTAACATCCATATTTCATACATTTTAGTAGGATACATTTTCGGGTCATTTGACCCCCTATGGTAGAAATAGGTATCTATTAAGTGTTGGTATCATTAGTGTTAAGAAAGCAAGTTACTGTCATTTGTAGACCTTTGAGACTTTGATTTGGACCTTTTTTTTACCTTTGGCCCGAAAATCTGACAGCCAGTATTACCAGGGCTATAGTGTTACCCAGTAACTGGATTGTGGAGGTCAGATAGGCAGTAGCTGCATGTAAAATACTGGTATTCAGCTGCATCCGGTCCGACTGGAAGCTGACCCCAACATAGTGAGGAAAAGGCTAGACGGAGGATGAGACATTTAAGTAAGCGGCAAATTGTCGATAACTCCAGACTCTCTGTCCTTTTCTAGACATGGGCCTCTCCCAAGGTATTCGTCACAACAGTCGATTCTACTAAGAGCGAGTGGTTTTGCTAGGTAAATATACTTCTTTTTTTTATTCACTTGTTTAGCAAAACATTTTACTGTTACTGCATGAAGTAAATATTATTAATAAGTTATATTGAGTCATTTAACAATGAATTTCACATTTGTTGCGAATGAAGCAAGGGACTTCACCAGACCTTTGTCGCCGCCAATAGGCTGATGTGGTTTCCTAGTACTTAGAATAGTTGTTATGCCTACTGTAGGACTAGATAAACGTGAATTACCATTGATGCAGGTTCCTTTGTAATGTATCATATTAGTCATAATTCAATGGACATTCCCTTTGTCTTTATATGGTACTTATTGAGTCATGAACTCATGATTGGCGGTATGGTATACTTACATACATATTAGTGTATTAAGGAGATATTTGTTGTAATCTTTTGTTTAAACAGAAAACAAAAATGTCAACAAGTTGTAAGTATTTCTCAATATTTACAGAGGTTCTTTGATATGGAATAAAATCTTTGCCTTAGGATAACTTACGACATCGTTTCTTCAAGTGTTCGTCTTCGGAAACTTCTTACAAGGCATTTAGTTAGAATATAATTATATTTAAGTCAAGCCCTAATATGAATTTACGTTTGTGCAAAATGAAGTAATACAAAATTTGGTCCTTTAAGAGTCCAAAGTACTACTCTTTGACTACAAGTTTCTTGGTTCAATGCGATTCTCTCTGAAAGTAATTCGCAAATTTATAGAGGCGTTTCTTTTCGTGACGTTGATAAAGATTTTAATTTTAGAGTGATTAATGGCTTTAATATCGCTATCTTTAATAGAACCATCTCCGCTTCACCGTCCATCGGCTCTATTAAGGTCATAATCGATTTCAGATGTTATCGATAAAGGGTGTCGAGGCATGTTCAGACTATCATTTATCAGCGATGCAGGTGTTATGTTATATTAGAATTATTATATTAAACCGTCGTTTGCAGTATTAAAAAGTCGCCCGTGCGAACCTTTAAGAAAAATTACACCTACAAGTTGAAGAAGAGGAGAAAAGTTACAACTTAGCCTTGTTGTAACTTTGGCCCTTTTCTTCAATTTTAAGGCGTCATTTTTACCTAGTACCTGCCATGATTTTGACACTATCAAACCTTCTACCCAAAACGGAACTGATCATTTCACAATCACTTTTGTTTGTGTACCAGCGTTGCGCAGAAAATAACATCACGCATCGCTTAGAATCAAGTTTTACATACAATGATGTATTTACAAACTGTTATTGTGCCTATGTATGTAATTGTAAGCAGCTTGATAATGTATTGTTTCGACTTTATCATTCGCATCCTGTGACTGGTCGGGCTTAGATAAAAGAGCTTTTGGGATACGTCATGACTCAGGCATTTGTTTCAATGCTGAAGTTATTTCTTTGTTCTCTCTAACATCTTTTTAGTGGTCTTTCCCTAAAATAGGCAAATTTTTCTTCTCAGGCATTTGTGAGCTAAGAAATGCCGGCGCCATCTAAGAAGTTTTATAATATTGACCAAAAAAAGGACTTCTAAAAGTGTCTTAAAGGGTCTACTAACAGAAATAAACATCATTTCATTTCAGCGTACTGGAGATATTGGTAATGGTCACCAAAAACTGTCGACAAACTTTTATTGTAGAAAGATGAAAAATCAACTGAATGTAGAAAGTGCAAAAACTGTATGCTCTCGTGTTTTGCAGTTATGTCTCAGCAAGCCAGACCCAAGTCTACTCCAGTGTGCAAATATTCGATTGGGCACTTAAATGGCCATTTGCGCACAAAACAAAAAATACGCAGTAACACTTTAAGGTTCCAATTATACGCAGATATATGTATAGCCAGAACTTCAGAGGCGGTCCACAGCGGATGCTGATTGAACGAATGAGCGATAATGAATGGTATTACCAGCGTATATCAATACTGAGCACGTTGGCGCCACTTAAAGACACGTGCAGAATACCGACTTAGGAGTTGAAGTGCAGAAATGAGGGTTAGCAGATCCTTCACATCTCCATTATTGAACTGATTACTTTGAGAAAGTTCTTTTGGTTGCTCTTAACCTGTTAACCGAGCGGGACGTATAAATACGTCAAACTTAAACAGCCTGTTAACCGGGGAATTCCGTACACGCTACTGTTTAAGTTTGACGTATTTATACGTCCCGCACGGTTAACAGGACAGTAGCGTGTACGGAATTCCCCGGTTAACAGGTTGAAGATGTGTTACTTTGTTTTTCGGATTAACCTTCAAGCAGTCGCGCGGCGTCGAATCGACCGCGATTCGATCGATTCTCGATACATTTATGATGCTAAATTGCTTACAAATCCAAAGAAAATTAGAATATTATTTTGATTTTATAATTTTGTTTAAGTATGTCCTAACATAATGATAATGTGATAAATACAAAAAATATTAAATAATTAGTGTTTTAACCCGGCGGTACTCGCTAGGTGTTTACATGCACGAATACTCGCTACCGGGTAAAAAATACCACATGATTTAAATGACATTATCTTGGAAAATAAGTTAGCTTTACAGACTTTAATGGCGTATTTAGTTTATCAATACTAATGTCTAATAAATAAAAGAAAATTGAAAGTTTGAATTATTATTTATTTCAAATTATAGCTTATCTTAAAAAAGAACGCAAAATTAAACAAAAATTCTTCATAGTCTTAGAAAAATCAACAAAAAAATTTTTTTCTTAGGTATCACGTAAAATTGAGATCAAAAATTATAAATCGACAGTGCTAGTGTAGTTGTACTCTGTGGTATTTTTTACCCAGTAGCGAGTGCCGCCGGGTTAAATCCCTGAAATATCCTACAGGTCTTTTAGGTTACGCGCGACCGCTGGCGTTACAAATGACCGCGCGCCCGCTTGAAGGTTAACTTTACTTTGCCCGACTGCTTTTGCTGTATTGCTAACACTGCTCACCATGTTTACCCTTACACTGTTAACTGTTATATTTTGATGCTCATCATCATCTGCCTAGCCTTTTCCCAACTATGTTGGCGTCGGCTTCCAGTCTAACTGGACGCAGCTGAATACCAGTATTTTACATGGAGCGACTGCCCATCTGACCTCCACAACCCAGTTACTGGGTATTACGATACCCCTTGGTAATACTGGTTGTCAGACTTTCGGGCTACTGACGACCCGTAACGACTGTCAAAGATCCACGAATGACAGCCGGGACCAACGGCTTAACGTGCTTTTCGAGGCACGGAGGGGTCTTGGTATATGAAGATGGTCACCCATCCACGGCCCAACCGCGGCAAGCGTAGCTTAACTTAATCGTTCGACCCGTGCGGCTGTTATTACTTAGCCACAAGCCCCTCGTATTTTGATGCTAAATTATTGAATAATATGAGTTTTCTTCTTTCTTAATATGGATGATTATACGTGTATTATAAGAGTAGGGGAAGACCAAAGAGACGATGGATGGACTGTGTGAAAGGTGATATAGCTAAAAAGGGGGTGACTACCGAGATGACGCCTGATAGAGAAGTATGGAAGAAGACATGTAGCGCAGACCCCAAATAAATTGAGACAAGGACACCAGAGTAGTTACGTAACACACTATCAGTAGCAATGGGTTTCATTTTGACACTTCAACAACATTCTATAACTATTGACGGCACGGTTGGCGCAGTGGTTAAGCGATTGACTGCTGCGCTGCGTGTCGCGGGTTCGATTCCCGCACGGAACAAATATTTGTATGACCTACATGTATTTGTTCCGAGTCTGGGTGTTTTTCTATCTATAATATGTATGTATTTACAAAAAAAAAAAAAATATTGTATATAAGTAGTTTATCAGCCATCTTGTTACCATAACACAAGCATTAGGTTGCTTAGCTTGGGACAAATGGTGCTGTGTGAAATGTCCAGGGATTTATTATTTATTATTTATTTTATTATTCATTGCATTATTTACGTTGTTCAGCAGACACATTTTTCCAACATATAGAGCAATGGATTAGCAATATGCTTCAAAATTATTCAAATTTAGAGTAATAGGGTGCAGGATAATGATGATGAATATGAATTTTCTTAAACCAATGGTCCTTGTCAAGTGGTGGTGGTGATTCCTTCCAATGGTTTAGCAAGAAAAACTTTCACGAAATATCAATCTTTCTGTAACCGCAAAACAAATATTTAAGTTGATATTATTTTAAATCTGAACCGCAAAAGTATTTTCATAAACTATTTGCGGTTAGCGCTGAAATAGTCCGAATTAATTATAAATTAAAATGTTGCAGTAATCTAAACGGAACTCTGGGGGGTAAAGAATGTGTGATACAAAGTTACATATTTAAATACCGATAGCTAATCTCGGAAAATTTTGCAGCAGAATACCTAACAGGGATTTCTTAGTCGCAGTCCGGAGGGATTTGTGCCCGGTTGATGGCAGTAGGGGGTCATTCCCTATTATTATTTGTGATATGGTATAATATTCATTTTTGATCGGAAAAAGAAAATATTTCGATCATTTTGTATAATTACCCAATCTAGAATCTTCATAATGAAATCGTGCTTGCAACTCAATGAGGCAATCCGATGTTTTTCAGGTAGTTGCGTAATCAATTTCAGCAAGTATAAAAACGTTATAAAGTAAATAGCTAATTTCAAAGCGGAAAGAGGTGCAAATTGCTTGCATAACAACAATGAATACCAATAAATAATACCTGTTAATAATTATTTATATCGTAACATACTTTTACCTCAATAAATAACACATAAATGTGTAATAAACACAATTGTTTTCAGATCTGACACACTGAAATCTAAATGAATACAATTAGTGTTTCCGTTCTGAACAAAAGGTGATTCGGTCGTTGTGTAACCTGAAACCGTCTGGGACAGAAGCCATATTAAAATAAAATCGAAAGTAGACATACTAAGGCTTAAGTCTAAATCTAAAACTAAGGTCAGACAAAACCTGTAACATTACTTTCAAATGTTATAATAATTAACCAGAAAAAAAACAAAATCGTATATAGCCAGCTAAAAGAATGTCTGAAAAGAGGTCCTCGGAGTCACAAGTCACTGGTGTTGCGAATGTCACGGTAATCAGCTGCGGGGTGATTGTGTAACACACAGTGGATTATGTCTTTCATTTTGATAGTTTAACAATACACATTGCGTTATTTACGCGGTTGAGCAGACGAATCTTTCACACATATGAAGCAATGGATTAGCAATTTGCTTCATATCTTTCAGATTGTGATCGTCCTCATAATCAAAGCTATCTCCACTACCTTCAGTTCCCTTATTCAATAAATATAATATAACTAGCAACTGGCACTTCATTCGTCTCCGAGAACCTGGAGTACCACAATTGCTAGAAAAAGATCACTAGATAACAATTTGTTTCCGTAGAAAATTGCATCATACCTTATGCAACAAATTTCGTATCCTCATCTATTCTTTGCCTTTGGTTTTTTCAGGAGTTGTCTACCCATCGTAATTGTTTCAAAACGAAGAGCATATCCTTCGCCATATAAACGTTATCATCACTAATTTCAAATACATTGGACTGCGGGTCTATCTTATCGCATCGATAATTTCAAGTTCATATCATATCATTGTTCATGATATTATTAAACTTGCCTGAGCATTATTGATCAGTTTTCAACTCCTGTAAATCGCATGCAAAGTGAGCTCTATAATACGTACCGGTCTGAGGCAGTCACCAACCGTGGTAATATTTATCGAAGACTAGCTATATTCCCGCAACTTACCTGCCGGGAGTTCTGAAATTAACGTACTGGATCGTTCTACCTGGATAAAAGTTATCCTGTGTTCTAACCCAGGTCATGGTGTGTGTATCCGTGTGCCAAATTTCATTAAAATCCGTTCAGCCGTTATGGCTTGAAAAGACAAGACAGACACTACCGACCTTCACATTTATAATATTTGTATGGATGTTATTTCATTACAGACAGTTATCGGGGGTAGTCGATGGCATATTGGCATACAAAGGCTGTAGTTTTCAGCATTATGTTCTACAACGTGTAACGTTAAATGCGCAAGACACCGCAGCCCGATTTTTAATTCAATTGACCTATTTCAGAGAGAAAATAAGTCATTAAAAAAAATGTAAAGGTTTTATGTGCTGTTTTAATTTTACTGGCCATTCTGATCGTTTCTTGCGTCTGCGACGACGCTTTACCGAGGAACAGTCACCGGGCCGCTGCGCCGCGCTGACATTGGCTTGCTTGACCTATTAATAAATAGACACGGCAACGTTTTTAATGAAGATTTTTTGAAAAATGTGACCTATAATAAAAAGTGGTTCAATTAATTCTGCTCGTTATTCTGATCAAACTATTTTCAGGTTTTGCGCATTTAACGTTACACGTTGTATATCATATCAGGCGATACTGTCGCACTGCTTGGCAGGGACCTGACTGCACTCTTTCCACATCGTTGACTATGGTTTTCAGCAGCGTGCTCTATTGTATACTTTGTATGTCAGTCCATACTATCCGAATGGTCTGCAAAGGCCACCCAGACCAGCCAGACTCTTTCCATTCTAACGGCTGTTTGCTGTTTTCGTCCAATCCCTCATGATTTAATGAACTATGCACTCTGGTTCAGCTCGACATCTTCGCGTTGTCTTCCACAGTGTCACTTTTTCCTTTTTGACAGACATTCATATTAAGTTTATTTTACCCAGCGTCTTCTAGTTTTTGCCTACACTTAAATACCAGTAAACGGAACGTAGAATGCTTTGAGTAATTTCGTGCCCCCTTATTGTTTACGATAAGTTCTTAACCCACGAGAACGTTTTCTACGCCAATAACTCACTGAACTGGTACTTTTATCGATTTATAGATCTAGTAGCATCCGCCTGCAACTTCGTTTGCGTAGAATTCGGAATTCCCGCCGTTTAAATCCTATTACCCGTTTTCCCATAGGAATGAAGCATTTTCCCGGGGTAAAAAGTAGGCTATGTTCATCAGGGATAATGTCGGCTTCTAATGGTAAAACAATTTTTCAAATCGGTCCAGTAGTTTCGGAGCCTATTCAATACAAACAAACAATCAAATCTTTCCCCTTTATAATATTAGTATAGATAATGCATAGAAAATCAAACAGACAAGGTTTATTGGGTTGGATAAAATGATCGCTATAATAAATACTGAGTAGGTCTTGCTTTTAAACTACATTTTAGGTTAGGCTGGTAATGGTAGTCTAAATGGCAGTACCTTCCACTGATTTTAGACTACCATTTCGGGTTAGGCACCTTTGGTTTCTTACTATCGTTGCCAACCAGCAATTTGTTTCGTCACACAACCACAAATCTGACAGTTGAATTGAAATATATTAATTACTGGCCTCGGTCCGTGGCTTCACCCGCACGGATGTCGGAAATTATCCCAAAGGAACGTGCTACCGGGACAAAAAGTAGCCTATGTCCTTCCCCAGGTTGCCATCTATCTTCTTGCCAAAATCGAAATCCGTTCAATGGTTTAGGCGTGAAAAGGTAACATACAGACAGAGTTACTTTCGAATTTATAATTTTAGTATGAATTAGAAGATCAAAATTGCCTCAAAGGAAATTAATTCTAAAATGTAAACTAAAACCTATTTTCCTTCATTTGTACCACTGTAGCAATCTAGGAAATTCGTGTTTCGTAGTAAACAAAGTATTGAATCGCATAACTTTTCAAGTTTGAATGTGGATAAGGAAAAGGGGCAGATCACAGAAAAGATAAATGGAAAATTGTGTGAAAGATATAGCTGGAAAGTAAGTGCATTCTTAGATGACTGATGATAATGGAGATATATCGAAGAAAAAGAAGTGCTACGCCGACATTAGGCATAAGGGCAAGGGGATGAAGAATACCTCTATAGAAAGTATTCATGAACTCGTAAATGATTGCAAAATCTTAAAAACCAACAAACGCTATCAAGCAAAAATCACTAAACACACATCCTGACGTATTTTAAACAAAAAGAATTGCACCCATCGACAGCCATTGCAGCAATTAAAAAAAAAAAAAAAAAACGAAACAATGCAATGGTGAGCCAAATGTTACGTAAAGTTTTCGCAATGCACGTGAGTAAGCGAAATTTATTCCGTACTCGCGAATTTCGTATTCGTGAAATTGCTTCGTACGAATTCGTAAACTAACCGAGTCTTAATTGCATTTTTGATCTATATTGCTGGATGCCTTCACTGCAAGCTCGGCTTTTCATTGTTTTAAATACTTTAGAGTGCACTGCATTTGCCGTAACTAATTTTAAACTGAATGCTTTTATAAATGACTGCCTTTTTGATCTAGTAGTCGCAAGCGGTACTGCTGAGCATGAGGTCCTGGGTTCGATTCACAGTTCGGGCAAAGTGTTATTGAGTTTTTCTATCTGGAATTTCTCAGTAGCAGACCGAGTTCTGGATTTGTGTCCGGTGGATGGCAATAGGATCGCCCCTATTACATGGGACTAAACATAACTGTCAAAATATGGCTGTACTATAGGTACAGACGCCAGCACATCAAGCTACCCGAAACTTATGCTAAGTTGAAAATCTGTTAATGAAATTTGACAGATTGTAGTAGCTTGATGTTCTGGCGTCTGTACACACATATTTTGGCAGTTTAAGGTTTGATCAAACCTTCAGAGAAACAAGGCGTAATCTTATGTTGCTTTTATAAATTCAACCACGATTTCAACAATAGCAGCTTATAAATGATTTATACTGGTCTGTCAATTACTTTGCAACTTATTGAAAGACAATAGCCCAGATATTATTATGGATAAGGTGTGGAAACCAGTTCTGAAATCGTGACTGATCTAACCCGAATATCTATAAAATGAGTAAGTATTGAATGTTGCATAGAATAATACAAATTGCTTTGCTTATAGCTCAATCCTTAGTAGGATAATACTATTCCATATTGCATTGCGAATTATCTTTAATCAACCGTTTTGACGGAATTTCCACTTTGCACGATCTTAGGGCTCTTTCCCACGGCAAAATCCCGTTTTTTGCAGGTACGGTGTTTTGGAGGATCCCGTTTAGTAGTGTACAGACGCCAGCACATCAAGGTACCCGAAACTGTCAGATTTTCCCAATTAACTTTGAACCTTATGCTTTAGCGATAACGTTGAAAATCTATTAAAGAAATCTGAGAGATTGTACTAGCTTGATGTGCTGGCGTCTGTACCTGCGTGTTTAAATATACATATTCACACAAGCATCCTGTTTGCCGGATACTGCAAAACACCGGATGGAACACCGGGTGGATTTTGCCGTGAGAAAGAGTCCTTACTCTATTGATTTCCTCTCGCTGAAGCTCAAACGTATTCTGGTCAAAATTACTATATTTTTCAGTACGAGCGACCCGCCCCTGCTTCGCACGGTTTTTACGACTATTATTATGTATCATATACTACGTTTAACGTTAAATGCGCAAAACCTGAAAATAGTTTGATCAGAATAACGAGCAGAATTAATTGAACCACTTTTTAATATAGGTCGCATTTTTCAAAAAATCTTCATTAAAAAAGTTGCCGTGTCTATTTATTAATAGGTCAAGCAACCCAATGTCAGCGCGGCGCAGCGGCCCGGTGACGACTCCTCCCTCGATAAAGCGTCGTCGCAGACGCAAGAAACGATCAGAATGACCAGTAAAACTAAAACAGCAAATAAAACCTTTACAATTTTTTTAATGACTTATTTTCTCTCTGAAATAGGTCAATTGAATTAAAAATCAGTTGAGGTGTCTGAGGTTTTGCGCATTTAACGTTACACGTTGTATACATAAACTCACGCCTTCTTCCTATGGGACCTACAGAAGGAAAAGCCTTCTGCTACGATCCTTCCTTACATACTCCTTTTGATTCGTTAACGTTCATACACTATTAATATGTAATATAAGTTTAATATTTATGTATATACACATAAACCTTTCCAAATACATTCTCTTAATGATGGTGAAAACCGCCTCAAAATCCGTCGCGTAGTTTAGAATAACAACGCCGTTACATAGATACGATAAGCGATTTTAATTTCTAATGTGTATGTATAATAGGGTGACTGGTAATTAGTGATCGATACTTAAACACATGATTCTACTCATGACAACAAACAACTTTTACTATCGGACCAAATCGGAAATAGCGAAAAAAAAATCAGCTGTTCCCTACATTTATGTTCGTACGAGTCGTCAAAATGTAGGGAACAGCTGATTTTTTTTCGCGATTTCAGGTTTGGTCCCATAGTAAAAGTTGTTTGTTGTCATGAGTAGAATCATGTGTTTAAGTATCGATCACTATTTACCAGTCACCCTATAGATGCAGGCAAACCTATTATACATCAGCATTGAACTCTCAATCAACCGATACCAGCTCTGCGAGAATACCAAACAAATTGCCATTTAATACAAAAAGCTAGCACTAACCATCCGTTGTTTAGCACCTTGTCCCGTGCGAACTTTCCGGGCGAGTCCATTCACCATGTTCACAGTTATTTCCCATGCTCCCGTTCACACCACCATCATTCGTTAATTACAGCGACCTGACCTTTGATGCGGTGTGACAGATCTTGATGAAATCCAGGAAATTATTTGCATAAGCTGGTTAGGAATAGCGAAGTTGGAAGGTTGTTTGGTTACTTTTCGCTTTGTTTCTTCGACT
Source organism: Eremobia ochroleuca (assembly GCA_949629135.1). Lineage (NCBI taxonomy): Eukaryota > Metazoa > Arthropoda > Insecta > Lepidoptera > Noctuidae > Eremobia > Eremobia ochroleuca. The sequence goes on along the minus strand of OX451409.1, from coordinate 5,998,389 downwards.
CCGATACTTTTCTTCGTGTTTTTAAAACTGAAATGTTTTCAACCGAGATTTGATTCTTGTCGAAAAATTCTTCTGATTTCTAAAACCTAGATATGGTAATGCTATCCTTTTGTGTTATTTTTCTTTCTTTAAACTACTTTTATAATAGAATAGAATATACAATGTATTTGCATTAAGGTCTTATTAATATAATTATGATCTAACATGTTTCACCATGGTCTGGCATACAAATATTTAAACAAGTTAAATGTAAAATCCATCTTTTAAAACTATTATTCTAACTTCTCTAATAATAAAACTGGTGAAATCTTTACAATAATAGATAGCTACATAAATTAATATAATGAAAACTCATTTTTCTGTTACTTTTTTCATCAATAAATTCTTTCACACTATACAAACAATTACCAGTAAGACATTTGTGTAGTTTGCGAAAGTTGTTTACCCTTTTGTAAACTCTCAGTAGGTACCTTATACAAGAATGTATTCATATCCCCATTCCCGTCTCAGACACAGGACAGTTTCACTGGGCATGACTATAAAGAGGTAATGGTCACGAAGGCCGGCTGTTCCTCCTTCTATGATTACCCACTTATGAATTTATGAGCGTCCGGTGTCAGTCCCTTCATACATACCTATGAAATGGACTGTTATATTTTTAGTTTACTTGCACTTTCTGGCTTAATGTTGTAGAATGTAGATGTTCCATTCATTGTAGGTTTACAATCTAAGGGCTGATTTTTTCAATGGAAGATAATTTTATTCGAGGAATAATTTAGAATTTTTGACAGTTCTTCCATACTAAATCTGTCAGATGTCAATTATATTCCCCGAATAACAATTATTAGTCGATTGAAATATCAACCCTAAATCTACTATGAATTTTGATAAGCTCGGTTCTAAATCGAAAAACAACTGTCATCTGCTATCAGGATTCAAGAAAAAATAAAAAGAACAAGTATTTTTTGCATTTTTTTAAATATCTAAATTCAAGGTAATAGTGGGAAGGCACGTCCATACTGTTCAAACGCCCGCGTAGTAATGACCTGCATGATAGCAATCAACTATCAACATGTCAAGTGACACTGACAGTTCGCGAGTCTATGAGTACCGCGATAACCCATTACCCTCAATTGATACATTACAACTTTCGCTGGGTCATGAACAACTCGTTAATGGAAGGTTTTCTTTTACTGGCGTCATAAATGAATGATGAATGAACGGACTTTCCATTGATATTTTATTAAATAGGAAAGTGTCGTAGAGCTGTTTTGAAGAAATATCAATTTATGGGAAATTACGTGAACTCCATAGTCATTCATTTATTAAGTGACAAGTCTAACAATAATTTGGTCCTTTGATCCGCTTTCCTGCAAGAGAAATATGAATGAAGCACCTATTACTAGAAACTATGAAGCTCCCGAGTATGATGAAGTATTTAAATCATGTCAGACATCTGCAACACCTTACATGCTGTCTGCAATGCCTACAATGTAGGAGCATCCTCAATAAACCAAACTCAGTGAAGCAGTCGACGTGACATCCTTCATACAAATCTAAAACCGACGACACGATTACGATAAATGCTATCAGCGTTTATAAAAATACAATAGGCGTCCATCTTTAATCCAGCGCATTGTAAGTGTCGTTTATTTACTTGCATTTTTACACTTGGCCCACGTTCACCAAACGTTCTTCCTGTAACTAAACTTTTGGGAAACACCAAGTTTGCCTGCAATGTTAGGTGTTGTTAGGTTTCTACTACATTTCTAAGTCTTTCTTTATTCACCAGCTTCTGTCCCCGTGTTTCTCGTTTCTATGACCCACCGTGTCGTGTCGCATCGTCTGCCCACGCCATTACTTGGATCCGCTTAGCCTTCTTTTTACTTATTTATTCTTCGCTCGGCTTCTTACGGTCCTAGTGTGATGTTATATAGCCTATACACTTCCTCAAGCTTTGGGCTATCAAATTCAAAAATACTTTTTCAAATCCGTCTGGTAGTTCGAAAGATTTGCGCGTTCAAACGCACAAACCAACAAACTTCTACTTTATTATTAGTACCTATAGATTACTTGGAATATGGGCGAGGTTCGATGGGGAAATTGTTTATTTTACTAAACAATTTCCTCATCGAAGCGCACCGGTAATCGATAAATACCATTACCAAAATAGTATGCCAAACTACCATCGATAATAAAACCGGCAAAACGGCCTTTTCGGCTTGCACAAGTCAACATACTTTTATTATCCACGCATTGTCTGCAAAGGGCATTATGTCTATAATCTACATATTATTATTATGACAGTACACACTATGCGCGAACTTCGAACCCTCTGTAGGGTTTCCGAGAGGGGAGACAGTGCTTTATGTAAGGCTATGAGTCACGGCTTCTGATAGTGACAGCTGGTCTAGGTAGATATGTTTTGCGTGTATGTCGATGTGTATCGTTTTCGTGTTACGTTAATAGGTGGGGTATGGAAGTTTGAACGGATGTTGGTGTTTTAAATTTGTAGTGGAGTTGGTTTTTTATCGTATTGGCACCACTACCCTAACGTTTATGAGGTTCAAGTTTTCTCTTCCAAAGGCAGGTTTCTCTTTGATTTATTTTGAATTGGAAAGGGTTTTGGGGGGGTTCAAACCTTCATTACCTAACTATGCCTGAATTAAGTAAATGACGATATTTTGGTTAAGTCCGTCGCTCCTTGAGCTGACAGCTCCGCTACCAGTTTAGCTGAGTGGCTAATCTTTTAACTATGACAGACGACATGGTACACCACAGACTACCAATTTATTTGGGGTCGGCGCAACATTTCTTTTTCTTCCATATTTTTCTATTAGTCAAAATTTCGGTAATCACCCCTCTTTAGACATATCATCTTTCACACAGTCCATCCTTACTTATTCTATTCTTATAGCCCTTCACATTTATACTAAAAATGAAAGCTTTGTTATGTTTGCGATTTCTAAATATTAAAATAATCTTTCATGCAAGAATTCTACATGTTGATAGTTAAGACATGGACCTATTGACCTTGCTCATACTTATCATATTCCGTTGTCTTTCTACTTCAAGACATTAAACCTTCGCACGTTCACACTATTACTCATATCAATTAGGATTTACAGCGTCTAGACAGGCTCCGAAATCTGAGGAACGGAACTAGCTAGCTAGTAAGTTCCGTAAGGTTACTTAAATGATACAGGAAATTAATGTTGTAGACGTCTGAGTGCTGACGTCAATCTGGAGTATTTTGGTCCTTTTAAAAATTGGATGAAAGGAAATAATATAAATAGTAGGAACTAACATTATATCTTACTGTCTACTAAAATGATCTAATACGATGTCCTCGTAGATGTTTTAATGAATCAATATCGTAGAACGACCAAAATTCAGTTTAGTTTTTTTTTTATTATTTCCGAAAAAGGCTTTAATTTATTCATGTTAGCAATTTCAACACATAGGTAATACTTTATTCTCTTTCTTCTTAAAAAAACCTTGTCACCGAAATTAACCTTGCTCGTTACAAAGGCGTTGAGGTTTGAACCTCATATTTTCACAAGTAATACGTCAAACTAACCGACAGTAAAATCAAAGGTGTGCAATCAATCAATTAATCGTCACACTTCGAGGGTCAACGCTCTCCTAATCGTATCACCGCGGGTCCTTGACCCCCCACTAATGTCTGCGCAGTACTACCTGTAAGTCCGAGTTTGGTCTGAGACTAACGTGGAATACTAAGGCTTTGCACAGGTGCGCAATAGGATTTGGCAATGGGGAAATAGTTTGCCGAAAGTAATTAAAATTGGACAGTTCACATCGGAGTAAAATATGGCTAAGCTCGGCCGCTTATGCTGTTAGAAAGATAAGACAGTTAGCACATGTCGAAACCGCGCGTTTGGTCTATTTTAGTTACTTCCACAGTATTATGTCAATTATGACATTTTACTTGTATCCATTTTTATTTTGCAAAAAAGAGCTGTCAGAGCCATTTACAATCTACGTCGCCGCGAATCTCTTAGGGAACTACAATTTAAAAAGTTTAATAAAAGAAAAAAATATGTATCTAAGACAAAATCAACATCTTTTTAATGATATAAGTGATTTTAATACTAGAAATAAAGATAAACTAGATGAATCTTTTTTCATATCATCTAAAGTAGGTACATCATCTTTTATGGGATAAATGTTACAACAAAATACCTTGTGACATTTATTGCAATTAATAAAATTAAAACCATGTTAAAAGTACACTTTGTAAACAAAGATATTACAAATTAGAGGATTATATGCAAGATAAGAACGCTTGGAGACAAGCTGGTCCTGCTCCATAGGACAATCTAGAGTCTAGACAAAGTAAAACTGGTTGCTAATTTAATTGTATATTTTTAAAAAATCATGACTGAATTATGACTGATTTTTAGGGTTCCGTACCCAAAGGGTAAAACGGGAACCTAAAAAAAATCTGCTGTTTCATACATTTTGGTCAAGTAGGTGTTGAACTTTTGTATTAAACAGCTGATTTTGTTTTCGTAATTTCAGAGTTGTTCCCATAGTGAAAGTTGTTCATATTCATGAGTAGGACCCCCTGTATAAATTTAGAGCCTGCTAAAAAAAATCACCAGTATAATGAATGTATACAAAACCTTGTATGTAAAACATTTTAAAAGAGTAATGTGAAGTTTCTTGCCCGTTCTTCTCCATACGAAAACCACCTTTTGGAAGGGGCGACTAGAAACAATTCTATTTTATTGTAATTTTTCATGTTCAAAAGTGCCTTTTATGTGCTTATTTGAAATAAATGACTTGACTTTGACTTTGGGCGAAAGATACGAGATGTAAGGAACTTTAAAGAACAATTTACCAAAGATTTATTTATGGTCATATTATGATTTATTGGTCTTTTGAGCCTTACTGACATAAAGTAAATGGTTATAGATTTGGTATTCCCTATTACTAGACTCGTATATCGAATGTCCCATTATGGTCTACTAAACGACATACATTAATTAATTAATTAATTTCCTAAAACATAACAATGATACTTTACAAATAGTTTTTGACAATGTATATACAATAACGTATGTCTGTAGCTAGACACAATTTCGCAAAGACAAAGTTGTCTGCAGTCTGCCTCGTCGGTTTTCCTAGCCAAATATTTCTTGTCTTCATCACTGCATTGCGGAAAAAAACTACCGTTATAAGTCTTAATCTTCTTTAAGTTACGACCTCTTTAGAACCAAGTGCTGCTAGCATTGATATATCGATAAATTAAACACATAAATTCAATAATATATCGAGACACGTCACTCGGACACAGGTATGTCATGTACCGTATTTTAATGTACTTATCGCACTATCTTGTTTTATCGAATTAATTTTATTGGCTGACGTCATCACTGATATGTAATTAATTTTGTTTCAAGAAATAAGGACAACATACTAAGTATGCTTAGATAGTTTGGTCATTTTGAGAGGATGAATGAGAGGCGACTAACAAAAGGCTAAGTAAGGCAAACTAAGACGAGGCAGGTGTGAGTCGAAAAGCCGACAGGGGGGGGGACACCCTAGAAGAACATTGAGTGACCTTATTGGTGATGTTCTTTAGAAAGGTCAAGTGCGTTGTTCTCGCAACCGGCGTGCGTGTATGACCAGCCGTGCGATTCTGTAACCATCTCACCGTGAAAGCTTGGGTGAAGTGAGCGTGGAGTGAGCGGTCATTCGCTAGGGATTAACACTATTAAGTGCTGACTTCACTTTGATTTCACGGTGAGATTTTTACAGAATCATCCGGCAGATGTAAGCACGTAAACGAAGCAAAAAGAGTGCCTATGTAAGGATCGCAGCAGGTGATGTTCTGTAGTTACTGCCTACCCCCATAGGAAGAAGGCGTGAGTTTATGTCTATGACAGTTTTAAAGCCATGGTTCTTTAGTCCTTGATATCGGAATGAAAAAATTGGATGCGAAAAGTCAACTAACCATCTAGTACATAAAAAATCTGCAAGAGAAAGATATCATAATCATAAATCTATACTAATATTATAAAGCTGAAGAGTTTCTTTGTTTGTTTGTTTGGTTGAACGCGCTAATCTCATGAACTACTCGTTCGAATTTAAAAAATATTTTTTGTGTTGAATAGTCCATATATCGAGGAAGGCTATATAACATCACGCTACAACCAATAGGAGCGGAGCATCAATGAAAAATGTTGCAAAAGCGGGAAAAATTATTCTTGTTCAAATGTTCATAATACATCCATCCAAAGGTTGTCTTTAAAAGATCGCTCTTAGCGATAAGACCGCCCATTGTGTCACCCTTTGTAAAATTTCTATATTTTTGTCTGTAATTTATATGGTGTACATAATAAAGAGTATTCTATTCTATACATGGTCAACTAATTCCTAATGTAGTCAGAGATGTAACTATTCTAACTATGCTAGTGTTTTCTTAAGAAAACCTGATAATACCCTTCGAATCAACTGCAAGAATGTAGATAATACAATAACACTCGTACTCAATGAGCTAAAAGCAATATGTTATAACATACCATAGAATCTTAGATACCTATTATAGAACCTAGGCTTTCTAACCTATAATGTTCTTTAAGCCATAATGTCTGCAGTAAGTACATCCAGGTTATCTTGGCAGAGGACAAAATAGGGAACACCAGTTGTTGCCTGCGACTTCGTCTGTGTTTGTCCAGGTCCCAGGGTACCCAATCCCATCTGCCAAATTTTATAACGATCGGTTACTGAACCACGGGGCTTAGGCGTGAAAAGTTAACAGAAGACAGTGCCTTTCGCATTTATAGTAAAGGGTTTTTCAACAAGAACTTTGTTTTTCAATAGTGGCAACATCAACAACATGACAGTTTTGACATTTAGTTCTTTAACATGTCAGTGGATTTGGCAATTGTTACAATGAATTCAATTTCGCTCGAAAATCGCAATAAAATAATTAAAATCCACTATTTAGCCATATCCAGCTCGTCCCGCCATGTCCTAAGTGGTCATCCAACAGCTTAGAATAGATATACTTATTTTTGCAGAGAACAAAAGCGTACTCGTACAGATGCCAGCACATCAAGCTACCCGAAAATGTCAAATTTTCCCAATCAACTTTGAACCTAATGCTTTAGCGATAAAGTTGGAAATCTATTAAAGAAATTTGACAGATCGTGGTAACTTGATGTGCTGGCGTCTGTACATAAGGACCACGATTTAACCTATAGCGTGAAGTTTATTACGCACTAAAGTACATAAACAAGTACATAACGAGGATGTTAAATAAATAAGTTGTTGTCAGCGACTGAATCATACTCGCATGAGTCATTATCATTCCGCGGTTATGTGCTATACCTACTTTGTTACTAGTATGTACTCGCACCTACGTTCAATGTGATTTATGTCATTGTGTGAGTTCGCACAAGGAGTACCTATGTTAATAAGAAACATTGAGGACACGTTCTGTAATGTATAAAACCGATAATTAAAAAATAAATTATAGACAAAATTATGCCTACAGCCATGGTTTTAGCCTTAGGGCTCCCGCAGATAAGCGCGACGCGACAGTGCGACACGATTCTGGTAGAACAAATTCCACGAAGTTTTCATAGAAATTGTTCTACTAGGGTCGCGTCGCGCTGTCGCGTCGCGCTCGTCTGCAGGAGGCTTTTTAGTTATTTTTTCTATGTTTTTTTTATTTTTTTATGTTTTAACTTAGATTTTAACATTTAGTCAAGCAAAGTCGTGCGAAATCCACGAGAACCTACTGCCGACAAATTGCTTTGCAGTTTGGCAGGTGTTATATTTGCTATCGCTATGATTATGCCAGCCAATGGCGCTGATTCCCTTGTTCACACAGTAAACTAAATTTAAGTTCTGTGCATCTTTTTCTTTCTATTTCAATAACAAAAAGACAGAAGATAAATATTAGTTAGGACTAAACTAATAAAAAAAGTCAAATTAATATACTCCATAGACAAGTTTAGACGTGATTAAAAAATTGGCTAAGTACTGAAAATACGTCAATTTACGTCAGGCGCTGACTATTTTGACTAATGTGTGATAGCAAATATAGTAATCGATTGAGTACAGTTACAAATAATAGCCCTCTACGTCAACATCATCATCATCGGGGCAGCCATTTTCCCAACTATGTTGGGGTCGGCTTCCACTCTAACCGGATGCAGCTGAATACCAATATTTTACACGGAGCGACTGCCTATCTGACTTCCACAACCCAATTACTAGGTAATACGATACTCCTTGGTAAGACTGGTTGTCAGACTTTCGGGCTTCTGACGACCCGTAACGACTGTCAGAGATCCACGAATGACAGCCGGGACCAACGGCTTAACGTGCTTTCCGAGGCGCGGAGAGGTCTTGATCTGTAAAGATAGTCAGACATCCACGGACCAACCGCAAAAAGCGTAGCGTCACTTTAGTTTTCCCTGTGTTTTTTTTAATAAAGAAAGGATGTAATTTTGGCTACTAGTAGAATACTTGACATTTATGTTTCCTTATTAGGTTCTACTACCACTACAGCGCCATATGGGATATCCTGGTCATTGCTTAGAATTGATTATTCAATGCAGGGGAGCTTGTAACGCGTAGAGGAAATTCTAATTAAAACAGAGCTTCCTGGAGTACCTTTCTAGTGTTAAAATTACTCTGTTTTTGGTGTTAAATGAAAAGAGAAACAAATGGGTTGTAACAGAAACATAATGGTGTGGATAATTAAAACGCTTGTTAACCTCGTAACGCCCAAGCAAAATTTCGCAAGATGAGCTAAACGCTCAATGTATAATGTATTGAACAAAGCTACATACGGCATTCCGGCCCAGACTAAAAACAAAACCTTCTCCTAAACGCCCAATGTACATTACAATGTACATTAATTAATTTAAATGCATGTTTGCAATGTGTAATACTGTATGTCACTTTGTTCAATACATTGTACATTGGGCGTTACGAGGTTAAAGTCCGATATTAGTAATTTTTTTGCGAATTTTTATCTTTATTTTGTCAAATTAAATTAAATTACCTTGCGAAACTCCGCAGTTGTGATGGGTAGGTATCGATATCTAATGATGACGATAAAACAAAATTTTCTGAATTCAAAATTTGAAGTTACAATACTAACAGCGGCCGTTGACCCCGTAAGTCAGCTTTAGTTACTTGAAATTATGACTTTAGATTTTTTGTGTTTTAACATCACTGATACGAGTATCTGATATACAGCGTGTAGCAGAAATGTGTGATCATATTTATATAATATTTTTTTGCACGATTACGATGTTGGTCTCATGGCGAATGTTGTTCAGTTTGATGATCTGTACCACACCCATAAATATCACCACACTTATCTGATACACGCTGTTTACCTATAAGACTGCGGGGTTTTGCTAGCTAACTTATTTTGACCTTGTATGTTAACTGTAGTTTCAGCTAGAATTCCTTTAGCTTGAGTTTCAGAGTTCATTTCATAGTTTGTTTCCTGTTTTGACAACTGGTTTTTACAATATTTTTCCTTTTTTAGCTTTTCCTCAGAGCTAGAAACTAACAACATAATACCATACGTATATTTAGTGAATGCCACAAGCTAAAATATTGGACTCAGTGACTCGAAACTTGAAACCTTTTAAACAACGGTATTAATTGTAATATTAGAATTAGATTGAACGACTGGTTATTTATCGTTTTTGATGGCAGACCGAAGTCTTGTCTTGATAGGTACAGCTTATGAGAAATGCAGTCCATTCACAGATATTTTACCTCTGAGTTTGCATTACTGTCAAAATCAAAGTGATCTTTATTCTCATTCCTATAAGGTTGCTGTTGGGTTGCTGCCACTGACCAGTCTGTCAAAATGTTAATATTATCGGTCGGTAATATCGGATGTGTTATTGCGGTAATGCTCCCCGATTCCTTTCCACACAGCTGCGTTTTTATCGCCCGATATTTGTAACGTGTGCGTGTAACCAACACTACACCCTTCCCGCCTGCACTACACGTTACTACGATCTTACAGACACCGTTAATAATAACGCAGGTGTGTGTAAAATCGTATGCGTCCTAATAAAAAATGTACTGAAAACTTATACCGCAATTACCCATCCGATATTATCGACCGATAATAACGCGCCCGTTGAGCCTGCGGGAGAGCCTATTATTCTCGTCGCAGGTTGCTCTTAGGTTGCAGCTGTCAAAGTTAAATAACTGTGAACGGACTGTATAATACTCGTAATATTGCAAAACACGCTACACATTGCCATAAAATATTTCCAATATAACAACAATTCCAACAACAACAACAATTCCAATAGATAACAACAATTCCAAATAAAATATTATTGTTTGTATAGCTCAAGAAGAAAAGACTTAGGTTACGTATCAATAAAACTCCTTAAGAGACTGGTTTGAATATTATTTCTTATAAAAGGAAAATATAAAATGTTAAGTAGAAACAAGAAATATTAAAATGTAGGCAAATGGAAATTTTCTTGTAATAAAATCCATATATGCAAAAAAGACTACTTACAGATCGGTTTTATATTGGTCCATAATTCCATCCCAGCTGAGACTTTGAAAACCTTATACCAGAAGTTTTGCATCTCCTCAAATAACTCATTTTCAAGTCTGATTTACTTTGCTTAGTCTGTAAGATGGTTCAAAGTTTGAAATGGTAAGATACTTTTAGACTTAAAATCGTCTTTACAAACCGACGTTTTATCTAAAAATGTCTTTGTTTTCACAATATTTCAGTCGATCGTATCAAATGCTATGCAACCCCAAAGCAGTGCTTAAATTTTTAGAAGTGTTGACTCCTCGTCATCCTCCCGATGCAAGAAACACTTCTCTTGATTTTTTTACTGAAGAATAAAAAAAAATGTAATGTTAAATATTGTACGCTGGTACGGAACCCTTCGTGTGCGAGTTCCACTCGCACCTAGCCGCTCTTTTATGTATTATATACCTTTAGAGTTTTACGATCAGTCCTAAAGATATTTCTACTTAATTCAATATGGAATTGAATAGAAATGAGTCGACTGAATTGGGAGGCCCGAACATCTGTTTAAACAGTCGCTATGGGGCCGCGTCACGGAATATTGTTCGAGTGATGAGCATCTTGGAAATTTGCTGTTTGACTTCTTTCATTATATTAATAAAGAGTTATTTTATTAGTAAGGTAAAAAAGTTAAGGAGTTACCTCTGTATACAGCGTGACTTGCCATTCAACGTATTATTTCCAGAACATGATTCTGTGAAAAATCATCAACAAACCTTGGATTTTAATTTCATCGATTTTCGTCTGGGCTACATGGAATACTTAAATGTTGCAAAGGGGTCACTATCACGTCCTGGAAGGTGTACGTCGAATTACAAATCATCCTGTATTTACGAGCTTAGGATAGCGATGGCGACGCTATGGCACGATTATGTCTTTACTTGTTTTGAATTAAAACGCCAACGAAAAAGGTGCGCCATCTCTGAGCTAGTAAAATTTCAGATATGCAGTATTTTTACTACACAATACATAGATACATAAATCCTCTCACTCACGCCTTTTTCCTATGCTGATAGGCAGAAACTAAAGAACGCCACCTACTACGATTCTTACATACTCTTTTGCTTCGTTTACGTTCATACATCAGCCAGTCGATTCTGTAAAAATCTCACCGTGAAATCATAAGTGAAGTGAGCAGTGTCAATAGTGTTAATCCCTAATAACAGCTCACTTCACCCAAGTTTTCACGGTGAGACGGTTACAGAATCGCACGGCTGGTCATACACACACGCGGTTGCTAGTACTACGCACCTGTCCTTTCTGAAGAACATGTAACCCATTCTATAGATTTCCATGTGAGAAAGGAGCAAAATTCATTATCTTGCATTGGAAAGAGACATTCGAAACGAAAATTGTTCAATAGAAAAATTACTTTAATCTTGTTCTAATAGGTCCTCCAGACCGATTTTCGGCCATGGTGGCAAATCTCAGCAGAGATTTATTCATCGACGGGGGAGATATTATAGTGCACAAGAGTTTACGCAGACACAGTTGCACTCTCTCTTGTTCTACTGTCACTCGGAAGTCTTCTTTAAAGCCATGCGAATGGTCTGGCCACATACGATTTACCATATAAAGTACATTCACGAAGTTATATTTATATAAAATCGACCTTCGAGTGGTTATGTTTTCTTACTTCGTCATGGGCAAGGCCTTCGGTTGGTCATGGTATAAAAATTTGCCGTAACTAATTCTTACAACTTGCGTGGGGTGAATCATACTGTCTTACGTCTTGACCATAGACATATATATATGGACTGGAAATACCTACGAAAAAAGGGTGCCTACCTACAACTCATATTGTCTCAAAAAATGGCTGCCATTGCTAGTGTTGTATCAATCAAGGAACATTGGTGTTACTATAACGAGTATCGATACTAAATACGAGTCGTACTAGTTATCACGTTTGGATCATAATATAGTATACTAACTTATAGTCCGCTCTAACTAAGGTTGCCTACTTTATAGTAACGTATCCTAGTTTATTTTCGATAAACATACTTTATAATTTTGCATAAAAATACAGTATGCGAAAATACTTTATTTCTAATCTTTTGTTATGCGTAAAAGACTCATATGAACTATTTATCTATTCTATTCTATTTTTCTTCATGGCAATGGTGCCGATGTCGACAATTCTGCCAAAGTCAGATGTGATAGGAGAAAACGTGTAGAGAAATTAAAAATAATAAAAAATAAAAAAAAAAATTAAGTTCAAATTATTGTTCGTTGAATTTAATGTGAAACTTGTTGACGAGTATTAGTAGGTACACTGAAACAAACGAGTAAAATAATTGTTAATTATATTAATAAATATGTACATACACAATTGATCACATAAATATCATCACAATTTGATGTCATTGACGCGGATAAAATGCATCAAAGCCTCAAAGAGCTTTGGGGAAGAATGTGTTAGTAAGGATGGGAAGTTAATTGGGACAGGGATCTTTAATTTAGGGAGTTGGCTATATAAGTCATGGGCTGGGTTATTATTGGAGTAGGTACAGACGCCAGCACATCAAGCTACCCGAAACTGTCAAATTATCATATCAAATTATTATACCATTCTTTATGTCGGGGATTAATATTTTCTTCACCAATAGCCTCTAACCACTTTTTCTTTAGTCCTTCCTTTTTACGAAACCTATAAAAAGTGCAAGTCTTTTTATCAATAAATAATTTTGGTTACAGCTATATTATATTAGCATATGAAACTAAAATCAATAGGAAACGTCAGAAGCTATGTGCACGGTTCCAATTGGTGGTTTCTATGGAGAAGAGTCGGCAAGAAACTCCACGGTTACTCAAAATAATTGGCTTTTACAATGTTAATAGGTAGGGGAGGACAGTGTAGGCCTGTCAACAAGTACCAGGTACTTAAAAAAATAGAAGACATTGTAAAAGCCAATTGTTTTTAAAAGAGTAACCGTGGAGTTTCTCGCTGGTTCTTCTGCATAGGAAACCACCATTTGGAACCGTGCATCTAGCTTCTGACGTTTCATAAGTGCCCATGTAGGTTTATGTGAAAGAAAATATTTTGATTTTGGTGCTGTGAACCACGGGCCGGACCTAGCAAGGTCAATCGGAGCTAATAAGACGCAGGACTATTTATGTTAACATAGCAGAATATACCGATATCGTTCCAACGGAGGAACTAGTTCCGGAAACTATTAGGCAACGGTACAACACTATTCTATTATGACATATTATTGTAAACAAACGAATTAATTAACAAAATAATAAAAAGGTCTGTTATACGGAAATTCACCCAAATATCAATACTTTAGCCATAAATTCATGATCGCGTTACAATTATATCATCGAATGTCTATTATTGTATGTGTTATTGCATGAAAACCGGCTACTAACCTGTGCAAAGAAAGTTGAGGTTGATTTTCATTCTTCCTTGCACCAGACTTCACAATACAACACACAGGCATGTTGAATTGCTGTTTTTCAACATTTACATGCAGTTTTAAAGGTAAAGTCCTCGTAATTTTCTCGCAAATCTCAATAATACAAAAAATAAACAACCATTTGACAGCTGAACTACCACGAAACTTGGCGACAAAGATGGCTGCTCTGGCACCTACCTACAACCGTGTTTAGAATAACAGGGCATCTCCTGTTATATCCCATCTCAATGGTCTTGACTGACAGTTTCCATTCGCTCATGTTTTAAAGCTGATTTTGGAAAATGCGTTTTATTTGTACCTGTATATGAATCAAATATTCATCTTTCGATGTCCGCTGTATATCCTCACATAACACAAATAAATCAGCCTGTAGTGTTCCCACTGATGGGACACAGGCCTCCTCTCTGTATATCTTATCTTCTCACAAAGTGGGCATACCCATCAGGGTCGATGTTCTTACTCTGCATCCTAATTGCGTAACACAGTATCAATCACAATTTGAATCATTTTGATGTTCGAAAAATGTCTGCTCTACAAAATAAATAACACAATGAATATTGTTGAACTACCAAAAACGAAAGCCACTTCTACTGTTTGTTACGCAATACTCCGCTGGTCAGACTTGGACTCATATCTAGGTAGGCTAATTTGCTTCTCGCGACATGTGCTTGTGATCCACAATCAAGCAGGTTACATGTCCAGTCAGCAGAGCTGTCTCCAGGGTCTCCCAATACTGATGGTCTGCCCACGTTTCTCTCTTAATTGAAATTGGCGAGAACCCAATTCCTTACTGATTTTACAGAAGTAAATTGAATTGCTGTTCACGATGTAGACGGGTATCCCTAGGCGCCATTTGCCAATGCACCATACATAAATAAATAATAATCAGCATACTTAATGTGTAATTTGTGACAGCAGTATTATCTCATAAGTCGTGCTAGTATTCACAGAAATCAAACTGATATGATTAGATAAAAGTTTAATGGAATCTAATTCAATAGAATAGTTTCTGCGCTTTCGTGGCGGCAGTATATTTTATTATTGAAATATTTTTGTATAATTACTATAGTATCTATATCTGCTGAGTATATATTTTACTTCCGTTTATATTATTATGTGTCTGTCACACCTCCAAACTCATTAATTCTAATGTTTACACAAAATGATAAAAATTAATAGACAACTTAACACACTGTGTTAAATTACACATCCGACCAAAAAAAATGGGTCACAGGTCAACTTTCAATTAAACACGCAGGGTGTATCGACTTCAACAAAATTAATTAATCAACCGCAAAATTATTGTTTTGTTAACCGTTTTTTTTTAGAACGATTGCCGTCAAATTAATTTATTACGGTCATTATCATATGACGTTTGTTGTAATCAAATTATATTCACAAATTATGTTTTATTATGTCTGCTGTAAAGAATTGATAAGTGAAGAGAATTTATTGTTTCTCCTTATCAGTCCAGCAAATTGATTTTATTGGAATGTTTATTTTACCGGAAAAATGTAATTTATTTAGTCATCTGATTAGAAAGATGGTATAGTATTTTCTGTTTATTTCCCGTTATGAAATTAATCACTGATTAGGATAGTGTGATTTTATAATGAAATTGTCCTGCTATTTTCCCTTTATCTCGTTGCTATGTCCCTGAATTAAATTGATACAAATACAGTATACACTAGCTTCTGCCCGCGACTTCGTTCGCGTGGAAGTCGTAGGATACACAATATACTAAAATCAAATTTCTATAAAATTCCCTCGGCTCCCGAACCACTGCGTCGCTTCGCATTGCCAGCTCGCGCTATTACCTCGTTTTCGCTAAACTTTCTTCCTGACTGTTATTTTGTTTGCTCGGCTCCTAAAGGCTCTAGCGTGATGTTAATAGCCAAAACAATTTTTCAAATCTGACTGGTATTTCCAGAGATAAACGCGTTCAAACAAACTCTTCAGCTTTATTATAGTAGTATACATGTCTTTATATTCCAACGGTCATACATGATTGTCTTCGTTAAAAACACGTAAGGCTGACCTTGCTTCCACATTTCGTCGGAAACAGAGCGTGTACGCATTAACATTATTTATTTGATGCACGCTATTAAAACTTACCGTTGCTAATTATACTACACAAAAACCATGATGTAATACGAAAAGAGGTAAATATTGCATTTGTTGTTGCATTGTTGTGTAATGTAAGCAATAAATGAAAAAAAATAAAATAAAAATACTTGGTTGTTGAAGTAGGCTACTACAAATAATACTGCACCCTAATTGCGTAACACACTATTACTCTCAATTTGAATAATTTTGAAGCATATTGCTAATCCATTGCTCCATATGTTCGAAAAATTTATGTCTGCTCAGCAACGTAAATAACGCAATGAATATTGTTGAACTGTCAAAATTAAAGCCATAGCTACCGATAGTGTGTTACGCAATTACCTAGCTGGTGACTCTTTCATAAAATTAATAGCCAAAGAATTGTACAAAGGAATTTTAAAACAAACAAACGATGGACAGTAAGCAGCCCTAGTGTAATAATTAAAGTATACCATCTATTGAATTGAAAAATCGAATGTTGATACATAACAGTGAATAACAAAGATCCAGACTAAATTAGTACAATGGATGGCCAAACGTAGAATACACACTTATGTCCGTACTTCAAAGGGTTACGTATTTCTAAAAAACAAATAACAATATTCCTAGTTAGCAATAGATTTTTTTCTTTGCGAAAGTACTGAAAATTAGAAGTTTTGCTAGTAATACATAAATTAATCTAACTTAAAGCCCATCACAGTCCACTGCCGGGCATGGGCCTCCCAAGCTGCGCCACAACACCCGATAAGGGTGCGTTTCCACAGAAGCGGAGACGTGTAGGAATCGTCCAATCACAGACGAGACGAGTGACGCGATGAGGATTTCAACCATTGTGATTAGTCGATTCCTGCACGTCTCTGCTCCGCTTCGCCCAGCTCCGCTTCTGTGGAAACGCACACTGAGAGGCCTGCCACATCTAAGTCAGTCCCAGACACCTTTTTAACGTAGTCGGTCCATCTAGCTGGGTCCTACGCTGCATTTGCCGGTATGCGGTCTTAACTCCAATACTTGTATGCGTCTGTTCCAACGGCAGTCGACAAGCTTAGCCGACCCACTGCTACTTGTTAACTCTGCAAGCTATGTTATTGACTCCAGTTCAGAGACATACAAACCAACAAATCATACGCTTTTAAGACAGCTATTGCTATCAGCAACACGAAATAATCATCATTATGTCCCATTATCTAGCCCTAATCCTCAACTAGCTTATCACGCTTTTACGAAACTATGACTCCATCTTTCGATCTTTATATCACAATAGTTATATCACCGGTGACTAATGTGGTTGTGGATCGCCACGCTGTTAAATAAACATCCAATTGTTTGATTTTCTAGTAGTTATTCTAAAGCCACGCGATGCGATGTCCATTATGTCATTCTTTAATTTGGCTTTATCATGGTTTGTAGATTTCTGGAATTGAAGATTCCTTTTCCAGATAGCTTGATCTCATTAGATCGTCTTCGCCAAAAACAAAAAAGTCACAAATTCGGCAAATAATATCGTTATATCGAAATTACACGACCTATATCTGCTTAAAAGACCCGTCATCGTCGTTCTTATCATGGAATCCATGATGCGAGATCCTTATCAGGATCAATGCTTACGTCACAACAGCCAGTCAGATATCCCGCCACGGATATCAGACTTCTTGGTATAAACAAACATGTTTTTTTTTTTATTATAAAGCAATTTATACGCAATAATAAATACATGCAGTGAATCTCCATTACCATAAATACGTATGTCTTGTACTTGAACAGCCACAAAAAGGTTCGCCGAGGCCAATAATTTCTTGCTTTACACTCCGTAAAGTTATTTGTGCTCGGATTTAGTAGCTTGTTGCCATATGGTCGGATCTTGCAAAGAAAAGATGGTGGCTTTTACAGGAAGAAAGCTGAGCCTCTTCTTTAGGGTGCCGTATGAGGTGGCTATAGTTGGATAGAATATCAATACACCCAAGTTAATCACACTTTTTGCCTTCAAGCTGTCAAAATCAAAGAGATATGTGTTAAGAGTATTATTTTTGTTTAATCAGTGAGTCAGATCGTTTTGTAGAAATTAAAATTAATTCATATGAAGTCATCATCCTGGTGATTATCTTGAACAGTAGGTGTTAATTGATTTATCTGAAGTATAATTTTAGAATGAAGATATATTACATTATCATTAGGAGTTGGATGTTCGTGTTTTGTTACATATTAAAATATGCTCAAAACACGCTAATAATACCTTTTTATCAAACTAAATAGGCGTGTAAAGTGAAAGCAACCAAATCCTTACGTCAACCACCCCTTAGCAAAAGCAAACATAAAACCACGCCCCACGACCCCAAGTTTTGAATAAAGTCAACCTCGTACACGCTAGCATTCCCGTGTCATGTTTTTTAAATCAGCACAGACCCGTAAACAAACATTAGAAGTTGTTTACGCGTGACAATGACTAAGTTCCCCACTGGGAGAGTGGGGAACTATCTCTATTCATCGCTATCCGTACGCAAATTACGCGAGCTCGTGAAAATCTGTACAATTTTCTGGCCGACAGTGTAAAGATCGAAACTTGTAATTAATTTCACAGTCCGTTAAATTAGAATTATGTGTTTTGGTATGTAATTTAATTAATAATAATATGCGCTTGAAAACGAGAGTGACGTTCAGCTGTTTAGGTAAATATAGTTTATTTTTAACACTATATGTAGGTCGATTATGTGTGGTTTTACATACGTACCTACATTCCGGGACAAAATTAAGTAGGCATTTACAAAATTTATTTTTAAGACCAAAAACATTAATTGTGTTTTATTTCCTTGTTACAGTTGGACACAAACAGCAGCGGCTACATTGATTTGAAAGAGTTAAAAGAAGCCCTCGATAGTGTCGGGTACAAAATTCCACAATGGAAGGTAAATATCTTCACATTATTTGTATACTGCGATTTTATAGTAAATTAGCATTCTACTGCAAAGTTTCTTAGGTTTCTGAGTCAAGTGTCACAGTTATCTACAAGATATGGGAAAAGAATTTGTCGTTATTGTGAAGATCATCATGTCGTATACGGCGATGGTAAGGATGAAGGATGATGTGCAAATGGTTTAATAAATAAGGACTATAGTTGATCTTTTTTAGTACACCATAATTTTGTCTATGTATGTTTCAGTTAATTAAACTTAAATATAACAAACATATTTTTTGATAACCAACGAATAATTTCTAGACTAGGGGTCTTCATATGCTGGATTCATGGTTACAGCTTGGGCACTGGTTAATTTTTTTTCCTGTACAGTAAACTAGTTTCTTCCCGCGATTTTGTCCACGTGGAAGTCAAGTATACAATCAGGGATAATGTAGCATCCCATGATCCCATTAGTGAAAGAATTTTCGGAATCGGATCGGTAATTCCGAAGATTACCCCGCTACATACAAACTATATAACTTGCCGCGTATCGGCAAGCGTAGTGTGGGACGCCCCCCAGCTAGATGGACGGACGACCTAAAGAAGGTGGCTGGGGTGGACTGTATGCGGAAGGCGGAGGACAGGGTGTTGTGGCGCAGTCTGGGAGAGGCCTATGTCCAGCAGTGGACTGCGATAGGCTGAGTTGATTGATACAAACTCAAATTTTACCACAAATTATTAGTTTACTTAGATAAAACCTACTGTTTTGTAGCATATCTTATTAAATTCTTCCCCAGGTGCGTTGTATGATCGAGGAGTACTACGACAATGGCAACAACAAACGCGGCGTCAATGGCAGTATGAACGGCGACGCACGGAAGAATGCCATCAGCCTCGTCGAGTTCGAGGAGCTCATCACCAATCTTAAGGCGCAACAGGTAACTAAGCTGATACAAATATTGCTATGAATTGTTCCAAAAGTATCAGATGAAAATGTTAACAAATGAATCAGAAAACGAACCTGTAGATGCCAATTTGTACTGCCTCTTGCGAATGGACTGCTTTGATTTAATAATTTCAATCGAGATTAATGTTTATTCTAACCTCAATTTTCGCCGATGATTTTTCAATTACAATTTAATAATTTTATTTAAACAATAATTATTTAAAAAAAAAAAACTTTGATAGTTGGTTTGTTGAAACAGTCAGTTTTAGTTCCGTAAGAATTTAGCCTGGGTTTGTTTACACTTTCATTAAATACTTTTAAAACTTTCTGTACTCAAATGTTGTTGTTGTTGTTGTGTGTGTTTTACTATCTCATTGATTCGCAAAGGTCCCCTCATGATTTTTCACGCCTCTATCTATGTCTGTCAGTCATCCTACCTCGGTGATGACCTTTCTTCAGGCAATCGTTGCGTAAGGATTCTGACCTATCTCTGAATTCAACAAAATGTAGCCTATTCAATCCCACTTCCAATTTCTTGCATATTTTCCTTTTGATAATACCTTAGATAGTCAATGCACTTGGTCAAAATCTAAGAGCCCACAACAGCAGCAGCCCAATTATTAGCTCAGCTTAATTATATGTCTGGTATTTGACTGTGCCTCCGTGAGTGCTGGAAAGGAACATTCGGAGGTTTTTGACTCCAAATGATATTATTTTAGGGTCGCGCATGTTAAAGGAACAAACATAACCATTGTTTGTTCCGGACCGGCATCACACCAAACGATACTGTTTGAAGTTTGGTTGATATTTCAAAAATGAAATGGCATTGGCTTATTAAATAAATAATATGAAAAAAATAATATTATTTAAAAGTGACGATTCACCCGTCTCGGGCAAGTAAACACGTGCGAATCTACTAATAAGCTAATGTTTTTCATTGTTGGTCACATAGTTAAGAAGACCAAAATGACTAAAATTCAAAATGCCTATGTCACATAACATAACAGTACATACACTGAGAATTTTAGATTCATATTTAATTATTTGTTTAAGCTATCCTCAATTATATCAACAACATTTATCTGTAGTCCTGTTCCACATAAACGTAACGACCGTAGATATTAATTACTGCCGTCCTGCCTCCAATAAAAACTAAATCAATTTATTCAACAAACCCAATAAGACTACGATTAAACAAATCAATATTATTATTAGACTCGTCAAGAAACAAATTGACAAGCCATCAGAACTGTTTATGTGTACAGATTAGTTCAGAGATGGTCAATAAAGTGATAGACTAATGATTGGGGTCAAATAGTTCACACTCGATTTTAGGGTCCCCAGTTTATACGGCCGAAAGTGTAATGTTTTACGGTCTCATGTCTTGGTCTGATGGTAGGATGTAGTCTCGTGTATTAAAGTCGGGTATTTAAGATAAAAAACATGTTAAATTACAATTAAAGACGGTTGTAATACAAAAATAATACATAAGTGATAACGACTAATGATTGGGGTTAAATAGATGACACTGGATGGTAGGGTTCCCAGTTTATATGGGCGAAAGTGTAATGTTTTACGATCTTATGTCTTGTTCTGATGGTAGATGTAGTCTGGTCTATTATAGTGGGAGAATTAAGAGCAAATGCCTGTTATTTCAATTAAAGACGGATGTACTACAAAAATAATACAGTGATATTATTAATTAATGATTGGGGTCAAATAGATTACACTGGATGGTAGGGTTCCCAGTTTATATGGCCGAATGTGTAATTTTACGAGGCGTTCAATGTATTCTCGTTATCTGCATGAAAAAAGACGTTAATTCAATTAAAATAATTTTTATTTTTCAATGTATTACATCTCGAAATTAACGTTTCGATACCCTAAAAAAACCCCGATATTTTATTTAAAGAATACAAAAATATTCATAACTTTTAGGGCAATTGAATTATGGCCATGTTGTAGAAAGAGTTTTTGTTGGAAATGACCTCTTTTATCTCCCTATTTCGTTTGATCTACGACTTTCTGGCCATCCGGTATATTCAATACTGGTGAATATTACAGACTAGCAGCGCTCCGCGGTTTTTACGCGCATAAGTTTCGATCAAGTGGGAATATCGGGACAAAAGTATCCTGTGTTAATTCTGGTTATAAACTATATGTGTGCCAAATTTTATCCGAATCCGTTCAGTAGTTTTTGCATGAACGTGTAACAAACATCCATCGATCCATCCATCCTTACAAACTTTCGCGTTTACAATATTACTAGCAGCGCCTCGCGGTTTCACGCGAATAAGTGTCGATCCCGTGGGAATATCGGGATAAAAAGTATCCTATGTGTTATTCTGATGTATAAGCTATATTACTGTAAAGTTTCATTAAAATCCGTTCAGTAATTTGTGCGTGAAATAGTAACAAACATCCATCCATCCATCCTCACAAACTTTCGCGTTTATAATATTAGTAGGACTAGTAGGATTTTCATGACGTCCGTTATAAATATTACGAAAACGCTCATCTAGGAAACCGTAACTTTAGAAGAATCTGTAGATGATGTACCACAGACAAATTCATCATATCATAACCCTAAGTGAGAAGAAATGATAAGTACCTACCTACATAATATCTACTTGTAAATAATCACACTCGCTTGCAAAGCGCAATTGTTGAGCGTCGGGTCATTGGTCTTTTGACGCAGTTTTTTATGATATTTTTTACAGGCTACAATGTAAGAGCGTATTGTAATCTAATGTATGAATATGTTATGTTAAATACTGTTGTATGGTGATGTGGGAAGAGGTTCAATGTTGGAGGTGCCAGCTGATCGCATCATATCTGAATCTGATTGAATTATCATGTCATGATTTTCTGACTGAGTTTCTGATTGACTATTTATTTGAAAACCCCACAAAATAGTAATGTCTTGACAACTAAAATACTAGCTTTGAAATGATATAAAATGATCAAAAGAATTAGCTTAAATATAGTATTAGAATCTCGATTATGATTGTAAATAATTGCTTAGTCAATCCCTAGCATCAGTACGATGACACTGACAGCTCACTCCACGCAAGTTTTCACAGTGAGATTTTTACAGAATCGACCGGCAGGTATAATATTCTGATGTTAGATATTACCGGATCTGAAGATATGAGCAAAATTTTCATTAGATCTTCATTAGTTTGATTCCTGGTCATCCTCTAGATGGGCAATTCTCGTAATTTTAAAAACGTTCACACTCTGATCTCAGTCTCAATCTGTCAAAAGTACCTCTAATTTCCCTATACAGCGTGGAACGGAAGGGGGGTATCAACCCTGAAGGAGGTGAATGTGCTCATGAAACTCAACAACTTTCCCCAAAGAACATAGGTCGAAATATGAAAAAAAAAATTGGCCCTCCCTTACAAAACTGACTACCAGCTGATTGATTTACTATGGGAGGGCCAAATTTTTTTTTCATATTTCGACCTATGTTCTTTGGGGAAAGTTGTTGAGTTTCATGAGCACATTCACCTCCTTCAGGGTTGATACCCCCTTTCCGTTACACGCTGTATAACGTGTAACGTTAAATGCGCAAAACCTCACACACCCCAACTGATTTTTAAGTCAATTGACATATTTCAGAGAGAAAATAAGTCATTAAAAAAATTGTAAAGGTTTTATGTGCTGTTTTAGTTTTACTGGCCATTCTGATCGTTTCTTGCGTCTGCGATGACGCTTTATCGAGGGAGGAGTTGTCACTGGGCCGCTGCGTTGCGCTGATATTGGCTTGCTTGACCTATTAATAAATAGACACGGCAACGTTTTTAATGAATTTTTTTTGAAAAATGTGACCTATATTAAAAAGTGGTTCGATTAATTCTGCTCGTTATTCTGATCAAACTATTTCCAGGTTTTGCGCATTTAACGTTACACGTTGTATGTTGACAAGTTTTTGACATTTGTTTTTCGCCGAGATGACACGGCAACTAGATTATGAACGTTTTAAATTACGAGAATTGGCTTTCTAGTGTTATGCTTTACTAGTTGAAGTCCATTTATTGAATGAATTCATAAACCCATCGTTATAAAAACTTAAGTAATAGAGTAAATAATACATTAAATATTTGCTTAGTTGCAATCAATGATAAAACCTAAACGTAGTTGCAACATGACCTAATTACATTTCCGGTAGGTATATGGATACGATTTTTATACACGTACTACAGAGCAAAGTTTCTCTACTTTGGTCAACGTTTCTTGTAGACCAAAAGGCAGGACTTAAAAGTGCAAGTTTTTTGGAAAAAAGTTACATCACAATTATGTCGAGGGCCCTAATTCAGTATGAGCGTTACGTCGAAACCACGTCGATTCCTTACCTAACCACGACATCTGCTAATAACGTACTCTCTATGACACAACGGCGCGGTTTGAACTGTCAAAATAAATGTTTTCCGTACGGTTGACATTTCGATTCCTTGCCGTTAACAACACACGATGTTGACGTGGTAAGATTTCGCGGGGATTAATACAGGATTGGGGCCCAGATAGAAATGAATCCGTTGACATTTGATTTTAATCAACCTTTCGCCTATACAACGTGTAACGTTAAATGCGCAAAACCTCAGACATCCCAACTGATTTTTAATTCAACTGACCTATTTCAGAGAGAAAATAAGTCATTAAAAAAATTGCAAAGGTGTGCAAAAGTGCTGTTGTACTTTTACTGGCCATTCTGATCGTTTCTTGCGTCTGCGACGACGCTTTATCGAGGGAGGAGTCGTCACCACGCCGCTGCGCCGCGCTGACATTGGCTTGCTTGACCTATTAATAAATAGACACGGCAACGTTTTTAATGAAGATTTTTTGAAAGATGTGGCCTATGTTAAACAGTGGTTCAATTAATTCTGCTCGTTATTCTGATCAAACTATTTTCAGGTTTTGCGCACTTAACGTTACACGTTGTATAGTTTCCACATCTGTCTGTGTTGCCTTCTCTAACCAAAATCTTCTGTTAGTTCTGCTCACCTTTTTAACGATTCCAAGGCGCCACTTTACCTACTTCCCAATAATAACTCGATACCAATTAGTTCTGTCCAATCATCTTTATGATTGTCAGTATCCTAGCAACATACGTCATTGCTCTCAATTATTCGTGATAACCCAATCACTTAGAATTTGTAATAAGTATCATATCTGTCTTTGTCTCATCATTTGCTACTATAAGTCAGTGGAACATGATTGATAATTATTAAGTAATAAGCTGCCTCAGCTGGATTGTAGGTTGTAGGTTCGAACCCAGACTGGTGATTTACATTGTGTAAATTATTTCATCATCACTGCTCTCAAAACGGTGAAGGGAAACATCGTGAGGAAACCGACATGTCCTAGAACTCTCTCCCTCACTCCCTCTCACCGAGAGGAGGCCTATGTCCCAGCAGTGGGAACATTATAGGCTGATTATGTAAGCTGCCTCGTTGGTCCTGGTTTCGATTCCCAGGTCGGGCAGTGTTATTGAGTTTTTCCATCGGGAATTTCTCAGTACCAGCCCGTTATTCGTACCGTTAGTGATTGTAAACGCTGCAGGTGAGCATGAGGTCCTGGATCGATTTCCGAGTCGGGAATATTAAATAAATCCCCTGGACATTTCACACAGCACCATTTGTCCCAAGCTAAGCAACCTAATGCTTGTGTTATGGTAACAAGATGGCTGATAAACTACTTATATACATTTTTTTTTTGTAAATATATACATATTATAGATAGAAAAACACCCAGACTCGGAACAAATACATGTAGGTCATACAAATATTTGTTCCGTGCGGGAATCGAACCCGCGACACGCAGCGCAGCAGTCAATCGCTTAACCACTGCGCCAACCGTGCCGTCAAGATCGATGTCCTGGATCGATTTCCGAGTCGGGAATATTATTATTATAGTTTTCCATCTGGAAATACTCAGTCGCAGCCCGGAGTCTGCATTTGTGCCCGGTTGATGATAATAGGCTCGTCCCCTATTACATGGGACTTAAACATATCTGGTGAAATGTGGGTGTACTGTAATAAATTAATTATTTGATATTAATTAGTGTCGTTACGTTATCTTTCAGGTGTCCAGCACATTCAAACAGGCAGTCAGTAAAAAGGAGAACTTGGAACATTTGGGTGGCATGAGCGAAGCGTCTAGTGATGGTCAGTATACTTTTTCATCCTCTTAAGTGTATCGATGGCAAAAAGCTCAAACATCTTTGGCTCATAATTCAGCTGCGCGAACGCCACCTGCTGCGATCTTCACATACTCCTTTTGTTCCCCTTCGTTTACGTTCATACATCTGGTAGAGGGGCTTGTGGCTAAGTAATAACAGCCGCACGGGTCGATCGATCAGTTTAAGCTACGCTTGCCGCGGTTGGTCCGTGGATGGGTGACCATCTTCATATACCAAGACCCCTCCGTGCCTCGGAAAGCACGTAAGCCGTTGGTCCCGGCTGTCATTCGTGGATCTTTGACATTCGTTACGGGTCGTCAGTAGTCCGAAAGGCTGATAACCAGTCTTACCAAGGGGTACCAGTATTACCCAGTAACTGGGTTGTGGAGGTCAGATACGCAGTCGCTCCATGTAAAATACTAGTATTCAGCTGCATCCGGTCAGACTGGAAGCCGACCCCAACATAGTTGGGAAAAGGCTAGGCAGATGAGATGACGTTCATACATCTGGTTATACAAGCACGCCGGTTGAGAGTACTACGCACTTGACCTTTCTGAAGGACATCGCCTACATCATTCATCAGCTGATTTTCGTCTACATTTGAACCTTGATTAACAAAACTCACTGTTCAACCCCAGGCACAACCCACTCAGTCCGTCTCGAGGAGCAGATGGCGTTCTCCGGCTGGATCAACAGCAACCTGGAGCATGACCCTGACCTGAAGCACTTGCTGCCGATAGACCACGAGGGCAAGCAGCTGTACGAGAAGCTGAAGGATGGACTTATTTTATGGTGAGAGGATTCTATTGGATTTTGGTTGTTCTTTATTGGTTAACTGATTGTACAGACGCCAGGACATCAAGCTACTACAATCTGTCACATTTCTTTAATAGATTTTCAACTTTATCGCTAAAACATAAGGTTCAAAGTTGATCGGGAAAATCTGACAGTTTCGGGTAGCTTTATGTGCTGGCGTCTGTACAAGCGCAAGATTGCTTTGGAATATCACGTCATCTTTACTAATTTAGTAGTAGCGAGGTCGTAAAGGGACTGCTGAAATGATGCGCCTTTTTAGTAAAGTCGTATGAGTGATGGTGATCTTGGTTAGACTTGGAAACAACGTATTTTATTCTCAATTTGTTTGGCATCGCCTTGATAAAAATGGCATAATATTAGTTTGTTATTAAGAATACTGTTTTTGGGCGTGCATCGGCAGGACTTTTGTGGAACATCTGTATGATTATGAATACACTCTTATTTGGCTGTAGTTTCCTTCTTTAAAGAAAATAATACCTGAAACAACTATGTCTGTGCTTACTTGTATACAGCATTATTTTTAGTATACTGCAAACCTGAATATACTTTGTTCAGAATAAGTAACTGAATCGATTCCAATAGTTTTTCACCAAGTTATATTTTGTCCCAAAAATAATTAAAAATGGTAACAAATTGGACACCGAGCGACACTAAGTACATATCCACAATCATATGCGCGCAACACAGGTCACAGCCGGTCGGCCGGTAGCGCGTGTTAAGTGGTAACCACCTTTTTGTACGGACAATCAGGTAACATAACAAGCTTATAACTTCGTGATTTTTCATGATACAGTTTTGAAATTTTTTACATAAAAATACTAGACATGTGTTCCGGGTTTGCCATATACTAAAAATAATGTTTTAGTTCATACGGCTAACTCTTTTTCTTTTTTCTATTACAGCAAAGTGATAAACCACTCATGTCCAGACACGATAGACGAGCGAGCGATCAATAAGAAGAACCTTACCCTCTACACCAAACACGAGAACCTGACCCTCGCTCTCGTGTCATCGCAAGCAATCGGCTGCAACATCGTCAACATTGACGCGCACGACTTGGCTAAAGGTAACATATCACACAGATTTACATGACAAACGCCCCAATTGGCATTTCATTTCATTTAAAAGACGTCCTTTACTGGACATAAGCCTCCCCATGCATCGTCCAAACGTCCGGCGTAGCTGGGGTAGGCCCCGAAAGAGCTTTAACAAAATAAAATAATTCAGCCTTTTCGCAAAAACCATGTAATAATAATTAAATGTTGCAAGTTGGAGGTTGAATGCAAAAGTCCCAGGTATTGTCTTTACTGTAGTTTATTAAGGAAAAATATGGACACAGAATAATTACGTGCACACACTTTGGCGATTCTCTCGAAAAGGGGACAGGAAATCGGTGTTGCCATACTACTAACCACAAATCATATTTTTAACATTGCAATACTTAATAATATTTCACAACACGAATAATCTCAATTAGAGACCTTGAACATCTGTATTATAAAGCCCTAAATTTCATTTTTAATGCTAATTTAAACTAAATCTAATTTAGAATTGGGGTTGCAACACTAGGGCCATGGGGTCCGAGTGCCCACCTATTATTTCGGAACATCGCCAAGCGGATGGTCGACTCTGCACGTGACCAGAGGGCTGGCCTATTTTTTGCCCAGAGAATCTGCATTGCCATACAACGTGGCAATGCTGCCAGCCTTTTGGGCACGTTTCCTATTGACAGCGATACTGAAGAATTTTTTGATGCCCTTTGATTATTTGCCCTCCTTTTTATATACTTGTATATTATTATTTATATTGTTATATATATTGTTTATTATTATTTATATATACTGTTAGTTTTAAACTTTTCTCTTGTTGTATGTATCTATGTAAATACTTAATAAATAAAATACTTATCGCTTAAATAAATAAAAAAGTTAAGTTTGTAAGGCAACTAAAATGTTGTAGTTGGACATAATAAGTATGTATCTACGTTAAGCTAGGTATATTATTCAAGGCAATAGAGAAAGTGTTCATAAATTACCACAGAACATTTAGAATTTAAATTATTGGTTTGCAAAGGCTGCTTAGAAAGTAATTGATGTTCTCCTTGTTTGGCAGGTAAACCTCACTTGGTGCTGGGTCTCTTGTGGCAGATCATACGCATCGGTCTGTTCAACCAGATCACACTGGAACACTGCCCTGGTCTCACTGAGCTGCTTCATGACGAGGTCAGTACAAACAAATGCAGTTATTGGAAATTACACCCTGCCTTGGAGCCAATGGAAAATAATCTAAAATTAGGTAATAAGGCTTACTGAGCTGTATTCCCAGTAGTACTGCCGCAAAAAATAGTAGGCGACACTGAACTTGTACAAATTGTCAAAAAAATAGTTTAGTCAAAATGACTTCCCCGAACTTTTGTAACCTCCTGAGTCCCTGAGGTCATTATAACGGACAAATGATCGTATGTCATAAAGTCCTGCCGGTCGATTCTGTAAAAATCTCACCGTGAAATCATAAGTGAAGTGAGCACTTAATAGTATTAATCCCTAGCGGATGACAGCTCACTCCACGCTCACTTCACCCAAGCTTTCACGGTGAGATGGTTACAGAATCGCACGGCTGATATACATTTGTAATAACCAGACGTACTTCCTAACACACATATTAGTTTTTCATTTAAAAATCGGCGCTGCTACACCTGATTTAGTCAACAAATGAGAATTCAAATGTTGTAATAATAATCTCAGGACTTAGGTCCATCTCCCATTTTGTGCGTTATTAAGGACATCCGGTCATTCCGACATCTTGGGGTATAAATATGGCGGACTCAGGAGGCTATCTTAACACTTGGCATGCGGGCAACCTATTTTGACGTTTTTTGCAGTCTGTCACTAGAGCGCGGGTTACGTAAAAATACGTATTTAGTAGATTAGTGGCCCGCTGCACGCGTAATTCGGCGGCAAAGTATGCCCGCGTGCCAAGTGTTAAATAAAATTATCAATTTGCTTACATTTTGCAGGAACGAAGTTCCTTACACGATGCTCGCACGCACACACACTTGTATATAATATAAAGAGACAGAGAGAGAATGTGTGAATTTAATACGCGTTTTTAATACAGAGCCAGATCTAGTATTAGTTTTCAGTCTCCCATAAAGTGGCCCATCCTGGATTTTCATTTTGACCGCAATATTGGCTTTAGCACCCTGCACGGAGAGAATAATCTTAGAAAAATTACTCTTCTGTCTCATAATCTGAGTGCATTTGAGTGGTAATGGAAAAATTACCATGCACAGTAAAAATTATTATTTATTTATTTATTCCTTTATTTCAGGCAACTAAGGCCCATAGAAAAACATATAAACTAATACATGCCAAATTATCACAAATACAATACTATAATAATAAGAATAAGATTTATTGCACAAATAGTGAGTTTTTCCCAAACTCACTCAGAAAATTTTCTGTAGATGTCACTTGCACTCAATTTACAGTGACGAGCACAGTAATTTTTCTAAGAATTTTCTCTCCGTGTAGAAAACAAAGAGAACGAAACGCATGACGAAATTTTTTATTTCGCAGCCGCCGTTTTGTATTTTGATTTTGCCCTCACTATCGGCTTTGGACCCTCGAAAACCATGGATGAGAGAAAGTCGCATGAATCATACTCATACTTACTAAAAATCAAAACTAAAGCATAAAACCTCCTAACAGGAACGCATCGAAGACCTCCTCGCCCTATCTCCAGAAGCGATCCTCCTGCGATGGGTGAACCACCAGCTGCAGAGCGCCGGCGTGACGCGCCGCTGCACCAACTTCCAGCAGGACGTGGCCGACTCCGAGATCTACTCCTACCTCATGAAGCAGATCGCGCCCAACGACGCCGGCGTTACACTGGACGCCATGCGGGTATGTAGTCGGCTCGTGTTGATACGAGTCTTATGAAATTGCTCGAACTATGAAAAAAGATTGGACAGTTAGCAATTATAAAAAAAAAAAAAAAAAAAAATATTATGGTAGCTAGTACTATCCAGTTTAACTGTCCTGAGTGGCCTTCGCCATTCACAGAAGCATGATTTGTTGCTGATTTAAAGCCGGTCATTGTCGAGGCAATATTTTGTAACTTGGTCACTGTTAAACAAATGCCTCGCGTGTTTTTCTATAATACTCTATCGCTTTTCGCGTGTTTTTCTATAATTTTCTCTGATTTTTTTTTTCAGGCTCCAAATTGTTACACGGAGTTCTACTCATCAATATGAACAACTTTCACTATGGGACCAACTCTGAAATCACGTAAACAAAATCAGTTGTTTAATACAAAAGTTCAATACCTACTTGACCAAAATATGCTGATTTTTTTTTCCATAGTGAAAGTTATTCATATTCATGGGTGGAACAAAATTTGGAGCCGGTAAAAAAAAGCATGCTATATAAAAAAAAGAGTAATAAAGTGTGTCAGTAATATGTAATGTACCCGGTAGTCAATATGACACACTCGATGACAAAACTTGAAGGCCCAGATGTATGTATCCGATCGCCGGGTCGGATATATACGTTTAAACTACTTTTTACTCTTCATTCTTTCTTAATTAAACCTCAAAACGAATGTTACATTAATTTGTTTCGCTCTACAGGAAACCGACCTCCTTCGCCGAGCGGAGCTTATGTTACAACAAGCCGCGAAACTCCGTTGTCGCGCCTTCGTCACTCCAGCCGATGTAGTAGGCGGAGTATACAAGCTCAACTTGGCGTTCGTGGCCAACCTGTTCAACCAACACCCTGGCCTGCAGCGGACGGCTGATACCGAGGAACTGCACCAGCTGGATGAAACCAGGGAGGAGAAGAGTGAGTGGTTTTTTTTTTAATATAGATCATCCGTAGTTGGAGGCAGGAATAACAAAAGTTTGTCTTAACCGCCACTGGCATGCTAGACGCGAGTAGGTATAGTGAAAAAATAGTGCTAAACAGTGGTCCTTAACCTTTTAGACTTGAGGGATCATTTGACAAAATTTCTGTCTTGCCACTGACCACCTAGTAACTAGGTAGGTGGTCCGTGGTAAGACACAAATTCTATCTATAAATAAAACACGCATAAATTATTCAAAGCCCACTATTTAATTACTATTTATGATAAATTCACATTATAGCTACAAATTTTAATCATTTAATGATTAAATTATTAAAGATTTGATTAAATTTTAATCAAATCATGAGCCGCAACCGCGCCGCTCGCGTTATGCGTTGTGTCACTTATCTAATTATTTATTAGGGTAGCTCCGCGGTCCACTTGGGATGCAGGGACCACCAGTGGTCTGGTTAACTGGTTAACGCGTTCAACGCCACGGAATAAAATATACACTGTACGTCGCGCAGCAATGTCCGACATGGCGTTGAACATGTAAAGAACCACTGTGCTAAAATGATCTAATTAAAAGTCAAATTGTTTTTATTTTAGCCGACTAGCTTTCCCTTATAATGCTGTCTGCGTTTACTGATGTCCCGTATGAAGTGTACATCTCTCGCGTATTCTTTTTTGTGGAGTACGAGAGTGCAGGTTGATTGAATGAGATTTAGCCCATCCTTTTATTAGGCAAGTCGGTAATATCCCACCCAAATGGCAAACCCACCCTGAACGACTGCAGAAAACGATTGCAAATTACTCTTTAAAAAAAAATTGTTCTTAAAAGCTTATAATGAGTTCTTTCAACTAACTAATTTTATTACATGTTTACTTAAAAACTTAAACACCGTGACATGGAAACTAAAAGTTATTCATTTGCATGCATCCAGAATTTTGACGGCGAGAGTATTTAGTAGCTTAGTGAGAATACATAATTAAGTTTTTGTCTAACTTGTTTTGCTTGTTAAATACAAGTTTGAATATGATCATAGAAAAATAATCTCATAAATCTAAATAATATATTATTCATTCTAATTCTGCCTTTTCGCTATCGGTGGTCCTTTGAGCCGGGTTACGGAAGTTAAATTAGAAGATTATTACACCGAAAGCCACTTTTACACGCAAAAGTAAACGCGAAAAGCCACTCTTTCACGTATTCATAACAATTTTTTTTTGGTCTACTCAAAATGTGGTTTGGAGTATTTGGTACTTCGAGTCGGGAATTAGATGTTCGTTCGGGTGCAAAGCTCATTTATACGTAGAGTTAACCGCATTTCAGTAGTAACACTTGCACTACGAAATATCGCCCTTACTGCTACGACATAATAATATAATACATATCATATATCCTTATATAAGGACTAGTCTAGGCTAAGTTCTAAGGTCTAAGTTTCTGTTTTGCTATTTTATTTGAAAACCCCACAAAATAGTAATGTTTTGACAACTAAAATCAGGGCTCGGAAACCGGTTGAAATTCTTAACCGGTTACGGTCATTGACCCCAAACCGAAATCGATTTAGGTTAAGGTTTGCACTTTACCGGTTTTTACCGGTTTTTCCGGGAAACCGTTTTTTCATGAATTTTGGTTTTGAAAGTGAAAATTAACCGGTTAAACACCCCCCGCCCCCTAACTAAGCAAGTCGGAACATGAATCTACCCGCACCATTTAAGTTCTCCGGTTGTATTTGACGTCCTCAGATCAAACATTTTTTTCCTAATGTTTTCTGGGGTACTAAATGTACTAATGTCACTATAACTTGTTGGAAGTGTTAAAAAAGTAGACGAAAAATATTTACGACTTACGGAATTAACCGGTTAATTTGGGTGTCAAAACCGTTTGTGCTTATGTAACCGGTAACCTTTGTCATTTGGGTTACATATGAACAGTTCACTTGTTTAACCGGTTAATGAGGGAACGATATATTTACCGGTATTTCATCGAAATTAACCGCTCTTTTTAAACCGGTTCAGAGCCCTGACTAAAATACTAGCTTTGAAGTTATTTAAAATTATCGATACAATTAGCATAAAAAATATTATTAAAATCTCGATTATGATTGTAAATGTATGCTTGGTCAATCCCTAGCATCAGTAGGATGACACTGACAGCTCACTCCACGCAAGTTTTCACGGTGAGATTTTTACAGAATCGACCGGCTGTTGACTTTATACAGTGTGGTAACCTATAACTTCAGTATTTCGTAATACGGACGGCACAGCGTTCATCAATTCCTCCTGGGTGTAGGTATTAGGGCATTATGTTTGGTGGTAAAATAGCCCATATTCCGTTGGAATAGAACCCAGATATAAACAATGTCCTCTCTTCCACAGCATACCGTAACTGGATGAACTCCATGGGCGTAGCGCCTCACGTCAACTGGCTGTACTCGGACCTCACCGATGGCCTGGTCATCTTCCAGCTGTACGACATCATCAAACCGGGCATCGTTAACTGGAAGAAGGTAATATATTATGTTATCTCTGTTTCCGTATATTGTTAGAGGACACTTTGCTAAACAGATTTTGAGTTGGATATAAGGTAAAGTTGAAGTGAGGGGACCGATGGGAAAGTTCATCTATTACGTAAGACAATTTTGACTACTTTCTGACCTCCCCTCCCCCTACGTAAGAAAAAATAAGACTTGGATGAACCCCCTCCGCCCCTTTCAATTTTACGTAAGATCTATCAAAATTGCAAAGAAAAGGTAGCAAAAAAATTAAAAAGTTATAATTTTTTTGCTTACTTTTGTGATCTTACTTATGAACAATCTAGACCCCTTCCCACCCCCCACGTATGAAAAATAAGACATGTTTGGACGCCCCCCCCCCCCCCTCAAATCGTCTTACGTAAGAAATGAAGATCCCCATGGTACTATTACTTAAAACCATCTTTTTATGATTACAGAGGGAATTCCCGTTATTAAAAACGTTCAAAATCTAGTTGCAGTTTTATCTCAGCGGCAATTAATGTCCATAAACTTGTCAAAAATGTTGCGAAATTAGAAAAGAGAATAGAGAAATTACAGGTATTTTTGGCAAATTAAGACTGAGATCAGACTGTGAACGTTATTAAAATTACAAGAATTGCCCCTAATTTTTAGAAGATTCTCAGCTGACCTGACATAGTCGAATGCAATCATCAGCAGGAAGGCAGTTTTAGTGTTTTCTGTTAAGATGCATCCTGTTAGGTAAACGTTTCCGTATGCTTGTTAAATTGTGAACAACATGTTTCTCTACTGTCCCATGTGTCTATAATGAGATTGACACCACATTACATTAGTGTTATTTGTATTTCCAGGTGCACCGTCAATTCTCAAAGCTGCGCAAATTCATGGAGCGCCTGGAGAACTGCAACTACGCGGTGGAGCTCGGCAGACAACTCGGCTTCTCGCTCGTCGGCATCGCCGGCGCAGACATCAACGAGGGCAATGCCACGCTCACGCTAGGTTAATAGGATTAAATATATATATATATTAATAGTTAGCAGTCTCAAAATGATCTTTACAAAGACCGCCGTTTTATCAAGTTGCTTAGCCTTCAAGGGCAGTGACAGGACCTTAAACTTTATACAGGAATAGCTTTCATAAATCAAAAATTATTTTAGTAACACAAACCCAACTTCGTACAATCGTCAATAAATCGCTCATCCAATAGAACAATGACGTAATTACGTTTTAGCTATTTTTCAGGAGAACGTTTTAAAAGTTTGAAATTGAAAATATAATATATTTCCAATGATTATGCTAAAATATTCAATATTTCTATGTATGTTACTTTTAATATCAATAATAATTTGTAATAATTTCATGAGAAAACTCAAGAAAACATTTTCGTAATTACGTCGTTGTTCTATTGGATGAGCGAAATGATCATGGGATAAAAAAATAAAATGTCTACATCGGGTTTTAGATTTTTATCGCAGTGTTTAAATATAAATTACTGGGTGTCATTTATTTAACCATATAATTAGACGTTGCGCCTGCGCAACTTATGATTTTCTCATGCTATATGCAGTGGTAACATAGTGGATTTAGCCACTTTGGTTTACATTATGTATGTCAAATTCTTTAATTTCATCTTTTATTTTTATTCCTTAATTTCCTGTTTTATGTATCTTTTTAACCTGTTATATTATTTATTCCAGCTTTGATCTGGCAATTAATGCGCGCATACACGCTGTCTGTTCTGACGCGGCTGGCGAACACCGGCAACCCCATCATTGAGAAGGAGATCGTGCAGTGGGTCAACAACAAGCTCAGCAATGCTGGAAAGACATCCGCTATCAGGAGTTTCCAGGTATGTTGATTTTATTATCTACACTGCTGGACATATATCGAAATATGGGCAGTTCTGGCCTCTCTGCAACGATGTCGAATTGACTGGCGCTACATCGAAGTGTTGAGATGTTTGTATGACGCTGCAACGATGACTGTCCAGATCCAGGATCAAAAAACCAGCCCCATCCAATTGCTCAGGGGGGTGAGACAGGGGGATGTAATATCCCCTAAATTGTTCACCAACGCGCTGGAAGACGTCTTCAAGACGCTGGACTGGACTGGACAGGGGATCAACGTGAACGGCGAGTACATCTCACATCTTCGATTTGCCGATGACATCGTCATAATGGCAGAGACGCTGGAACAGCTAGACCGAATGCTGCACAGCCTAAATGGAGCCTCCCGGCGGGTTGGCCTCGGCATGAATTTGGACAAGACAAAAGTCATGTACAATTCGCACGTCTTGCCGAGTCCAATCTACATCGAAGGGTCG
This sequence comes from Eremobia ochroleuca, assembly GCA_949629135.1. Classification (NCBI taxonomy): domain Eukaryota; kingdom Metazoa; phylum Arthropoda; class Insecta; order Lepidoptera; family Noctuidae; genus Eremobia; species Eremobia ochroleuca. The sequence continues at coordinate 5,961,792 of OX451409.1, read as the reverse complement.
CTTCTCGAAGTTGTGAAGGACTATGTCTACCTAGGGCAAGTCATCCAGCTCGGTAGACACAACTTTGAGAAAGAGGCCGACAGAAGGATACAGTTGGGTTGGGCGGCATTTGGAAAGCTTCGTCAAGTCTACTCGTCGCCTATCCCTCAGTGCTTGAAGACTAAGGTCTTCAACCAGTGCGTCCTGCCCGTCATGACATACGGTGCTGAAACGTGGACACTGACGGTCGGGCTGGTCCACAAATTCAAGGTCGCTCAGCGCGCTATGGAGCGAGCTATGCTCGGAGTTTCTTTGAAGGATAAAATCAGGAATGAAATTATCCGGAAAAGAACCGGAGTAACCGACATAGCTTGCAGAGTAAGCAAACTGAAGTGGCAGTGGGCTGGCCATGTCTGTCGAAGGGCCGATGGCCGGTGGAGCAGACGAGTCCTGGAGTGGAGACCGCGTATCGGCAAGCGTAGTGTGGGACGCCCCCCAGCTAGATGGACGGACAACCTAAAGAAGGTGGCTGGGGTGGACTGGATGCGGAAGGCGGAGGACAGGGTGTTGTGGCGCAGTCTGGGAGAGGCCTATGTCCAGCAGTGGACTGCGATAGGCTGAGTTGATTTGATTTTTTTTTTGACTGCTGGACAAAGGCCTTTTTTTGGGTGGAAAATTATCAAATAACTTCTCCCGCTCTGGGCGGAGCGGGAGGGTGTGTCAGACTTTTACTGACTAAAACCCACCCGTGTTCCTTCAGTTGCCTGTGCCAAGGGCCACGGTAACTCTTTCGAACAACCCGCGACCCTGGCAAGCATCGGCCCTAGCGGACCCCGTCAGTAACTGCTGACATCTCTTTGAGGCGCGCGTGGTACACAACGCGCCGTCGACCCGGGCCTGGTTCTTACCGGACGGCGAACTGCCCATTGCTCGCCGTCCGCAGGCCCGCGTGCTGGACAAAGGCCTTCCCAAATACTCGCCACTGAGCTCAATCCTCGGCCTATCACGTCCATACATGACCCTTCCGAAGATCTTCGCTCCGAGGGCGTCTTACACTGCGTTTGCCGTTGATGCTACTCAACAAGGTCTTTACGAAACTTAGCAGACGTTACGGGTATCGATATCTAAACATGATAAAACAAAAAGAGAATTTATTTGAGGTTTATTTTTTTTAGAACAGCAAAAAAGCATTAACAACAACACCGTGACAACTGGGGCCTTATTACGAAGTATTAATGCCATCATGATTCCATTTCGAAAAAGGGATGGTGATATCGGTCATGTATAGCTCCGTCTCTCTCTTACATTGGAATCATGATGGCACTAAACGGTCATAATATGGCACCTGATTTTGTACCAAATTTTTTTGCAAGTAAATACTGCATGATTTTTTTTTACCGTCTCCAAATTTTTACAGGATGTTCTACCCATGAATATAAACAACTTTCAGTATGGGACCAACACAGAGATCACGAAAAAAAATAATCAGTTGTTTCGTACATTTTGGTCAAGTAGGTAATGATAAATGATTTATTTTCTGTAAGTAGGTTTGTACAAACACTTTTACATGTCAATCATATTTTTTTAAACTAGATGAGGTCGGCGTTTCCTATCTGACTACTCTGAGAAGAAAGGCCGAAACAAACTCAGAGGTCACAGTCTCTTTTAAAGTCCAGACATAATCTTGGTCAGATACATAATCTTGGTCAGTAATGAACTTATGTATTAAACAGCTGTTTTTTTTTCGTGATTTCAGAGTAGTGAAATTTGTTCGTGTTCATGGGTAGAACACCCTGTAAAAATTAGGAGACGTTAAAAAAAAACATCCCCAGTATAACTATTCTGTTCTTTTCTAACTAGATTAAGTCTGGCAATTTGAAAATGCAGGCAATGAGTTAGATAGATGGAGTAATTAAAATAATTGTAACTGGATATACTGTACTGTACACTGGATAATAAGTTGTTTTAATACTACTATGGATTCTTTGTTCCGAAATAAAATCATTATCATTGTCACCTACCAGCGTTTGAAAGCTTTTGGACTAGATTATTTTAAAGTCTTATACTTAATTGTTTTTTTGGATGGGTTGTGGCTAAGTTATAACAGCCGCACGTGTCGATCGATCAGATTAATCTACGCTTTCCGCGGTTGTTCCATGGATGGGTGACATACCAAGACCCCTCTGTGCCTCGGAAAGCACGTTAAGCCGTTGGTCCCGGCTGTCATTCGTAGATCTTTGACAGTCATTACGGGTCGTCAGAAGCCCGAAATTCTGATAAGCAGCCTTACCAAGGGCTATCGTATTACCCAGTAACTGGGTTGTGGAGGTCAGATAGGTAGTCGCTCCATGTACAATACTGGTATTCAGCTGCATCCGGTTAGTCTGTTAGCCGACCCCAACATAGTTGTGAAAAAGCTAGGCAGATGATGATGATTTAATTGTGTTTTTGTTTTCAGGACGAGGTGTTGGCTGACGGTAAGGTTGTCATCGACCTGATTGATGCCATCAAGCCTGGCTCCATCAACTACGACCTTGTACTGCCGGGAGGCAAATTGGAGGTAAGACTAAATTTATTTTTAAAAACGTTGAATGATTCATCATCATAATTGGCAGCCTTGTCAAAAGGGAAGAGGCCTATAATCAGCAGAGGCTGGACTCTGCTGATTATAGGCCTCTTCCCTTTTAACTAATTATTTTATCTCGATCACGATACAGACTCCACGATTTCTTAAAGATTACTGTTGTGTTGTAAATTCGACTGACATGATTCAAGAACTTGCGAGTTTCTTTAGTTTAACCATTTTATTTATTATTTTACACAATTAGAAAACTGCCCTTTACTTATAAAGGAATCAGTCGTCACGTCTGGTAAGAAAACCAGCTTATTTAGGCATCTTATTCTATTTAAACTCACGACTCGACCACGACCGGTCGGTCGACTGTACTACGGATCCTTTTAGACTTGTGATGCTGATGCTTGTAAGGGTACTTATAGTACTTAGGTACCTTAAGCTAAGGGTGCGTCCACATCTGGCGAATGTGCCGCGAATGTGCAGCTCGCGAGCCGTTTGCCAGCTGCCCGCGAGCTGCGCGCGTGCATTTTTGTTCGTGCGCCGCTCCTGCGCCGCCCGCGCGCGCGCGTGCGCTATCGCTCCTCCCCGCGCTAGGCAAACGAAAGTGTAAGCACGTGAGCTGGACGCGCGCTGCTCGAGCGCGGCGCGCGATCTGCGCGCGTCCAGCTCACGTGCGCGAACATAAAATGCACGCGCGCAGCTCACGGGCGGCTCGCGAACGGCTCGCCAGCTGCGCATTCGCGGCGCATTCGCCAGATGTGGACGCACCCTAAGGGAACATAAATTAAAATCATGATGTATTTTAACCCAAAATAAATTCCAAAAATCCAAATGCATCCATTGATAATTTTAAATTAATTCGGTCATAAACAAATTCCTGTATAAAACGAATACTAATTAAAACTAAGAGCAGTGTGACCCAGTGGTAATGGCCGCGGCTTACGAGTATAGGTCGTAGGCTCGAACCCAAGAAGGCACTTTACTTTATGTAAATTATTTCATCACTACTGCTCTCAAAACAGTGAAGGAATCCGGATCGGATCGTGAGGAAACCGGCATGTCCCAGAGCCAAAAAATCGAAGACATGTGACACCCGCCAATTCGCACTGGGCCCGCGTGGTGGATTGTGGCCCACTCTCCCCCCTCACGAGAGGAGGCCTGTGTCCCAGCAGTGGGAACATTATAGGCGGATTAGGAATCCAAAACCTGCATTCGGATAGCCAGCAGGTCGATTCTGTAAAAATCTCACCGTGAAATCATAAGTGAAGTGAGCACTTAATAGTGTTAATCCCTAGCGAATGACAGCTAACTCCTTCCACGCTCACTTCACCCAAGCTTTCACGGTGTGATGGTTACAGAATCGCACGGCAGGAAGCCGACCCCAATACAGTTGGGCGCCAAACCTAGGCAGATTGACTAATTAAAACTTATTTGTTAACAGGAGAACCTAGCCAACGCAAAATACGCGATCTCAATGGCGCGTCGTTGCGGCGCGCGCGTGTACGCGCTGCCCGAGGACATCACGGAGCGCAAGCCGAAGATGATCATGACGGTGTTTGCCTGTCTCATGGCGCTCGACTACATCCCTGCCATGGACGCGCCCGTCAAGGCGTAAGATTTTAGACAACTTTGTACACTTATCTGCTACATACATGAAGAAATTGGGGAAAAGGGACTATATTTTTTTGGTCCTAAGATCCGTTTTACACTTAAAGACCTATCGGTCTATTCTTTAAAAACTCACCGTGAAAACTTAAGTATTTTATTTTTATTTTTTTTAAGTGAAGTGACCTGTCAACAGTGAATCCCTAGCATCAGGTGGATTGACAGCTTCACTTAAGTTTTCCCGGTCAGATTTTTACAGAATAGATCGGCTAGAAATCGCTATTATGATGTGTTCGACCACTCCTTGGTCCATTGTGTAAGACAGATGGTGCTATTTGTCCTTTGTAGCTTCATCTCTCTCTCACACACTCACTGATGTTTCCAACACATCATAGTGTGACCCCTGGTAATAAACTGCTTAGTGTTACCATTGAAAAAGGCAGTGAAAATTTTAAATAAAACGTAGCTAAATGAAATACAGTATTATGCCAATGCTTATGCTTTTGCTTATTACAATATCCTTGACTTAACCGGATAGTTCTCAATGACCGAGTGTATGTAGTAAGATATGTATAGATTGTGATGTAAGCGTCGTACTGTGTCGTCTTTCTGGGAGCATTGACATTTATATACAAAACAGTAGCAAATTTATTTTAAAAGTATTTTTGTTATTATTTTTCAGCCATAACCTTACTAATTTTCGTCTGAAATTTTTAAAAATCGATTGATAATTTATTGATTTTGCAATCTTCGATAGAGTTTGAATGTTTTTTATTTTGTCAATGTTGCCAGTTCTAAAAGAGGGTTCATATTTACATTTTGAATTGTCTATGTGTTGTCAGTTTGTTTTTGTCGGTTTATAGTTGTTTTAAAAGGATTGTCAATAAGATAATTAGGATATTTCCTCTATTATCCGGTGATAAGCTTTTTAATACTGATGGGCATAAAAATTACAAGGCATTTTATGAGAAGTCACTGTCAAATAATTAAGGAACTTTATAACTCACACAAGATAAACGTTTTTAACAATATTCGACACAGTGCAACATAAAATTAGTTCTAGAAGTCACCACACGTCAAAATAAAGATGTTCTTTGTTCCCATACTCAAGTAGTATGGGGTTTTATCTCAATAAGGCGTAACTTGTGACTAATAGGTTTAAGAGACCTATAAAGGTGTTTTAATGTCTGTATTGCAATTATACAGACATTTAATTTTAAACGAAATAACTACGATACCCACCTACTGGTACAATGGAAGTGAAAACAGTTCTCTATATAAAAATAAGATATTTATTTAAAGTTATTTAGACACATGCGAATTGTACGAGGCAGCCTATCCAACCTAACCTTAAATATATTGGATTGGCTTAAGTGCATAGCTGCCTTGTTTTAACTTTTATTCAGAACCAAAGCTGGGACGTTATGCGTCGTTCAACCGATCGAGTTACTTGGTCTAATCGATTCATAAGCAAAAATAAAATCGGTAAAAAAAAAGGGTTGGATGTATGCGTCCCTGCTAACTATATGAATTTTATCCCATTCCACAGTTTTAACGAACGATTACAATCGCAATACCAAAGCGATTAGCATTTAGTCGACTGAATATGTTCTACATTCCAAATTATACATTTTTTTTTTGTCATGTCTGCGTTTGTATAGCTGGATAGGTGGGATAGCGCGAAGTTGCGGATACTAAATATACAACAATATTTTTAGTATATTGCAAACCTGAATATACTTTGTTCAGAATAAGTAACTGAATCGATTCCAATAATTTTTACACCATGTTATAGTTTGTCACAAAAATATTTAAAAAAGATTGGACGCTGAGCGACACTAAGTACATATCCGCAATCATATGCGCACAACACAGCTCACGACCGGTCGGCCGGCGGCGCGTGGTAAGTGATAACCGTCTTTTTGTGCGGACAAGCAGGTAACATAACCAGCTTATGACATTGTGATTTTTCATGATACAGTTTTGAAATTTTGTATATAGATTCTTTACATAAAAATACTAGACACGTGTTTCGGGTTTTGCATATACTAAAATTAATGTTGTATACGACAACTTAAAATAATCATGAAGTTATATTTATCATTCTAAGCTGTTTATTTAGAACATAAGCTTGCTTTCCTCAATATACAGGGAGACATATTGCTGTAATATAGTAATGAAATAATATAGCTGAAATATAAATTATCATATTTAGTATCCACAACCTGACGCTAAGATCAACAATATAAATAATATTTGTGTACGTGACCTAAGCATTATATTAAGTGTAACTTATTAAGTATATCAGACAAAACGTCTGTTATAAATCAATTACGTAATATTGAATGACGTATTTTAACTGAAAACCGAACATTTTAACGGCTAAAATGAATAGTACTTATGAATGATTAGTATTAACTACACGTCGATGTTTTTATACATTTTTACAACGAAACTTATTGAGTTTATGATAGTACGAAATGGCGGTTGTATGTACTGAGGTAACTTTGTGTTTTATATATATAAAAAAACTAGTTTTACGTACATTTAAACCGATTTTGGGGTACTTAACTGAGACGAGAATTGATACGTTAAGAGAAATATATGCATTAAAATATTCTGTTTAATTCGTTTGGCTTCCAAAAACACGTTGACATTCTTATAAGAATGTATAATTTTATTTTACCATAACTCTCTATGTTTGGGTTGTCTGTCTGCCGTTGAGTTCGTCGTAATGTATAAGATATTAATCGCTTATTATGTGTGGGAATTGGCAATAAATGTGTATGTGGAATTGTTTATGTGATAATCTGAATATGAAACGCCATTACAGAAATATATACATAATGATGTGTAGCTTTATATGTTACATTCCTCAAATATCCTGCATTCCTCTTCATCGGCATTTTTAACACTAATTACATTCTCAATTTATTAGTTTTAGAAATGTATATTTTCTTATGTTATTTAAGTTATATTCTGTGAAGTATTTTTGTAGCGTTTTATTAGATTAGGCATTCCCGAGGAATACAACGATATTTTACAATCATAATATTTTTTTTTTGTAAATTTTTATTTTGTTAGTCGTTTTAAGGCTTTATTCAAGATTTTATTGATTACGTAATTTTTAGATTTTTATTTTGAAATCAAATAGCAGTTTTTAATTTCTTAACATATAACGTGAAATAGAACTATCTAATAAATTAATAACTATAATTACTCCACTGTTTTTAGTGATGCTAGCTATCATTAATGTTAATATACAACAATGTGTAAGCCTAAAAATAAAACGGAATTGGTAAAACAGCCAAACTCTTTCATTTCCCATCCTTTTTTCCCCCTTATATAATTATAATATTCGCTTTTTGGGTGGTTGTTTCTTATTTTATGTGGCAATGCAGCAATCGATGGCACGCGCGCAGCAGGCAAGTCGGAATTACATCAGTTTTACAAAGTGCTGGGATGCTTTTATGCATACTGCTTGTCTGTGTATAATTATATCGGTATGCCTTGTATGCTACCGTGTAGAATAAAATATTATTAGATAATAAAATTTCCAGGGACATGTCAGAATTCACCCAGTCAAGTTATGTCCACAGCCAACAAAATTCTACCACGACTATTGATGGGTATGTATGATCTACTAAAGTATAAGTAATGAAATCCAATAATATTAAAGAAAATAGACTCACAAACCCTCAGAGACAGCTATTCGCAAGACATTCCCATATCATATTTCAAAAACTTCTAAGATCCAGGCCAAACGGATTGTTGATCGCAGCATGTTTTATTTACAAAAGAGAATGGTGAAACGTAAAATGAAGTACCCATTAAAACAATCGCCTAGATAACAATAGTAAATAAACATTTATTTCTCTTCCACAAAGGCGCCTTAAAAATATGAAAATTATAACATCTGATAAATCCCTTGTGGGAGACTGGTATCGGCACTAGGAAAACCTGTCACACAGATTACAAAAAACCGGCCAAGTGCGAGTTGTATTCGCGCACGAAGGGTTCCGTACCATTATCTATAAAAACGACAAGTTTGTTGTATGGGAGCCCTCTTAAATATTTATTTGATTGTTTTTATTTGTTGTTATAGCGGCAACAGAAATACATCATCTGTGAAAATTTCAACTGTCTAACTATCACGGTTCATGAGATACAGCCTGGTGACAGACGAACGGACAGCGGAGTCTTAGTAATGCGGTCCCGCTTTACCCTTTGGGTACGGAAACCTAAAAATGGTGTTTGGTTATTAAATCTTTAAAATGACGCACATTTAATGTTGCATTGCATACTTACATTTGTTGTACAGCTCCTTTGTGTTACATTTCATATTACATATCACCAATGCTATAGCTGGCGATTAATATCGCACGCCAATGCCACGAATGGCACGAGAGAACAAACTGTGTGCTCAGGTTCGAACGAAAAGGACGCGGCAAAGTCACGGGTTGAACGTGTAATATTTATAATTATTACCAGGGAATCAGTTTTACATTTTTTTTTTTTTGTTTTTTCAAATTGTACTTCTTGTAACACTAGTTTTTGGATTTATGATTATGGCCCTCAATCCTTACGCACATAGGTACAGACGACAGCACATCTGTCAAATTTCGTTAATAGATTTTCAACTTTATCGCTAAAGCATTAGGTTAACGGTTGATTGGGAAAATTTGACAGTTTCGGGTACCTAGCATGATGTGCTGGCGTCTGTACATAGCGCAAGTGAATATTTGTAAACGCGAGCAGAGCCGGTGGTATAGCTAGTTATAAAATAGGTAATAATAATATTTGCAGAAGTGTTGTGGATCCTCCGGAGTATATCGACGAGGACCCTGAGGAAAATGTGGAGATAGTTGACAATATCGAAGTGTTGGAGAAACCGGTGCCGCCGCCCAAACCAGAGAATCTAGTTCCCGCACTCCCTAGATCCGTCTCCGTCGCTCCTAATTAATGAGCAAAGTAGAAGCTATTTATTTTTGTAACTAAGCCTTGATTAAACATTAAAATATCTATATTAATTACGAAGACAGACGATTGATTACTGAATTGAAAACGTTATAATAATAATAATAATACTGGATGTTTTTTTTTACCGTCTCCAAATTTTTACAGGGTGTTCTACCCATGAATATGAACAACTTCCACTAAGGGACCAACTCTGAAATCAGGGAAAAAAATCAGCTGTTTAATACAATCATATTCATGTGTAGAACATCCTGTAAAAATTTGGAGACGGTAAAAAAATTCAAGCAGTATATTTCGGTGAAATTTGTTTTTTAATTTATTATATTTTTGTATTGGTTTGTGAAGTGTTTTTTTATTAAATGTTTATAATGAAATATGAGTTTTATATTTTTAAATGCCCACTATGCTCAGTAGCCAATAATATTGATGCTTAATTTGTTGTGTGCCTAGTCGACTGACAAACCTCATTTAAAACACGTTCTCACGTGACATAACATTGGTAGGTAACATAGGTACTGGAGGGAATCTCCATTAAACTTTTAAGGGCGTATTCCACCAAACTTTTATACCTAGAATAAGTCATACCTACCCTGAGATATTTTTTTTTTTTTAATTTTTGACAGTTTTGCCATACTAGAACTGTCAGACGTCAATTTTATTCCACGAATAAAAGATATCTCACTTTGGTAAAATCAGCCCTAAGTAATCGGTGGCTGAGGAAGCGGGCGGGTGTGCGCCGCGCCCGACCGTCGCTCCATGCCTCGCACTCTCCCAGTACTAGTGTCGACCTTGACGCGAGAACACGCTTATCGAGTCATTTTTAATTTTGCGATAGTAGGTAGTGTTATTTTCTACTATAAATAGTACTATACTTATATTATGTTGTTTTGTGTCACGGTGCAATGCGATTACCGCCTTATATGTGCGACTTGAACCCAATAGAGCTCGCATGGGCAAAAGTTAAAAGGCTCGTGAGGGAACACAACATTACTTCAGATTTTTCTCTGACGAGACTGAAGGAGATCACCGAAAAAGCTATCACGCATGTCACAAAAGAAGATTGGTGTGGATATGATAAACATGTTTTAGCATTAGAGGAACATTACTGTCAAAGGGATGGCTTAATGGAGAATGTTGTCGACTCATTTATTATTGAAGTGCGTGAGGAGTTTATTTTCATCATTTTTTTTTTAATTTCAAGTACATAATACCCTCATAAAATGATTTCATGAAGTACACTCGCGCGGAGGCTCAAGATGTATTAGTATCGACAATGCAATATCGACTAAATAGCAAGCTCGCGCGCAGACTGTAGGTGTTAATTCTATCAAATGTGTTGATTTAGGCCCTTTTCCTGACCTCATGAAGAGTAGTAAAGTTCATACCATTGTTTAAATCAGGTGGTAAAAATGACGTTGGCAATTTCAGGTCTATTTCTATCTTACCTGCATTTAGCAAAATATTTGAAACGTTAATACCTACTCAAGCAGTTGCCAAGACATTTCAATTTAAATTGCCTCATACTTATAATGAACAGTACGGCTGTACAAAAGGTCATTCGACTACAGGTGCTGGTGTTGCTCTGCTCAAACATAACGCATGGGAGAACTCGCAAAATGGAATTGGAGTTTTCTGTGATCTCCCCAAAGCCTTTGATTGCGTGCTCCATGGCATGACACACTTGCGCAAAACGAAGCTCTCAAAATAATAAGTTCGTATCCGTATAATAGGTTCCAATGTGTAGATGTTAATGGTGTGAAAGCTTCCGGGCTACCAGTTCAGTTAGGTGTACCGCAAGGCTCAATACTGGGTCCATTATTGTTCTTAGTGTATATCAATGACTTACCACTCTATTTAAGAGTCCATATGATGCTGTTTTGGTGCTATTGGGCGACCTGGATCTCGGTATCTATATGACCTAAGAGGTTGCTATTTGCCGAAATAGCAACCTCTTAGGTCACATTAAACTTAAACTTATAATCTTTAAATCTGTTGAAGCAAAAACACGCTTGTACCAGAAACGAACAGTCCGATCGCTAGTAGTACCCGGTCGAAATGCAGTGTTAATCTTTTTAGCCGTTTCTGTTGAAGAGACTTTAAGTCGATGCTCATATAGCATAATAGCTCGCAGTTGACGCTGATCCATTTTCACTAAAGACTAATTATTGCGTTGCGTCCGCGCCTATTTATACCCTCACCATAAAAGATACTCATCCTTACTAGAAAGATCTAGAACTTTCTTGAATTCGCTTTAGTTTAAATACGAGAAAATTCGAGAAAAATAAAATATGGCAAGAACTTATGAGACAACCTAATACAAGATCTTGACGACGTAAAAAGTGTACCATCAATGGTTACGGATTTGTTTACGTCAAATACCCTAGTTCTCAATGCCAAGAAAACGAAATGTGTAAAGTTTGTCTTACCGAATGCTAGAAATCCTACCTACCATCGCTTGAAACTGTACACTCGGTAGTTTTCTGGTCGTAACAGAAGTTAAACTTCAGTGGGGTTCACATAATATCAAGCCTAGCATGGAGGCTCAGTTCGGCCGCCTACGCCTATTTATTTTAATTTTTATCATTAACTAGCGACCCGCCCCGGCTTCGCACGGGTGCAATGGAGAAACGCTGATAATTTTAGAGCATTCTCGTAAGAAGTATAGGATAAAAAAAATAGGTAAAAAAACTTTTTAAGTTAAACGGTTTTATGTTAAACATACATTGCAATGTTTAAGATAAATGTACTAAAAACCAAAAAATAATAAAATAGATACAGTCGTGGGAATTATAAACATATGCATAGACTAGACTAAAATAAAACCGTGGGGCACGTCAATTGTCTACAATCGTTGATTAAAATGTTTGTTTTGTAATGTTACACTATAATTAGGCAGTTGTTCAACCGACAACCATGGACGTGTGATAAGTAGGGCTAGAATGTGGAAACAAGCTAGCAAGCTCGATTATAAGCGAGTTTTAGGGTTTCATAGTGGTGAGCGAGTAGTACTTTTATCATATGTTTTGTCGATTAAAGACAAACTACGAGCAGTGAAACGATACCTCGCCAGCCAGCAGTGTGAATGTCCAACGATAAACTAGTTGAAACATCTCTTTTATTTACATGGAGTGTATAACTATTGGAATTTCTATGAGCAAGAAAATAGTAAGTAATTTCCTCACCGTCTGCGGGCCAACTGCCTATTTTAACGACGAATTAAACGATTCTTCTATCGCACATTAAGTCGATAATTTGTAGACAATTGACGTGCCCCACGGTTTTATTTTAGTCTAGTCTATGCATATGTTTATAATTCCCACGACTGTATCTATTTTATTATTTTTTGGTTTTTAGTACATTTATCTTAAACATTGCAATGTATGTTTAACATAAAACCGTTTAACTTAAAAAGTTTTTTTACCTATTTTTATTTTCTAGTTTTTAGTTTTTATTTCCAAAGGGGCAAGGCTATGTACAACAAGATCCGCCTGAGTCTTGAGGGGAAAACGCTAACGACATATCATTTTTATCCACCCTAATGCCATACAGTTCTCGGCGCGTTTTAACCTTTCACCTTAACTTGGGTGGTGTACCGCTAACGACGTATCATTTTTAGCCACCCTAACGCCACACAGTCCTCAACACGATACAAAATCTTGACTTGGGTGGTGGATTCAGGCTGGATTAATCAGATACCTAAATTACAGATTCAATTTCTAAATTTAAATCTTATTATTATACGCCATTGGTGGCTGCGCCCATCTTAAATATTGAGGTTGTATAGTGCACTGTATTCTTCTTGTCAAGCCCTTTTATTTGATACCCATATTGGTGGGATTGATAAAAAATTGTTATCAGCCATTTGGTAGCGGCGGCCATCTTAGATTTCAATTTTGCATAGTAAATTGTATTCTACTTGTTGAGACCTTTCATTTGATACCCATATTGATGGGATTGATAAAACCTACGTTATCCGCCATTTTGTAGCGGCCGCCATCTTGGATTTAAATTTTTTATAGTATATTGTATTCTGCTTGTTGAGCCCTTTCATTTGATACCCATATTGATGGGATTAATTAAAAATTGTTATCAGCCATTTGGTAGCGGCAGCCATCTTAGATTTCAATTTTGCATAGTAAATTGTATTCTACTCGTTGAGACCTTTCATTTGATACCCATATTGATGGGATTGATAAAACCTACGTTATCCGCCATTTTGTAGCGGCCGCCATCTTGGATTTCAATTTTTATAGTATATTGTATTCTGCTTGTTGAGCCCTTTCATTTGATACCCATATTGATGGGATTAATAAAAAATTGTTATCAGCCATTTGGTAGCAGCGGCCATCTTAGATTTCAATTTTGCATAGTAAATTGTATTCTACTTGTTGAGACCTTTCATTTGATACCCATATTGATGGGATTGATAAAACCTACGTTATCCGCCATTTTGTAGCGGCCGCCATCTTGGATTTCAATTTTTTATAGTATATTGTATTCTGCTTGTTGAGCCCTTTCATTTGATACCCATATTGATGGGATTAATAAAACATAAATTATCCGCCATTTTGTAGCGGCGGCCATCTTGAATTTATAATGATAATGAATAAACATAATTGTATTGTCACCAAAATCCAAAGTGTATACAAAATTTCAGATTAATCGGTTGACAGGAAGAGGGTGAAATTTGAATTACTAAATATCACCCAAGAATAATAAATAAATAAAACAAACGGGGTGAGCTAAATAAAACCGTTTAAAAAACCGTTTAATAATAAAAAACCGTTTAATAATAAAAAATGGTTATTGTGGGTTATCTCTAAGAGATAGACATATACCATCGCGGACTTTTTTGTAGACCTTTTTAAGGTGTACAATACTGTAGTACATTATTTTGATCTATCTCGATGGGTTCAGCCAGCGTTTTTTTGCGCTTACATTGTGTAAGCGCAAAAAAATGTGTTTATTTACGAAATGACATTAGAAACCTCTAAAATTATTAGTGTTTCTCTATTATATTATGCATGTATTATACATATAAACCTTCCTCTTGAATCACTCTATCTATTAAAAAAAACCGCATCAAAATCCGTTGCGTAGTTTTAAAGATCTAAGCATATATAGGGACAGACAGACAGGGAAGCGACTTTGTTTTATACTATGTAGTGATATTGACTTTACAATGTTTTTTTTTAATAAGTTGTATTGCAATATGTGGTTAGCTAGCAACCTTGATAATTGATCATAATATTATTCCTGCCTGAGCAACCGGCAGTAAGTTCGTCTGTATTTGTTTGGTATAATTTTTTGAAATTGAAACTATCGAAACGTGTGTTATAATTATAACGTTGCTGCAATCACTAGGTCCATCTGTCAAAAAACGGTTAACCTAGTGGGCAGAGTATAATAAAAAACCGGCCAATTGCGAGTCGGATTCGCGCACGATGGGTTCCGTACCATTGTCTATAAACACGGCAAAAAATCTCGTTTGTTGTATGGGAGCCCCCTTAAATGTGTGCGTTCGCGCAGCGGAATGTTGTTGAATTTAAAAATTTTAATTATGCAGATATTTAGTGTATGACGTCGTATAATTGTGTATGGTAAAAAAAAATTTGTGCACGCAGCCATTGTGGAGAAATTCACCAAAAACTGATTCCGCTGGGCGAACGTTGTCCTGGCGGAACTTTTTTTAATCCATGGACTTTAGAAGAAAAGAGATGTGTCCAAAAATTAGTGTGTATTTGTGTGTAATTGTGTATGTATGAATAAAATTAGTGCATGCATAAACTTCGGAGAAATTCAAGTTTCCGCTGCGCGAACGTTTGGCCATTAGCTAGTTTTCATATAAAGCGCTTACATAGAGAGCTGTAGATTTTTACATACGTTGTTTTGAATTTGTTTATATTTGTTTAAAAAACAGATTTAGAAAAAATCGTAGGGCTTAAAAGATAAAAATATAAACGTAAAATACACTTATTAGGTCTTAGTCCTTAAAGTATGCACTTTGGGGTCTAGATTTTCACGTTTATACAAACCTTGTAAGTGTCTGCAACATGTTGCCAAGTATCAATGATGTTCCGTTAGTAATTAAAGAGTTATAGGACAATTTACCATGAATAGATCACTGTTTACAAAGCAGTCAAATATCACGACGTTCTAAAGAAATT
Source organism: Eremobia ochroleuca (assembly GCA_949629135.1). NCBI lineage: Eukaryota > Metazoa > Arthropoda > Insecta > Lepidoptera > Noctuidae > Eremobia > Eremobia ochroleuca. Next base: position 5,946,489 of record OX451409.1, on the reverse strand, counting down.
GCATGGTCAAATGTATGCTAATAATTAGTGTATTCATTCAACTATTCACATGCAAAATTTCATGTCATTAAATTCAGTAATTAAAGAAAAACAATTATAATACTGACGAAGCATCGAAAACCTACATAACCCGACCAAGTTCGGATGGCTACAAAAAAGCGGCCGTGCAATATATTTAGGTAACATCCCAAAATTTACAGTATAATACCGGTATTGAATTGGTATAGGTGATAACACAATTGTTGTTTCGATATAATTTATAGGTCATTTATTTTTGTACACCTACTTTTTTAAATGTATTTGACTATGACATAAAGTAGGTACTATTTACGTAGGTACTTTATTTAAGTATGCGCTTGAGACTTGAGATATAATCTAGATATATTATTTAAGACAAATAAAATTCATACAGCTAATTTCTATTGAAGATTTCACGGATCAGGATTCTAACTATAGACCCCTTAGGGAAGTTAAATAATTACCACATGTAAGTACTACTGTTTAGGTAAATATTTATCATATTGTAGCTTATTACACTATTTAACCAATGGACTAGGCATGCACGAGCGTTCCCCTTTGCAACTTTAGTGGATCAAATAATGTAATAACTTAAAAAAAACTACTTCTTGAATCGGTTTTTTAATTGATGTAAACCGTTGTACTGGTAGTGACTTATGTATGTGAGCGTGTTCCCCCGCACCCCACCAAAATATGCAGAATTATTTTGTTCGAAGCGGTACGCTTAAGGCTAGTCCTTTGGTTAAATAGTCTAAGTATTGTAGTTATGAATTGATCAAAAATATTCTAGTGTGAAAAAATAGACAACGCGCTGCGCGCAACGAGCGATAG
>OX451409.1:5681593-5945440 GCA_949629135.1 Eremobia ochroleuca | reverse complement strand
AAACGAACTGTTCGAGCAATTTACCAGCTAGGTGTCAGTTTCACTAAGATATTTTTTAAAGATATTGGTATTCTAACGGTTGCATCACAATTCATCTTTGCCAACATCTTATACATTAGGCAAAATATACACTTGTACACTAAAAACAGTGATATTCACAATGTTAACACTAGAAATAAGGACAAACTACGTGCTCCCTTTCACTCAAGAGAAGTGAATGGTTCACTCGAGAGAAGTGATTGGTTTACTCGAGAGAAGTGATATGTTTTCTCGAGAGAAGTGAATGGTTCACTCGAGAGAAATGAATGGTTCACTCGAGAGAAGTGAATGGTTCACTCGGGAGAAGGGAATAGTTCAGTCGAGAGAGGTGTCTGATGTCTGCTTCATAGGAGTTTTTACATCCCATAAAATATGTAGGTATACTCACTTTAGTTTGACAGAGGTCGAGGGCTTCGTGTATATCTCGTATTCGCTCCTCGCTCTGGTACTGCACCTTTTCTTCCACATCCGTTAAAGCTTGCTTCAGGTTTTCCACCTAAAAAATAAAACTATATCTTTAAAGCATTGTATAAAATTGACGTCTGACAATTTTTGTATGGAAAAGCTATACAGGGTGGCAGGTACATCGACGCGCAAGCTGTAAACATGATTTTAGCACATGATGTGAGACCCCCCTGGCTTAGAAATTTTTCGTCGGTTATTTTAAAAAAATCTGCTGTTTCTTAGAAAAGTGCAATGTCTACGCGTTCAAAATGTATGGAACAGCATTGTTTTTTTTACAACCTCCAAACAATTTCAACGTAGGGGGGGGGGGGGGGGGGGGGGGAATCAGAATCATGTGCTGAATCCATGGTAACACGTTGCCTGTCGAATAATAGCATATTTTGAATGGTGAACGTTACCTCATTTTGGTGTAGTTCAGTGAGATCATTGATTTGCTCCTCCAGCCGCTCAGTCTTGAAGCGCTCCTCCTGTAGTGCGGCCGACAGGAACGACACCTCTTGTGACAGGTTCTGCAAAATACAGATAAATAGCTCAGCTTCAGGAATATTGTTCAGAAACAGTTGGATATTCAAAATGGTACAGACGCCAGCACATCAAGCTACCCGAAACTGTCAAATATTCCCAATCAACTTTGAACCTTATGCTTTAGCAATAAAGTTGAAAATCTATTACAGAAATTTGACAGATTGTATTAGCTTGATGCGCTGACCAAAACAAAACACAAAACACGCTCTTCATAATCATTCGACAGGCTGACGTGTCGCAAATTATATATTTTCGTATATCTAGATTTTCTTTGTCCCGAAAGCAATAGCCGTGTCTATGCGGTCGTCTATTTAAACTGACAAAATTTTCAGGCTTCGTATTTGTCAACAGCGTTTAGGGGACTCCTTCGATAACATCGACCGATTTTTTTATTTGTCTCTGAAATGGTCTTTTGAGTAAAGAACCACACAGATTGAGCGGACCTGTCCAGTCAGTGCACGCATTTGTCAAAAATCGTGCAGCTCAACTCAGAACTTGAGGAGCCTTACGATTCGACGAACAATACCAATGAAAGGACATTTGGGTAGGCCGCATAAATTACTCAAACTGCCAGATCATGATTAAAACTAAATAAGAAGGAAAACAGAAAAAATATAACCCACATAGTCCTCCACATTCACAATATTAATAATAATAAAAAATAAAATACTTTACAAAGTAGTAGTATCCATGTCATTGTATATATAAAATTCATCAATGTCAATGTGTATATAAAAATCCGGACATAATATTTGAGTACCATGTAGATTGGTGTCTGAAATTGTCTTTTGAGGAAAGAAACAGATTGAGTGGATCTGTGCAGTCAGTGCACGCATTATAATAATAACCCAACACACGCAACTTCCCACGAATCACATTAGAATAAATAAGTAATCTCATACCTTCAGTGCATCTATCTTCTCAGACAACCGTTCGAAGTCCTCCCGGCGTTCGCGCAGCTCGTTCAGTATCGGCTTCAACGTAAACGTCGTCTCCGAAATGTTGTTTGAACCGGGCTGTGCTGGGTACCTATAACGATACGTGATATGATTGTCCGCCATTTTATGCATTACTACTGGAACTGTTGTTAGTAGAAGTTAACTTCGATAAGATTCAATAAATAAAGAACAAAACATAATGAAGAACATAAATCCATCCAATAAATTAATGTTTTTCCTTGTTATTTATCCTTTAAGCATAGTACAATAGCTACAAAGGCGGAATCACTGAATTTTCTACCGTTGAACGGTTGCTTAGAAGTAACCTATTCATTCGAGACTCAAATAAATAGTGTGTTGTGCTAGGTACACATACAGCGTCTTTAGACATCGTTATGACTAACCGGCGATTTCAAAATCTCACGTCCACAGACAGATAATGACAGACGATTTTTTCGCTAGAGATGTCAAAATCTGAGTCAGGAGCCAGTGAGTCACTGGCGACTAAAACCGTTGCATGTCTAACATTATAAAAGTCACACTCACGGCGCCCCCTCGCTGGTAACCGACGAACTAGGCGATGCTTCTGGTGAGAACTTGGGCGCAGGAGACGTCGCAGCCCGAGGCAGTGTGGAGCCCCGCGGAGCCGCCGCTTCCCCGGCCTCGGACGCACGGGAGCCTTCCGAAGACGCGTTCGCTACCACGTTGTAGCAATACTCAATACATGGTGGTTATAATTAGAGTCTTGCAAGGATCTTTTGGCGCCCGAATGATACCGACAGGGGGCGTTTTTGGTAAACAAATCACAGAAATTGTATTGGCAAAACAAGATGGCGGTGTTAGTACCAATTTTCGCCAGGCGCCAAAGGAACCTCGCAGCGTTGTACAGACGCCAGCACATCAAGCTACTACATTCTGTCAGATTTCTTTAATAGATTTTCAACTTTATCGCAAACTAGCGACCCGCCCCGGCTTCGCACGGGTGCAATGCTGATCACTATCACTACATAGTATAAAACAAAGTCGCTTCCCGCTGTCTGTCTGTCTCTATGTATGCTTAGATCTTGAAAAATACGCTACGGATTTTGATGCGGTTTTTTTTAATAGATAGAGTGATTCAAGAGGAAGGTTTATATGCATATAATACATGCATAATATAGTAGAGAAACACTGATAATTTTAGAGCCATTATTTCTCTTAAAAAGTATAGGATAAAAAATGGTTATTGTGGGTTATCCCTAAGAGATAGACATATGCCATCGCGGACTGTTTTTAAGGTGTACAATACTGTAGTACATTATTTTGATCTATCTCGTAGGGTTAAGCCAGCGTTTGCAATGTAAGCGCACAAAAATGTGTTTATTTACGACATCACATTAGAAACCCCTAACATGATCAGTGTTTCTCTACTATATTATGCATGTATTATACATATAAACCTTCCTCTTGAATTATTCTATCTATTAAAAAAAACCGCATCAATATCCGTTGCGTAGTTTTAAAGATTTAAGCATACATAGGGACAGACAGCGGGAAGCGACTTTGTTTTATACTATGTAGTGATAGTGAAGCATAAGGTTCAAAGTTGATTGGGAAAATCTGACAGTTTCGGGTAGCTTGATGTGCTGGCGTCTGTACATAGGACGAGAGGGAGAACGCCGAAGACCGTAAAAATGGGTAAGCATGAAAACAAATGACAGTCTACACTTTTCAACACAGACGTCCCACAAAAATAGGTCACTTACAAAAACGTCGGTCAAGTTGCAAATGCAATCTTCTGCGTTCTCCCATGTTTTTTAAGGTTTTTTTTTTATGACATTTTCTATAGGGATTTACGTTAGTGTTTCATTCCGGCTAACAGGTTGTCAGAAAAAGACATAAGAATAGAAAAAGTGGGAGATCATTTTTAGAGAAACGTGAATAGGAGTGGGGAAAAAATTCTCTCATCTTGTGCCAAAGTAATTTGTTCGGAAGGATCGGTCACAAACTGACTTTTGGAGCGTTTGAAAGAAAAATAATGTGATATTCGAAAATACAAAAGGATTTAAAGGATTATCACTGAGCAGAAAAGACAAGAGTGTGAATTTCAAATAAATTGTGTGATAGAGAAATAGATTAATATCTTAACAAAGAATCACTGCCTGAAGGCCGAATCTGTGCTTTTTGTGAATTTGGTGAAAGAGACAAATATTGAATTATACATAGAACAGTGAGAGATGGAATTATGATATTTTCAAGTTGGTGGGACATAAAAAATACAAAATTCTTAATTCTAAAAAACCCTACCTACAACTTAAACACTTAATATTTTCTCAGAAATAAGTTAATCATTCAGTCAACCGTTATTTTTATTAAATTAGCGAAACTAAAAATAAGTTAGTACGTTTAGTACTGCAAAGAATTTTGTATAAACATAAAATCTGTGCCAATTATTGCGAGAAGCTTTTCTAATTTGTGTTCAAGTGAAACTAAATGAAAGCAAAAGGCTTTTCAACTTATTTAAGTACTTAGGTTTAGCATAATCAGCCTAAAATGTTCCCACTGCTGGGACACAGGCCTCCTCTCTGTGAGAGGGAGTGGGCCGTAATCCACCATGCGGACCCAGTGCGGGTTGGTCACACGTCTTCGATTTTTTGGTTCTAGGACATTACGGTTTCCTCAAGATGTTTTCCTTCACTTAGGTTTACTTTCGAGACAAATATTTTAAAGTACTTGAGCCTTGAAAGGACCTTCCAAGTAATCTATTAAAAAAAATATTCAGTTATGGCTTATTTTTATACTAAAGCATCATTGATACAAATAAATAAATTACAAGACACAATACAGTCAAGTTCATGTCAAGAATTTCTACTCAACTGATTAACTACAGCAGTAATATGTATTGTAGACTGCACTTACATATTATATATTTACCTTTGTACATAATGTATTGTATATAAAAACATTTATTTACCTCGTAACTCCGCGTGAGGAGGCGCTGGCGTGCAAAAGGACACGGCATGATAAGCAACACAAATTGACAGTTGTATTTAGGCACAGAGTAGTGTGCTAATGGAGTACTCGTGCGTGCGATAACGTTGATTTAAAATAGTATTGCAACATTTGTAAATAAGGCTGTTGTTGCTTATATAGAAAATGAAATCATAACCCATTCATTTGTCTTTTTCTTATTTCTGATATTAACCCGTATTGTGATCTTTTATTACAGTTAATTTATGTCTCCCCTTGTAAGGATGATTTAATGTTTTCTCTTTTATTAAAAACATGGTTTGATAAGAGTCTTGGTTAAAGTTTGTTATTTTTAATTAACTCTTATACAATAAACTGAGACCAAAACTATCGTCAACACGTTTTGTAATAAGAAGTTTTTTTATTCATATTTTATGCAATACTTCTTCCAGTCAACGTATTTCACCAACGTATAACACACAAAACACTTCGTGACTGGCCACAACAATATCTTCACGTTTATGCAAATATCGCCGCAAGCGGATGATCACTCCATTAGCTCACTACTCTGTGTGTGTAGGCTAGATGACAAGCGGGGTTCACAGCAATTACTAGACAAATGGTGTGAGTACTATGTGGTCTGTGATTTACTTAGTATTATAGGTACGTGTTTACCGCTAGTGCCTACTGCTACATTATGTATAGTATGGAAGTAAGTTTTTGTTGAAGTATGGATTCATGTAAGGAGGTTTTGAAAAATTGACACATAATATTATACAGATAAAAATTGTACATTTAGACTGTGCTACGAATGGGAACAAAGTTTAGGGTATCACAAGTTATGTAATAAAAAAGTCAAATAATTCATTTTTAAGAAATTCTAAACCTATTCAAACATTCAATAGTCGCTTTATAATCGTGTAACTAACTAAATAAGTGACAAAAATATATTTTTTTTTAACAATTTTCTACAGCTACACACCGAACACTATCTCTATAAATTACCATCAACTTCATATTTATCCACATTTAAATAATCAGACAACAACAAATTACTTATCATTTAAAGACATATTACAACACACGATAAGCATTACGAACACAAATCTTAGTTACAAAATTACAACATACGCACATACGAAAACAAAAAAAAAAAAAAAAATCTATTTACATTTCTTGCGGCATTTCTTGCACTTATTAAACAACATTGCATCACGAGCACTTCGCACTAACTCAGTACCGATACTGACGAGTGACTGTTTGGACTATTGTCTAGCAGGCTGCAGAGATTGCGAACGATACAGCAATACTATATTCTGTCAAACTGTTTAGCGCTAGTGAGTGATAAATTGTTTACGTAATTTGTTTACGTTTTAGGTAGCGAATTATTAGTCATGCAAGTTTTTCATATGTGTAAATGTTTCGTGCTCATCGCTTTGCAATTTTATAAATGTATTTGAATCTTATAACAAGATAAAATGCCTTTATCAGCCTTTTGATAACGATTATCTCAAGTCTCAGCCTAAACATTTTTTCAGGGTCACAAATTTTGTTTACAAATGGCCTTTAACCATGAAATTGTAGTCTCGATTGAGACCAAGTATCGATTAAAGAAAGTGCTTCTTTTTAATATTTTGTTTTCTACAATTTTCTAGAATCCGTCACAAAGTATAGTCACCAAGTCTTATCTCTTTAGGGAGATCAAAATGTCAGTAACAACAACGCTATAGGAAACACAACCAGTTTTATACAGTCATACACTCATTCACTGACAAAATAAAGCAAAGAACTTTGACGTTCAAAATTTCCTTTTATGTGCCTATTTGAAATAAATGCTTTTTTTTACATAAAATTATACTAATTGGTCTACATTCCTTCAAAATACTTCTTAGATAAGTTTAACTAAGTGATAACTCATAGTAAGTGCTCTAACCACGTGATTATCTTAGTTTGACCATGAGTATAATTAGTACATACATTCATAAATATACTCTACACATTGTAGCATTGTTTGTGGCAGACGTGCTTTGTTTTGAATTGTAAACGCTTGTGTGAAAGTATTTCAATCGTTTTTTTTTTTGTTTTTGGTAAATTATTTTAAATATAATTATTTTCGTTTGCGTATTTGTATTGATTGATATTCTTATTGTTCCCTAAAAGATATCAATGCGGATAGAATTTCAAAAAAAGTCTAATATAGCGTGGCAGGGATTTAAAAAAATAAAATATTATCTTTTTTTTTATTTATTTCAATTTCATTGTTTTTCTGCCTATACCCATGTATACGATGGAGAAAAGACGTGAGTTTATGTAGAAACAATAACAAGTTGCGACCGGATTTTCGATAGATATCGACAGAAGATTCATATACTACTAATATAACAGTAATATCTCGTGCAGTAGATAATTTGCGGATGTGCAGCTAGGAATCTCTATATACTTCCTACATATAGGTACACTAAGTACGACATTAATTACACAGATAATACGAAGTAACTACACGGGAACGTAATTACGGCAAGCATTCACATTTCGTAATTATCTCAATAGCTTAGACAATTTGGTAAAACATTTTAAGGTTAGAGTAACAAAACGGTTATTTTTTTTATAATTATTATTATCACTTTTGTGAGTTATTTTCATATTTATTCATGTTTACGGTTTTACAAACCTATGCATTTCAGGTTTTCCCGACTAATTTTCGAACTGGAATGGAGCTGAAGACCAAATCTCGTAATTAAAAACGTTCGAAATATAGTCAAAATCTCATCTCAGCGACAATCAATGTCAAAAACTTATCAAAATGTAGGAAAATTAGAGGTATTTTTGACAGATTGAGACTGTGAACGTTCTTAAAATTTTGAGAATTGCCCCTCTGATCACATGACGATGTAGCGAGCTCGGAACTAGTCGAGCTCACCCAAAATGCCTAAGTGAATGAGCCGTAAATATTAATAAATAATAAGGTTATTTACCAGTTTAAACCCTTAACTAAATGAAGAATTATTATAGTTTTATTTTATATGATGTTTTAATTTTTATTATTTCAAATAGTAGTAAATGATGTAATGAAATTAAATACAGATGGTCTACACTTATATACATATTATATACTCACAAGGACCCGTGTTCTCTGTGAGACAAAATACATTGTTTATTATATTGTGTCTTAATTAATGGTACCGAAGTATATGAAACATTTAATGATAATGTAAAATGGAAACTGATTTTTGGAATACGATCTTGAATTATCCAAGAAACCTGTTTTAATAGGATTATATGGCTATACAGGTTGAAATTGAAAACATGCGACAAATCGAAATGAGAGATTGTACTCATCATTGTGAACAACTTTTACCATGAGATAAATCCTGATATCGCGAAAAAAAAATCAGCTGTTCCCTAAATTTATGTTCGCATAACTCGTCAAAATGTAGACCAAACCTGAAATTGCGAAAAAAAACAGCTGATTTTTTTTTCGCAATTTCAGGTTTGTTCCCATGGCAAAAGTTGTTCATAATGATGAGTACAATCTCCCATTTCGATTTGTCGCATGTTTTCAATTTCACTCTGTACCTATATTTTGAAATCATGGTTTATGGATATTGGTGAAAAACATAATGGTATAAGCGAGTATGTAGATTTTTAATTGTAAGTTTGATTTATAAACCCGAAAAATGTTTATAATGGTAACTAAAATCGTTAAAAAAATAATAAGCGAACCACTAAAGCTGTACTGACTACAATAAAGGCAGTAAGTATTTACAATAAAATTATAAAAATATTTCATTTGATGAAGTAGTAAAATGTTTTCGAAGGGTATACAGTGTTTCAGAAATATGTGGTCATATTTAAGAGTGTGGAGAGACCATAAAACCGAACAACTTCCTTCATGGGACCAACATCGCAGTCACGAACATAATATATCAGCTGTACTAATCGACTCAAATGTATAGGACAACAGCCGGTCGATTCTGTAAAAATCTCACCGTGAAATCATAAGTGAAGTGAGCTTGAAGTGAGCAGTGTCAATAGTGTTAATCCCTAATGACAGCTCACTCCACGCTCACTTCACCCAAGTTTTCATGGTAAGATCGTTACATAATCGCACAGCTGCTATTATTTCGCGATTACGATGTCCCACAGATAAAGTTGTTCAATTTGATGGCCTATACCACACATTTCTGATACACGCTGTTTACGAAACAAAAAGGTTTAATAGAACAACATGTCGATTCTGTAAAAATCTCACCGTGTAAACTTGCGTGGAGTGAGCTATCAGTGTCATCCCACTGATGCCTAGGGATTGACTAAGCAAACATTTACAAACGTAATCGAGATTTTAGTAATATTTTTATGCTAATTCTATTGATAATTTTATAAAATATCAATCAGAGCTAGTATTTTAGCTGCCAAAACATCGCTATATAAGGACTAGTCTAGGAAGAAAAAAAAACAACGTTGAGATTCTGACTAAGTTTCTGTTTTGCTATTTTATTTTAAATCCCCACAAAATAGTAGTGTAATAGTAGTTTTAATGTAGGGAAAAAAGAAAATGGATATTCTGACTGAGTTTGTTTTTGTATTTTATTTTAAAACCCTACAAAATAGTAATGTTTTCATCACAACATCACAACTAAAATACTAGTTTTGAAATTATATAAAATGTTCAATAGAATTAGTATAAAAAATATTATACAAATATCGATTATGATTGTAAATGTTTGCTTAGTCAATCCCTAGCATCAGTGGCAGTGACTGACAGTTCACTCCAGGCATGTTTTCACGGTGATATTTTTACAGAATCGACATGTTGGGCAGAAGATTTAAAACAAAAATAATAACTTCCTAACTATATCGCTAATATGTAAGTTGAACGAGTATTTTCTTGATAATATTTTGTAGTTGAGTCTAGAATACATGGCGAATGTAAACTGTATTGGAAGATGTGTACTGTATGTTTGTTAACAGTAAAGTGATGACTACAAGTCTGCAAGTCAGGTGTCACACAGCAAACATCTACTTTACACAAAGGCTGTGGGCATACTGACGCTAACTAACTATAAAGCTGGAAATAATGTTACGTTGATGACGGTATCCGGTAGCAACATTATAACATCATAGAAGTTTATAATTAAAGTGCTATTAACTACCCATAATATACTGCTACGTGTGACCGTCGAATAATTATTAAATAATACTATTTCCATATTCTTGCTCTGAAGATTCGTCAGTATGACCAAAGCCTAGCTTAGATTAGATTAGCAATTTTTCTGTAACGTTAAATCCAGTAGATTTTTAACAGTGGACACTCATTTTGGCTTTGAGATTTTGTAACTGAAATACATAATTTTTATTCTTATTCTAACGTCATAAAACAGCGCTTTCAAAAACCGCGACACGTCAACGCTAGTACATAGTAACTATGTAATAACGTAGCGTTGAAACTTTATACAAAATGAGGTATGGGATTGTTTTATTCATTTATGTATTTATTAAAACTTTATGCACAAGTAAAAAAGTACTGTACAAAGGCGGACTTAATGCCTGAGACATTTTCTACCTGTCAACCTTAGGGTGATGCAGAGACAAAACATGGCAGGTGCAAGATACGGGATAGATGGCTAGGAAATGACTATAAAATACAAGAACATAGATACATAGATAGATAGATACATATATATATACATACATATAAACAAAATGAATTGTCAGGAGCAAAATGATCGGTAGAGGAGAATGCGAATACAGCATATCAGCGCTGGGATATTACAACCATCTTCTGACGGATATGTGCACGTGCCTTCACTTTAAAAGATAACCGACTGGTTGGTAATTCATTGAATTCTTGCCAAAACTTATCACAACTGTACAATCGACTGGATCTAACTTCCCTAAGACCCTTATTCTTATCCATACTTATATCTATCAACATCAACAGTAGTGTAATATACAGACCGGCGAGCTGTGCGATGTTGTCAGCTGATCCGAAGCGGTTGGAGCGAGAGAAGAGATGCGCGAATTCTCGAGGCGCCGCCATGACACTCCCGCCGAGGCCTGTGATGCCGTCGCGAATGTTGCCACCTACGTTCCTGAGGAAGTAGAGGGTGATTTAGTTTTCATTCATTCATTCATTTATTTTATTTCAGACATAAATCTAGTCCATAGTTTTACACTCATTGTACCCTTCACTTAATCTGGAACACGTATCTTCTTGCTAGGAGAAGGGCGTTGGCAACTGCGCCACAGTTTTTAACTTTTGCAGCTGCCATCGTTTGTATCTGTTTAAGACTGTATCTGTTTCTGTTCCAAATAAACGATTTTTATTAATTTTTTTTTATTTATTATTATTGGTGCAATTAACTTATAAACTATTTTAAATACTACTCAGATAAAAAAAAATTTGTGATTAATTATCTTTAAGTATTCACCAAATTCATTAACATAATAATAATAATAATTAAAATTGTCATACAAATTATAAAAAATGTCAGAATCGTATAAAAAAAAAATAGTAAAATGTTAAATATAAAATTTTCAAATGTATAAAGTTATAAAAATGTCAAAATATAAAAAAATAAAAATTGCATGTTTTCATGTCTGGTGAATAAAAAGATGTGTAGCTTACGTAATAAAACTTTTTAATCAATGTTGTGCGTGTGTTAAGTATGTAATTTAAGCCTCGTTTACACCAAACGTCGCCAAGTCCAAAATGTATGAAAAACAATGTCAACTGCCAACTGACGGCTGATTGTGACGGGTGACTGTGAGTGAGGGAGCGAAGGTTTGGTGTGAACGAGTTACTATACAACTTTTTTTGCTGACTCTTATAGGTTTCGAAAAAAATATATATATTTACTCTAAACTAACAAATATCCTTACAGGCTAGACTCAATGCGATATTGTAGCACACATACAATTTAAATAGTTCCACTGTTTTTGCCATAGCAAGTTCTTGTAAATTCACCCAAAGCGCAACAGAATATGTCCAAATCATCAGCAATGAGGTTAGAGTGCGAAGCGCGCTCGTGAGCGGAGCCTCGCGCAGCAAGTCGGGAATATAAATAGGAATTACTAACCACGTGCTTTTTCTGTTTGAGTTAGTAATGCAGTGTGGAGCATGAAGACATTAGGTTTCCAGATATCCTGCCCCACAAAACCCTTCGAACAATCTCACAAGAAATGTATTAATCGAAAACTAATACTCAAAACTAGTGTATAAACTGAAAAATGATAAAAAATATACCTTATTAAACCAAATTCACTCACTTCAACCCTTGTCCCATATCTCTTAACACCTCCCTCGGCTGCCTGTGTGCCTGCCCGCTGGTCCCGTGTTGCTGTGAGGCAAAGAACTTCACACTAAAGTTGAAATCTATAATGTCTTACAGTATTAGAGAGTTGGGATTGTCAACTAAAAATAAATTCCGAAAGGAACGTGGAACATCAAGCACGCATAAATTGGGAATGCAGAATACAAAGCAGTTTTATGCATATCAAATGCAATATTTTAATCGTAAAGTTACACGTAACGTCACTTACAGAAAGGCCTAAATCCTGGGTACCGGGGCCGTATTACGAAGTATTAATGCCATCCTGATTCCATTGCGAAAAAGGGCTGGTGCTAACGGTCATGTATAGCTCCGTCTCTCTCTTACACTGGAATCATGATGGCATTTAACCGTCATAACACGGCACCTGAGAACCTATTCGATTAAAATGATTTTAATGGCTATTGTTACTTGGCTCAAGCAACCACAACGACTTACTGCTTTGATAGTTGATTTACCGATACCCTTGAAAAATAATGCTGTATTCGTCTTGCGCGAGTTTGATTAACTCCTGAGCCGGATGTTAGGCCTAGAATCCATCGTTATGTTCAGGATTCAATATGGCGCCAGTGATAAAAGACACTGCTTTATGCCCTCGGTGAATAATCTAATGTTTTGAAGATCTTTTCAACCAATTCAATATGAAGCCATATTAAGATGCTCACCTCCCAATTCTTGATCCGTTTGTTATATCCTTCTAGCTTCTTCTGTAGCTGCGCAATACACAGCGCACTCTTTTGGTTTTTCTTCTCGAACACTGCTTTGATGCGCTGCAGTTGCTGTTTGTCTGCGTTCGCTGCTAGTTTCAGGTACTCGTTGACGTTGTCTGGAAGATTATATTGTTGTGATTATTTTTTGAAGTGAAAACTTCTTTAGCGGCGTTGTACACTTTTTTGTAATGGGTAAAAAATGTTAAACTCGCGTTAGGACACGTGACCTGATCGAAAATTGCTAACACGAATGGAGAGTAGACAGCCGGCGCGGCGTAGGACAGGAAGTATCCCCCTCTCTTTCTACGGCGCGGCGAAAATGTATGCCTGCGCCTGCTGTTTCGTTTAGGCGGCGCAGGGCGCTTGTGCGAATGTGGATGGAAGTTGATTTTTCTGAGAGATAAACTTTTTAATGTAGGTAATATAAATTGTCATGTTTGTGTACGATAGCGCAATAAATAAATATTGTATTCTGCCACATAAATGATAGTACTTTAATGATTTAAAAATGTCTTCATGACAGGATTATTTTTAAGGAAATAAACCCTTTTGTTTTAAACTTTAGTAACCCCAATTAGCAGTTAAGTGCAAATTTATTTCGTCATTATTTCAAATTACTTAATTATGGTAAAGCTAGCAGTTACCTTCACAGTCATACTTTAAAAACTGGTAATTTGGGAGTTCAGTTAAAAAAAAATAGTGGACCCCTCATCTTAAATGGTTTAGACTGGATAGAATTGATTTCTATCTAAACTAATATGTATTATAAAAAGTAATCTCTGGAATTAAAAATTCTTTCAATAATAGAAAATTACAACAAGTGCCTTAGTAAGTTAATATAAAGATAATAAAGTTCGACTTACCATCCCGTATAGTCTGTTCCAGTCGTATGAGGTCCTTGGTGCGTTCGATCTTGGTGTTGAGGTGTGCGATGGCCGCCATCGCCTTTGATGACGTCACGTTCGCTCCGTCGCTCTCGTCTTCAAATAACATGTACATTTTTACAGGAGTTCGTTGAGAAACACACTTTATGAAGAACACTATTTATTATAACGTCACTCTAGGGGTTCTAGAAACCAATTTCCGGGTTGTCCCCTTGCCTTGGCTAGGTGAGATCAGTGAGTTGCATTGTTTTGCATCAAGCACCGATTTATGAAATAACTTTGCCGTGTTTCACAAAAACCCAACGTAAACTCATACCGTAACTTTGAAGTAGCGTTGTAAAACATTTTTATAATATCACTGTCGACTAGGAAAGGTATAAGAAGTAGGGGAAGACCAAAGAAACGATGGATGGACTGTGTGAATGATGATATGGTTAGAAAGGGGGGGACTAGCGAGATGACGACCAATAGAGGATTATGGAAGAAAAAGACATGTTGCGACGACCACAAATAAATAGGTATAAGGGCAGGAGAAAGATGATGATTGAAAGGTAGGGTTTTATTTGTCGAAAATATTCTAAAACGGTAGCGTAAGTCAGATCCGAACTACGGAAGTAAACGTATGGCAGTAACTATTTGTATATTATTAAGTGAGGCGACACTTGACACACTTCTAAGGTAAGATCTTATAATAATATATAATTAAGATAAAGTGGTAACTTAATCGTCACGGTAGTATACTCCTGTCACAGCTGGTTGGGTTTATTAAGTACCATTAGGAATATTTCCGTACTGAGATTGACCAATACTGGTCTTTGCATTTCGATTTCATTACACAAGGGAAGAGCATTTTTGTTGCATGAAATATTATGACTAATATTATACATTTTCGGGGTGCTGACTTTAGATCAAGTCCGATTTTTGTATCACCTTTAGTTTTGAGGTATAATGAAAACGTGATTTTCTAGAAAAATATATAATAATATTGTTTACCAAGGGAGGAAAGTAGTACCTTTTTCACTAGGTGTAAAATTGACCCCCGAGCAGTAAGCGAGGGTGGCAAACACTAAGGTAAAGATGTACTACACTGTTCTCATGGTAAACACACAATTTTTTGGCATACCATCACTTTAAATTAAAGTTTGTTCTCAGTTTTAAGGTTAGAATAGTGACGAAATGGGGTCTTCTCTTATTCGCCTATAATCTCAAAGACTCAACGGATGTTTTACATACCATATGAAGCACCCAGTACTTGTCACGGGTGTCCAAGGGAAATCCAAAGTAATCAAAATACACTCGTTTTACGAACTCCGACACACTTAGTCTACAATTTTTGAATTTATATTCACGACAGATATTACATAAATAGTTGGGGTCGTTTTTACAGATGTTTCTCGACGTGGACATTGTAAAAAAAAAAAGAATTAAAAAAACAGCTCGCTTTCATGAAAGTTAAATGTAACTAGTACAAAAATATAGCCAATAGCTGTATCTCAACAATTAGAGCTGCTAGAGAAAAATTGAGGGTAGATTTGAAATCGGCAGGGTATGTGAATATATTTCAGGGTATATGTATGTGTATTATATGTATATTATCCCTTTCTTTTTCGCATATACCTGCATCAACAAAAAAAAAAGTTAATTTTGTTCTCTTGTGATTATCTATCTATACGTAGTCGCTTTTCGTGTGTTTATGTGACCGCGTTGTTCTTCTAAACTACGTAACGGATTTTGATGTGGTTTTCACCATAATTTAGAGAGTTTATTCCGAAAGGTTTATGTGTATAGTAAATTAATATTAAACTTACATTGAATAAATAAATCTCGATGTTGTTACGACGTGTACGACCCTCCCCTGTGGGTCGCTAGGTTGGTTATAAAATAAACGGTATTTTATAAACAATTTTTAATTGTTATTATCAGTCTAGCAAAGACCAGCGGCCATAGGTCAGTGTACTTTACTACGCAATGTATACAAAGAGAAAGAAAAATTGTTTATTTACTGCAGAAAAATGTGTTTAAAAAAGATAACTAGAATATAGATAAAGCGGTTTACATTATTTCGATCAATAATTGAAGTGAAAGTGATTGTTTCATAACTGTTTTTATTTGCAAAGCTTTCAGTTTCACAATGCTTAACTGACTTAACTTTATTTAAAACTAGCTTTTGCAGTGGCTTCGCCTGCGTGGAAGTCTAAAATTATCCCACGAGAACGCACTACTGGGATAAAATAAAGGGTATCCTTACCGTTAATCGAGGTTACAAACTAACCAGCCAAATCTAATCCAAATCCGTACAGCCGTTTTTGCGTGATTTGAGCAACAAACATACAAACTTTTATAATATTAGTAACACTAGCGACCCGGCCCGGCTTCGCACGGGTGCAATGGAGAAACACTGATAATTTTAGAGCCATTATTTCTCGTAAAAAGTATAGGATAAAAAATGGTTATTGTGGGTTATCCCTAAGAAATAGACATATACCATCGCGGACTTTTTTGTAGAACTTTTTAAGGTGTACAATACTGTAGTACATTATTTTGATCTATCTCGACGGGTTCAGCCAGCGTTTACAATGTAAGCGCAAAAAAAATGTGTTTATTTACGACATCACATTAGAAACCTCTAAAATTATCAGTGTTTCTCTACTATATTATGCATGTATTATACATATAAACCTTCCTCTAGAATTACTCTATCTATTGAAAAAAATAACATTAAAATCCGTTGCGTAGTTTTGAAGATCTAAGCATATCGTCGACCGTAGGTTCAATTGCTGTAAGGGACAAAATACGATTTTTCAGGAGAGGCCGACAAAGTTTTTTTTCGGACTAAATCGCCCATAACTTTTTTTGTTATTAACCTTTTTCGGGTCTGATTTCACACATAAACTTGTATTTTAGTGCTCTATCTACATGTGTAACATTTATTTAAATGAGTTAGCTATTTAAGAAAATAGATGTCCCTTACAACAACGTATTTTGTTAGTAATGTCCCTTACTGCCCAAGTATCTTGTAGTCCCGTCCCTTACATTAAATTGACCTCTACGTTGGATCCAATCTATTAATGAAAAAATAGTGTAAAGGACATGTTGAACAAATTTATGAAAAAAATACAATGTAAAGAGATTTTTGACAGAAAATGAAGTACACACTTTTGACGTACGGATATCTTAAATTTGGAAATCGTTATAAGAAATCATTTAAAAGACATGAAAATGTATTAGAACCGTGTGTGTGCTTTTTTGTATGTCGCTTACATGCAATGTTTGTACATTGTAATAGCAAATTTGTATTAGTTTGAATAAAACAATTTTTATTTTATTGTATAAAAATTGTTTTATTAATAATTGTTTTATTTATGTTACCATTTTTTTAATAATTTGATTTTAATAAACATCTTATTAAAATCAAATTATTAAAAAAATGGTAACAATTTTACCTATACTTACTTTGAATTCTTATTCAAATAAAAGAGTAGCTGCAAAAACCGCGCACAATCCCGACCAAACATAGCTGAAGTTCCAAACGTTTGAATTTCAAAAGTAGAAAAGGCTGCTCTACTACTTTCTTATATGCAAAAAATCGAAATAATGAAAGATATATTGAATAATAAACCTTAATTACGATTATGAAGACATATCATTGTAACATATTGTTATTATAGCATTAGAAAAAAAAATATAGAGTGATTATCTAAATAATAAAAAGGGAACAATTTAATCAGATTACATTTATAAAAAACAACAAAAATAATGGCTTTTTTAGTTGTCAAATTTAAGTTGTCTGGCCCCTTGAAACTTTTTGAAAAATTTCTGGAAAATCAACTAAAGAGTGCCGAATGATTTTCGAAAATATTTATCATCCGGCAACTACCCCTTCTATTGTTTATTTATAAAAAACAACAAAAATAATGGTTTTTTAGCAAAATTAAGTTCTCTGGCCCCTTGAAACTTTGTAAAAAATTTCTGATAAATCAACTAAAGAGTGCCAAATGATTTTCGAAAACATTTATCATCCGGAAACTACCACTTCTATTGCTTATTTTATAAAAAAACAACAAAAATAATGGTTTTTAGCAAAATTAAGTGCTCTGGCCCCTTGAAACCATGTGAAAAAATTCTGGAAAATCAACTACATAGAGCCGAACAATTTTCGAAAAAAAATTTCATGCGGAAACCACCCCTTCTATTGTTTATTTATAAAAAATAACGGCTTTTTGGCAAAACTAAGTGCTCTGGTCCCTTGAAACTTTGTAAAAAAATTCTGATAAATCAACTAAAGAGTGTCGAATGATTTTCGAAAACATTTATCATCCGGAAACTACCCCTTCTATTGCTTATTTATAAAAAAAAACAACAAAAATAATGGCTTTTTGGCAAAATTAAGTTCTCTGGCCCCTTGAAACTTTGTAAAAATTTTCTGGAAAATCAACTACAGAGTGCCAAATAATTTTCGAAAACATTTATCATCCGGAAACTACCCCTTCTATTGTTTATTTATAAAATATAACAAAAGTAATGGCTTTTTGGTGCTCTGGCCCCTTGAAACTTTGTAAAAAATTTCTGATAAATCAACTAAAAAGTGCCGAATGAATTTCGAAAATATTTATCGTCCGGAAATTAACCCTTCTATCATTTATTTATAAAAATAATGGTTTTTTAGCTAAATTAAGTGCACTGGCTCCTTGAAACCTACTACCCTACTACAAAATTTCAAGGGGCCAGAGCACTTCGTTTTCCCAAAAAGCCATTATTTTTGTTGTTTTTAACGACAGATGAACTCGCACTGATACCACTTTTTTATGCCCGCGCGCTGCTTTCGCATTGGTACTATCCTCTCTTTTGCACACAGAAAGACGTTGTGAGATAGAAAAGGATGGTAATAGTGCAATAATTCGATTCAAATAGGTGTAACGTTGACACTGCTTAAAGTATGACAATGCAAATTGGGGTAAGGGACAACTATGTCAAAACTCGTGCAATCCATTTAAAGTATGGATGATATTTATTTTTTGAGACAACAAAGACATTAGTGTAAGGCCAGTTTTATTATTGTTTCTTAAAAAATAAACCATGTGATGGTAATTCTTTGATTGGGAAGACCCTTACCTTATTTGAAGTGGATTGGCGGCGATAATTACACCATTTCAAGTTCCTATATTGCATAGTTTTTCAGATACATTGTTATTATGGGGCTGATTCTAAATTTGGATCCAAAAATCATTAGAGTAAGGGACATTTTTTTTAAGCTAGAATTTTTTTATATTCACCATTCGATAGAGCGAAAAATTCTGAACAAAACTGTATACTCAACTCATTTTGGGTATTTTGTCCCTTACAGCAATTGAACCTACGGTCTACGATATATAGGGACAGACAGACAGGGAAGCGACTTTGTTTTATACTATGTAGTGACTAGCGAGCCGCCCGCATGGTTTTTACGACTTGAAAAAAATTAAAGTGAAGGCACGTGAACATACGCGTCAGAAGTTGGCCGTAACATCCCAGCGCTGATTTGCAGGATTCGTTTTCTCCTGTAGGTACCGATCATGTTTTCTCCTGACAGTTCATTTTGTTTATATGTATGTATGTATGAATCTATCTATTTATTAGTATTTATTCTTGTATTTTATAGTCATGTCCTAGCTATTTATCCCGTATGTTGCACCTGCCATGTTTTGTCTCTGCATCACCCTAAGGTTGACTGGTAGAAAACTCCTCAGGCATTAAAGTCCGCCTTTGCACAGTATTTTTTTTTTACTTGTGCATAAAGTTCTAATAAAAAATACATAAATAATATGTAACTTTTACATTAATATGACACACACAAAAACCGTAATAAATACTTTACACGATGGTGAATACTGCAATCAAAATATGTTGCGCAGTTTAGAAGAACAATGCGGCCACACAGACAGACACGAAAAATAAATTCGATTTATAATATGTATATTGTATTTTCCTGCAAATCACACATTACTTTATTGTTATATTGTCCACCACAATTTATATTAGTAATGATATATCTAATTTATAGTCATCGTTCTAATTTTAGCACTATTAAGACTGTGGTTAAATCGAAGTCTAAATGTACACTAAAAATAATGTTTTACATACGTATATAGAATTTGTTAATGCGTATTAAATACTGCTTGTTATCATGAGGAAAATGATTGTCGATATAATATGTACCCATATATTTTAATTAAATGAGTTGGTAATTCATCATCATCATCACCTGCCTAGCCTTTTCTCAGCTATGTTGGGGTCGGCTTCCAGTCTAACCGGATGCAGCTGAATACCAGTATTTTACATGGAGCGACTACCTATCTGACCTCCACAACCCAGTTACTGGGTAATACGATACCCCTCGGTAAGACTGGTTGTCAGACTTTCGAGCTTCTGACCACCCTTAACACATTGAACGCCAGGGTCGTCACCGGTGAGCGACAGCAATTATTTTGTTAATTTTTTTAATAGTAACAAGAAATAATTATTTAGAGTGGGGTTTTTGACTATTTTGAACCGTATGAGCCAGTAAAATATAACGTGTAAAATTTGCCGAAATCGCATATCAGCCCATATAGAAAGTTCAGTGGTGGTCAGTGGTGGTCACCGGTGACCACCACGGCGTTCAATGTGTTAACGACTGTAAAGATCCACAAATGACAGCCGGGACCAACGGCTTAACGTGCTTTCCGAGGCACGGAGGGGTCTCGGTATGTAAAGATGGTCACCCATACATTTCATAATAATAATAATAATAATTTATTTTCTCTCAAAAAGGTACAATTTTGATTCTAACATCAAGTTACATTTTTAGTTCATCCTTTGTGAGAGCTGGAGTCTATACTGGGTACATATACAGGCCAACCGCGGCAAGCGTAGCTTAACCTGATCGATCGACCTGTGCGGCTGTTATTATTTAGCCACGGGTCACGGTAATTGATGTATCGAAAATCACCATAATAGGACGCACAGAGTAGTGACTGACAGATAGATAGGTTTTGGCTCACAGATAGTTGATTTGGATAATGTATGTTGGGGTTTTTTTTTAAACTAATCTGTCATTTTCGGTAAATATTTCTGCATTCTAACTCTCTTTTTAACATATACAACATTATTTTTAGTATATAGCAAACCCGAAACACGTGTCTAGTATTTTTATGTAAAGAAGCTATGCACAAAATTTCAAAATTGTATCACGAAAAATCACGAAGTTATTGCTTGTTATATTACCTGATTGTCCGTACAAAAAGTTGGTTACCACTTGACACGCGCCACCGGCCGACCGGCTGTGACCTGTGTTGTGCGCATATTATGATTGCGGAAATGTACTTAGTGTCGCTCGGTGTCCAACTTGTTACCGTTTTTAAATATTTTTAGGACAAAATATAACATGGTGTAAAAACTATTGGAATCGATTCAGTCACTTATTTTGAACAAACTATATTCAGGTTTGCAGTATAATAAAAATAATGTTGTATATAAAATTTCGAGGATTTTTGAAGTGAGAACATCTTTAAGTGTGCATACACACGAGCGACACGCGTCGACGACCGAGGCAACTTCAACCGTGTACGCGTGTCGGCGGCAGCCGACGACGCATCGGCGACTGCCCTAGACAACATGCCGCTCGTGTATTTGCGTACGGTGTCGGCGGTTGCAGTTGCCTCTGTCGTCGACGCATGTCGCTCGTGTGTATTCACGGTATCAGGTTGCACGTCGAAGTCCCTGCCACTCTGTATCTGTAGCTATGAGGATGACGAACACGGCATACTCATAGCTACAGAGACAGTGGTTTCTCCACAGTTTTAAGTTTTCACTTCTGCTGGCACTAACCACGACTGTCTATGTTTTTTTGTGTGAACGATGGACTATTATTCCAGTAAAAAAAAATATATATTTTTGATGTAATTACCTTGATTTGAATAATCCCCATCTTGACCTGAAACGCCAAAAAACTATTGCTTAGAAAATATCTGAAACAATGAATGTTAAACAAAAAACGTGTGACGGTTGCCTGGATATCGCTAATTCGCTAGGAACTTTTGTCCATAATTTGAAAAAATATATATAATTTATATATATACTTTATAATTAGGCTTTATACGTATTCATATATCTCTCTCGCTTTTATAATATTAGTGTGATTTATTTACCTCTATAAGCGGGCGAGCCATACTCATCTGCGGACGAGAGCGCGTACGACACGTTGGGACTGTACACCGTGCTCGCATAGTCACCCGGCGCTATCAGACCTGGTAGTATCTTCTTTTGTGGCGAGTCTTCCAGGCTGTAAGGATACAAGATATTTATTAGCATCAAAGTATCCACGAAGGAATATGTCTGGCACCAAATCATAACAAACTATTAACCTAGGCTTCAAATATAAAGCATTGTTATGTTTTGTTTTGCAGGAAATAAATATCGCCTCTTTGCGATGACAACGTGATATTTCAAAAACAGCAATTTTTAAGAGATGTCACGTTGTCATCCCAAAGAGGCGAACAACGTGATATTTTAAAAATTGCTATTTTTATGAGATGTCACGTTGTCATCGCAGAGGCGATATGTCGTATTTAACCCTACAGTGCATGATTTTTCTTATCGGCTTAAAAAAAATACATTAGCCTGCAAATATAATGCCATTTTTCGAAAAAAATGGTTTTTGTGCATGGCACATCATGCATTATAATGTTAATTATATGTGTTACGTAGTCTCAATGAAATTACAAGATTAATTCTATCGTTTAAATTTTATCATTTTTTGCGATTATTATACGCCGCTCGTTAATCGTATTCAAAGTACCTACCGATTTGTAGAAAACATAAATAAATGTTTATCTACAGAACTATCCAAAATATATGGTACTAAATTCGAAACTCAAATACATAATAGTTAATCTTGTCAACACTAGATCACGCTACTTGGATCGATTTTTAAAATATAAGACTTTTTTCGGTATGTCCCATATGTGGGACACTATGCGCTGTAGGGTTAACGATATCCTTGAATACATAGGTCAGATGCCAGAATAACATTGGATAAATGCAATTTAAGCAATATGAAATCTTTGACTGATAAGAATCATTCCGATTATCATTTACAATCAAATATTATGGTATGACACATATGTGTTATGCTATGGCTTTACGGCTGCTTAGCTGAAGGATAGGTAAAGTCCTTTGCTTATAAATGGGCAAGTCTATTACCATCAATATTCTGCCCACCCAGACCACACAACGCCCGATCTGGAAATCTTTCCCAGGACCCCATTCTCAGCAGTCACACTTGTGGCTACCGAGACAGACATCAAGTATTCTTTTTGACTACCGGTCATTATTCAATTCAAGAAATGTTTCTGTGAAAAAATTATCACACTTCCCCATAATGTCAACATTTTACAGACTTGCTTGTGTTTACATTTTTAACGGACTTCAAAAAAGGAGGAGGTTCTCAATTCGGATGTTTATGTCTTTTTTTATGTTCGGACATAATTCCGTTATATACATATAGACGTATTTGCAAAATTATTTTCTGTTCGCACGCATTTAATTTTTTTTAAGATATGATGAGTATCGAAATCGGTTGTTAAAAGTTTGTCTCATCTTTTATTAAGTGTTGTGTAAATCACATTATAACAGTTAAATCTTTTGTTTGCTTAAGTTTGCTTGCACCCAATTAAGTTTGTATTGTATTATTATGCGGATAACGGTGCTGGTTGCGTTATTACTAGTGATCGGAGTAGGTAGATTGAAATGGGGTCATTGATCCGAATATATCCGAACGTATATATTAATATGGACTCTCCTCCGTAATTTCGGAATTGGTTGATTATTAACAAAAAAAAAACCGGAACTTAGGTAGGAATTGTGTTAAAATGAGCAATATTATATTCTTTATATTATTTTTTTTTAACGGCACAGTCACGATTTGACACAACCCAGCGACCAATCAGAACAAAGGATCATGGGTGGTGCACTAACCGGTTATCAAAACAATGCGTACGCCCACCGACGACATGCCAGGTAGCTCACTCATTTACTTCGGTTCGTAGAGTGCGCTTCTTTGTTTGTTACTGTGTTGTTAAAATGTTACTTGACCCTCGCTTGTGTACATACTGACTTCTGGAATCTGCTCAAAATGCAAAATAGTTTTTATTATTCAAATAAATAATAAATGAATTTAGTTTTGATACCTCCCTTAAATTTTGAATTGAGTAGTAATAATGTCACTACCAACATTACCAATATTTAATCGGACCCGGAAATACCGGAATTGCTTTCCGGGAAAATAGCTTATCCATGTTATTCTTTCTGTGGGCATTTATGATACAAGTACCACAAATCAATCTACCTACTCCGATCACTGGAATTACCTAAATGTTCTATAATCTATTTGTATAATATTAGTATTAAGCATTATTACGCAAATGTTTGTTGTCCTGAAGAAATAAAAATAAAATAAAAATTATCATCCATATTTATAAATGGTCAAGTATTTTCTAACTGGACAGACAGCTGTGCTGCTGGGGAGTTTGTTGCGCCAATTCTTCTCCCCAGCGAAAGCACTAGGAAGTGGTGAAGGGCGAGTTTTGGGGTACTGTCTTTTGTAATTTTGACGTTCGGAAGTGATGATTCTCAGCCTAGTTTGAATAAATGAATTTTGATTTTGATTGATTTTGAATGGAAACATAACTTCTGTGTGTCTGTTGTCTCTTCACGCCTTAACGGCTGAATGGATTTCGATGAATTTTGGCACACAGGTAGACTATGATCACAGGACATGGGATACTGGTTTTTTCTAGTGCAGATAATCAGTCTCCCACAAAGGAATTATCAGATGCAGTGTCTTCATATTTTAAGGCGCCTTTGTGGAAGATATACAACGTGTAACGTTAAATGCGCAAAACCTGAAAATAGTTTGATAAGAATAACGAGCAGAATTAATTGAACCACTTTTTAATATAGGTCACATTTTTAAAAAAATCTTCATTAAAAACGTTGCCGTGTCTATTTATTAGTAGGTCAAGCAAGCCAATGTCAGCGCGGCGCAGCGGCCCGGTGACGACTCCTCCTTCAATAAAGCGTCGTCGCAGACGCAAAAAACGATCAGAATGGCCAGTAAAACTAAAACAGCACATAAAACCTTTACAATTTTTAATGACTTATTTTCTCTCTGAAATAGGTCAATTGAATTAAAAATCAGTTGGGGTGTCTGAGGTTTTGCGCATTCAACGTTACACGTTGTATAAATGTTTATTTATTTGTTGTTTTGGCAGAAATGTAAACAAATAAGAGTTTATGGAAAAATAACTCTAATTACTGCACAATAAAGTTCAGTTTACGCTAAAACATTTCTATAACTTTTTCAATAGTGCGAGTCACTCTGAAATTAACTTAATTACCATTACAATAAAGTTGATATGCATTTGTTTAACTTCAAATAACATGGATTAGAAACATAAATTTGAATATAGGTTACGTAGTAGTATATTAAATAGCATTACTACTTACTCTCTAGAACTGTTTCCTGTGGTGTTAGCTGACAGTGGACTGTTGCCCAAATCTCTGGAGTGAGACTTGACGTGGTGTGCTCTCTCGCCATGACGCGACGACGTACTCGATGACGGCTCCTGCAATAAAAGAGATTGGAAGTTAGAAGATGTGACGTTTTCGCAACTACTTCGTAAATAAGAAGGAAATAAAAATAAAAAAAATTAAATATCTTTTTTAGGCAGCTTAGTTTTCGACTTGTGATGAAAAATGTAAAAAAATACCCCCTCCCCCCCATATCTCCCGAAGTTTGCATAGAGAAAAATCTGAAATTATTCTATGTGATAGGAGTTTATGTAAAGAATACAGGAAAATAAAACGATGTCTCTAAACAGCACACTTTTTCAGTAAAAATAGAAAAAAATATATATTAAAATGGTACAGAACCCTCGGTGCGTGAGTCCGACTCGCTCTTGACCGGTTTTTTTATTATGAAGGCTTTTTGACAAGCTCATTTGAATTCTGTGACTATAATCTAATGAATCCTTATTGATCGATAAAATTAATATTCTGTCTCAGTCTTAATAGTCATAACTTACACTATTTTATTGGAACTTTATAGTACAGACAAGGTAAAAGAAACCGATATTAACTTGCCAAAAACCTTATTTATTAGTTGTTTCATTAAATCAATTAATCTGGGTTTTATGTATTAGATAAAAAATATTGCAAGCAATCAGTTACTTTTATCAGTTCATTGTTGTACCAAAACATTGTGCAACATATTCTTCAATTAATTTCCACTCAAAAACTATTCAGCCTATTCAGACAAAACTGAAGCCTCATAGACTCAACTTTGGAAAGGCCTTTATCCAGCAAAGGACTGTGATAGACTGACTTGATTTATAGCCTCTTTATAAACCACTTCATGCTTATAATATGTCTATCAGACAATAGCCGTGACAAATGGATTTATTTTATATAAATGGCAATGATGATGATTGATAACTAGACATGATGCTTGAGCATCACGTCAAAACATTGATTGACATGACAACTGAAGTATTCAAATTAAATTGATTAATTTTATGACTACCTTCGTCGTGTACAGGTCTGCTCGGTTGTTTTGGAAATTATTAAATACTAGCTGCGCCCCGCGGTTTCAACCGCATAAGTGTCGATCCCGTGGGAATATCGGGACAAAAAGTATTCTATGTATTAATCCCGGTTGTAAACTATCTATGTACTAAATTTCATCCAAATCCGTTCAGCCGTTTGTACGTGAAGAAGTAACAAAAGTACAAACACACACACAAACTTTTGTCTTTATAATATTAGTGTGATTTATAAAAAAATAATATAATTTTGAATATTAAATCCATAATTGCTACTAACTTAGTCTTAAGATAATTAAGTTGTTACTAACAAAATATGGACATTACTTAGTCTGAAATAAACAAATTTTATTTATTTATTATAAAATACTAGCTTCTGCCTGCGACTCCGACCGCGTGAAATTTATTGTTCCCCCAACCCACCCCGTCGCATCGCATCGCCTGCCCACGCCATTATTTCGTTTTCACTCATTGTGCTTTCAGACTTTTTTCTTCTAGCTCGGCTCCTTAGGTTCCTAGTGTGATGTAGCCTAGCCTTCCTCAAGGATTGGGCTATCAAATGCAAAAATATTTTTTCAAATCCGACCGGTAGTACCAGAGATTAGCGCGTACAAACAAACAAACAAACTCTTCAGCTTTATTATTAGTATTTGACATATCTCGGGGGACCCCGTGGTCCGAGACCTTTGGAAGGCGTACGAGGGGCCGAAGGCAACTCGCAGAGGCCAGTTAGCCGTTTTCAATTAAATGGGGCACCAACTGACGATTATCCCTGTTCGCACTACACAAGTGCACCCAAGGACAACCCCGGGCTGGCGTAGGACTATTGCAAGACATTTATTCGTACAGACGCCAGCACATCAAGCTACTACAATCTGTCAGATTTCTTTAATAGATTTTCAACTTTATCACTGCAGCATAAGATTCAAAGTTGATTGGGAAAATCTGACAGTTTCGGGTAGCTTGATGTGCTGGCGTCTGTACCTACTTATATTTAGTAAGTATTAGGGTCAAGATTTAAGGCAACAGTGTAGCATAAAAGGGGCACTCGTTTGAGTGCGGCCAGTAATCTCGTAGCACCTTTCAAAAGAGATTTTAGTCGGTAGAAACCTTAATTAAACTTCATTTATAACGGTCCAGCCGGTCGATTCTGTAAAAATCTCACCGTGAAATCATAAGTGAAGTGAGCACTTAATAGTGTTAATCCCTAGCGAATGACAGCTTACTCCACGCTCACTTCACCCAAGCTTTCACGGTGAAATGGTTACAGAATCACACGGCAGTTCTCAGTATTTATTTTCCGAGATATACGCAGTTTTGTAAAGTTGGGTGAAAAAATTGCATTTCGCGGTTTTAATTGATTATTGCTCAATTATGTACAAGTATTCATATATACTTCATATTGACGTATTCATATTGACTTTATACGATGTATAAGAGAAAAGTTTAGTATGTTACGAAAAAAATACTGACAGTCAACCAACTGTAAGATTTTTTGCCCGAATAAAGCACACGGTTTTCCTTCAGAAAAATGCACTGCAGGCATGACTTACGAAAGAAAACCTTATCTTTATAATAAAATTCGTGAATTCATTAGTGAAGAATCTAAAGATATTTTATACCCGAAACCCATTCCAAAGTTCCTCTAGCATTCCTAAAGATCACGATTCCGTGCCAAAAACATCTGTTCAGAAACAAACAACTGAAAAGACTACTCGACAAAAACCAACATGTTCGTACTGCAAACAAGTCGGTCATAGGAATCGGGTACGAGGAGGAATTTATTGTTGTCCAAAACGTAACTTAGATCTAAGTAAGATTCCCAACTAGAACAATTTTTGTGTTTAATTTGGGCTACTGGTTATGTAACTTTTTACTAAACTATGTATCAATCCTTTATTTCGATTGTAATTGTTTATTTTGCAATGTTACAAATATAAATTATTATAAGTTGATTTCATGGAGAGTATCTCAATCTACAATAATAAATCAAAATCTATGTAACAAGCAAGAAGAAGTGTATTTTTTATTTCAATCAAACTTTGAAAATGCTTTTTCTCAAATCAAGCTTTTTCAGAGTTTCAACTTCAATGTCTGATAAAAAAATGGGCCAGTTTCGGAATATGTTTTTGAATCCTTATTATCAATTGAATATTCTAGATACCGAATCTAGTTTTAACTCAACACCCCACTACTGGACCCTTTTTGCTTGGATGTCCACATATTATGTATACAATATCCATGACTACATTCACTACCCAAATTACAAAATAAGGATCGAAGAAATGCTTTTCTGCAGTTTCTAACTACCATACGGAACAGCAGTGTTATTCTGTAAAAAATCTCACCGGGAAAACTTAGGGGAAGTGAGCGGGAAGTGAGCGGGAAGTGAGCTCTGTCATTCCCTAATGCTAGGGATTAACACTATTAAGTGCTTACTTAACTTATGATTTCACGGTGCGATTTTTACAGAATCGACCGGCTGCATTGCGTTTAATAGACCATCAAATGAGACACTTAGAAAGAATTTAAAGCGCCAGAATAGCTCAGGCCGGTAACTGAATGTAACAGAATCATCAGGTGATGATGTTTATGGAGCACCAAATGGTATTTAGGGGGATACGATAAGGTAGTCCGCGAAATTCAAATTTCCTTACGTTTTTTAATTATGGGTGGCAGGCAGGTGTGTATATGATTTAAATAACGTTACTATGATTCCATAACCTAACGACACTCAGGGGGATTACATACTGCATACCTTCTAATACCTTTCTCAATCGTTTGCAAAACCGCATTCAATTCCATTCAACAGCAAATTATTACCAAACAGACATTAGTACAACGTTTCTTACTAGCTAGGTTTCTTTAAAGGTGTTCCTATCTAGGTTATGGGGCGT
This sequence comes from Eremobia ochroleuca, assembly GCA_949629135.1. NCBI lineage: Eukaryota > Metazoa > Arthropoda > Insecta > Lepidoptera > Noctuidae > Eremobia > Eremobia ochroleuca. The sequence goes on along the minus strand of OX451409.1, from coordinate 5,916,085 downwards.
GCGCATCAATATTCGTTCTACATAATTAGAGAGTATGTACTATCAACCGCACGCATTAGTGAAACTAAGGAAGTCGAAAACCGTTCTTAGTGAAATAGTGTCAATATTTAAGTACTGGTATAGTAGTCAAAGCAATAGCGTGAAGTGGAATGGTCGAATGGTTGGAGTGCGGGGTGAGGCAAGAGGGGCTCAGCTCACCCCGGCTCTTCAACCTATACAACGTGTAACGTTAAATGCGCAAAACCTCACACACCCCAACTGATTTTTAATTCAATTGACCTATTTCACAGAGAAAATAACTCATTAAATTTTTTTTTAAGGTTTTATGTGCTGTTTTAGTTTAGCTGTTTAGTTTTACTGGCTATCCTGATCGTTTCTGGCGTCTGCGACGACGCTTTATCGAGGGAGGAGTCGGCACCGAGCCGCTGCGCCGCGCAGACATTGGTTTGCTTGACCTATTAATAAATAGACACGGCAACGTTTTTAATGAAGATTTTTTGAAAAATGTGACCTATATTAAAAAGTGGTTCAATTAATTCTGCTCGTTATTCTGATTCAAACTATTTTCAGGTTTTGCGCATGTAACGTTACACGTTGTATATGAACCTGCTGATCCTTGAGCTCAGCAGCACCAATGTCGGATGTCATATTGACGGAGTGTGCATTAACAATATCAGTATGCTGACGATATGTGTTGCTGAGCCCATCGATCGGTACTCTGAGGCAGCTGATCGCTATATGCGAATATTATGCAGTGAATCATGACCTCAAATATAACGTCACAAAGAGCGAAGTAATGGTTTTTAAAGCAGGCAGTGTGACATATTCGAGTATCCCAACTGTGGCTCTTTGTGGAGAACCATTGCGAAGGGTTGACAAATTTAAATATCTGGGCCACTGGGTCACTGATGATCTCAAAGATAATTGTGATATTGAAAGGGAACGTAGGTCGCTGGCTGTCCGTTGTAACATGCTGGCCCGTAGGTTTGCACGTTGTACGAGGCCAGTTAAAGTAACGCTTTTCAAAGCCTACTGTCAGTCATTTTACACGTGCAGCCTGTGGCCCCTGTGGGTCAACTTCACTCAGCGGACATACAACGACTTACACGTTCAATATAATAATGCAATGAGAGTGTTGCTGCGGCTGTCGTGGCATAGTAGTGCGTCGGGGATGTTTGCAGCCATTATTAATAATATTGATGGTTTTGCCGCCATTATTAGAAACAGATGTGCATCCCTGACGACTCGTGTTCGCGGCAGCACCAACAGTATTTGCAGATCGGTGGGATTCCCCGATGCTGCGGAGGTGGATGCGGCTACACGCTGAATTTTAATTGTGTATTTTTATCTGTGTCTGTAACCTACTAACACTAGAAGTTAAGAAAAATTGTTACTAACCCTATGGACTCTGGTCTGAAATAAAAACTTTTCTATTCAATGTTACCAAGTCACTGTCAAACTCAAATTGTTACATGTACGTGCGGCTGATTGTACATAGGTACTGCGAACCTTTTAAAGAGTATACTTTCTACTTCATAATGTCATAGGTCAATCGTCTGGTGCACTGAAACGGTACTTGAACAATGGTGTTATCTTTGAGATGTTTTGTTTTGTTGAAGCTGTAGTTCAAGTATTGTGAACGTAAACTTCAGAGGTAAATGTTACAAAAATTCTTTACTACTACAAGCCGTGTGCCCGCTCGGATTTCCCATTTGAAAAAACTGGCCTCACGAAGGGTCTCGTACCACCATACAATGCAAAACTATAATCTGCATTCGCGATAGCTGCCAAAAATGTAAACAAATATGTTTATGGAAATATAACTTTACTTCCTACACAATAAAGTTCAGTTTACGCTACAACTTCAAACATTTTTTTATATTTTTTTCAATAGTACTAATCACTCTGAAATCAACTTGATAAATTTCATTTAACCCCTTTAGGGTATTAATTTTCAAAAATCCTTTCTTAGCTATCCTCCTGACTCCCTGAAGTCATTATAACAGACAAATTATCGTATGTCATAAAGTCCTGATTACGACGTACTTCCTAACAGACATATTAGTTTTTCGTTTAAAATCGGCGCTGCTACACCTGATTTAGTCAACCAATGAGAGTTGAAATGGTGATTAATGTTGTATAATCTCAGGACTTATGGCCCATTTTGTCCGTTATTTAAGGACAACCGGTCTTTCCGACATCTTGACGTATAAATATGGCGGACTCAGGAGGCTACACAAGAAACTCTTGTGCAATTTTTTTTTTGACACAACAGTTTAGGCAGAGCATTGTCTGTCAGTGAATGAATTTAAGATAATTATTAAGAAGATGGCTAAGGTTATATCGTTAACTGTTTAATTGTTTTGGAATGTATTCCAATCGGTTTTGTTGTCCTACTATTTCAAATAAACCTTATCATTTCAATCAATCTGTCTAGGCTTTTCCCAACTATATTAGGGTCGGTCCAGTCTAACAGGATGCACCTGAATAGCAGTATTTTACATAGAGCGACTGCCTATCTAGCCTCCACAACACAGTTACTGGGCAACACGGCGAATGCTATACCATTGGCATTTTAATATTGGCAAAAAGCAGAAAGAAAGAAAAATATATTATTTGGGACACCCACAGGAAATATAAACAGTAAAAAAGGAGTATTTCTGACTATGAAAATTACTTTAAACACAACCAAAAAAAAAAAAAAGACCTATGCGAGGCCAAAAAGGCTCATCTATCAGCATAATGCTGCGATATTTAAAAATACCGCAGCGCAGAAAGGATCATTGCTCAACTTATTATCAGCAGTTCCTTGCTTTATTGTCTACTCGTCCTATCATGACTCATACAGTCCACACAAATTTCACAAAGTAGCTTTCGTCTTTGTTTATATCTTATACTTCCCTGATAAAATAGATAAACATAAAAATATGCAACTACCTGCATTCCGACCGCTTTATAATAAGTACCTAGTTTCAAGGTGATAATGAACTCGTCATCAGTGCTATTCACGTGAAACATGTGGACTAATTATGAGACCAGCAGTTACGGTACTTGAGTACCTTCTATAAGGCTACGGACACGAAGACAGCGGGCGCGGGGCGGCGACGGCGCGGGAGCGGCACGTTTCAATGCATAAATTTATATGGAACTGGCCTCGAAGGCATCGGCGCTGGGAGTGGCGTACGAGCGATTCGCTCCAGTCTAGCGGAGGTTTTTTTGATATAACATTTCGAAACGTCTGTCATTAAAAAGCAAAAAATAAAATGCACAACACTACGTCAATGGAGATGCGCGAGCACCGCTAGACTGGAGCGTATCGCTCGTACGCCGCTCCCCGCGCCGCTGCCTTCGAGGCCAGATCCATATAAATCTATGCATTGAATCGCGCCGCTACCGCGCCACCGCGACCGCCGCCGCCGCCCCGCGCCCGCTGACTTCGTATCCGTAGCCTACGAGTTTTTGTTTGTATACCTAGCGAATAAGTTTGTTCTTTGTACTGCAGTAATACATTACACTAATGTGATGCAGGAAAGTTTGTTAGAAAATACTCCTTTGTTTTGGTGAGGGATTAGGCATTAAGTTCGCCTTTGTGCAGTACTTTTTTTTAACTTGTGCGTAAAGTTTTAATAAATAAATTCATACTGAGGACAATTTTGGGTTACCTATGATATTGTTGTGTGTGAAATCGGTTGATATTGTGGTTTCGTCATTTACCTTTACAGTCATCAAACTATGTACAAAATAAGGAAACTCCAGCTGTAAACTAGTCAAAATAAACACATCACCAACACTGTACTATTACATGTTCAAATCCCTTCAAAAAACATCCAGAATCTCATCAACAAAATTAAAAAATATATAACATCCAAATTGAGAAACTCCTCCTTTTTTGAAGTCTGTTAAAAAATACGTGTTAACCCGGCGTCATTGTGGTAGGAAATACATAGTTACATGGACGTTGAGGTGAATCAATATTACCCATATATTTAATACATGGTATTTACATAATTTTTAAGTAAATTCGTAAACTGTGTCATTATTTCAGTATAAAGCTATTCTTATTTTGATAATAAAACAGAAACATAATAATTCAGAAACGTTTAATTGAGTTTAATCAACTTTTAAAATAACTCTAAAAAATTACAATTAAAAAAAAATGCAATATTGGCTACTGCACAGAACGTCAACGTCGCGCGCGTACTTTCAAAAATATTAGAAATTTTAAATCAGCCGGGTAATTTTGGCCAAACCTCAATGACGCCGGGTTAATTGCCTAGTCGCGGCTACGCATGGCCACTTACATATTCCTTCGAACTAAATGATGACTTTAGCTGATACCCAAAAAACTCAATGAAATCCCTCAGCATAGTAAAAGACTGCTGTCGCACTATCACTAGGCCATTTAAATCCTCAAACGACCTAGTCCTAAGTGCAAACAACAACGTAGACAAAGTCACGGGGGGCACCAGTTATGAAGTTATGAGACATCAGAGATTTGTGTCCTTGAGATCAAGTTGACATAGTGTCTGGCACTCGGCGCATGCCCGTCTGAGTTTAATTAGCTAATAAATTCCCAGTTCGGAGATGTTTCCACTGGGAAGCATTAGTTTATCGTATTAGAGGATTATTGGAGCATATAATTAACTATTAGGATATTAGGATGTACATAATTATTTTTTTTAAATGAGTATAGAAATAAATATCATCAGGCGGTTGATGCCATCCAAAAAAGACTGCCTTTTCGACCGGTATCTGTATCGGTATGAGTATATTTTAATGGCAAAACTGGTTAAATGATCATGTATACGATATAGAATTAAGTACAAGATATACATAGAACAGTGTTCATCTAATTGATTCAAACCCGCATTGGAACGGTCACCTGATTTTTTTTTTTTTATTCTTTATTATTTTAGGAGGTTTTTATCCACAAGGATAGTCACCTGTTTGAGAGCTCCGAACCTACGATGATATCCACACAGGCTCGGGCTCAACAGACACACAAAGGTCCAACTTTAACTTAAAAGAACCCGCTTTTTGCTTCAGGGGTTAAGAACATTAGAACACACAAGCGTTTCCACCATCGCGGTCACAAATCCTCTTTTGCTGTGGCGGCATCTACATCGCCACATGCGAACTACGCATCACACTGACGTCACGCAAAATCCTGCATCGCGCAAGTAGCATATAAAACATGTCCCAGAATTGACAGAAATCGGGAAAAAAAGTCATCTGTTCCCTTCATTTTGACGAGTCATGCGAACATCAATGTAGAGAACAGCTGATTTTTTTTTCGCTATTTCAGGTTTGGTCCCACGGTAAAAGTTGTTCATAGTGATGAGTACAATGACCCCCTTTTTAAGTTACAACTTGTACAGACGGCGGCACGTAACTTGGCAAGGTTTTGCCGTAGTGGGAATAAGTTTGCGCATGTACACTTAGTGCAACAAAAAAATTATCACTTTCGATTGCATGTAATTATTCTACGGTTATTTCCATAATTTATTTTAAACACGTCTGTTTAGAAGAAAGTTAAAGAAAGGAGAGGAAAAGGGGAGGACTCTTGCCAAGTTATGTGCCGGCTACTGTATACAACGTCCCGACATCAACAGTCGGGCAGTTGCCCACCAGACACAGCATCCGTCTGGTCGGAGGGATGAGTGAAGTTTAAACCCTGTTCCTCACACCTCTATATTGCCAAGCCTTACTAACAAAATTTCTTTGGGACAGTTCATCATAGCAGTTTGCGGAACCTATATTCAAGTTTATCTGACGTCTACGCTCCGTTATCACTACATAGTATAAAACAAAGTCGCTTCCCGCTGTCTGTCCCTATGTATGCTTAAATCTTTAAAACTACGCAACGGATTTTGATGCGGTTTTTTTTAATAGATAGAGTAATTCAAGATGAAGGTTTATATGTATAATACATGTATAATATAGTAGAAAAACACTGATCATTTTAGAGGTTTCTAATGGGATGTCGTAAATAAACACATTTTTTTGCGTTTACATTGCAAACGCTGGCTTAACCCTACGAGATATATCAAAATAATGTACTACAGTATTGTAAACCTTAAAAAGGTCTACAAAAAAGTCCGCGATGGCATATGTCTATCTATTAGGGATAACCCACAACAACCATTTTTATCCTATACTTTTTAAGAGAAATAATGGCTCTAAAATTATCAGTGTTTCTCTACTATATTATGCATGTATTATATGCATATAAACCTTCCTCTTGAATCATTCTATCTATTAAACAAAACCGCATCAAAATCCGTTGCTTATTTTTAAAGTTCTAAGCATACATAGAGACAGACAGACAGCGGGAAGCGACTTTGTTTTATACTATGTAGTGATAGTGATCAGCATTGCACCCGTGCGAAGCCGGGGCGAGTCGCTAGTATAAACTAAAAACTGTAACTATTCATTATCTCATTATAGTTATATTATAGTAATATTAGCAACGAGGTACCAATTAACTGCCGAGGACACACGAGACCTAACATTGTAGAAAAATTATGGCTGATTCGCACGTCGATTAGTACAATGGAACTGCATGAATGAACATCTCTTATCGTTAGGATTATCGAGATTAAAAGTAGACCAGTTTAAATAGGGATCAAAGCCAATCAAGACACGTGCTATATTCTACAAGAATTGATCAATGAAAAAGTTATGGCTGTGCCAGCCAAATCTTCATACTAATCAGCGCCCTAATTGCATAAAACACTATCAATAACAATCTGAATCATTTAGAAGTATATTGCTAATCCATTGCTCCATATGTTAGAAAAAATTGTCTGCTCAACGACGTAAACAACGCAATAAATGTTGTTGGACTGACAAAATGAAAGGCATTTGTCATAGTGTGTTACGCAATTACCTCGCTGGACTTTTAGTCGAGTGCAAATCTTTTAAGCAGGATCTTATTAGTGTAGTTTTAATGCAAGAGCTAGGTGTCATCTCCATGTGGTGTCATCTTCATATCAGGTATGTTTGCGAATGGTGCTATTTTCCAGAAAGAGAAGAGGAAATAGCTTTAGTCACCACATGGGGCATCCCAGAAACCACTGCATTTTTCTAAACACTTCAGAATCAGTCAATCAGTCGGATTAATCTAAAGAAAACATTGTAATAATGTGGGAGGCAAAAAAATCCCTAAATTGTTTACTCACACTGACAACATGATGAACAGTCGAAGGGGACTGCACCCTGGACCTGATGACGGCATCATCCGTTACCACGGCCGGATCCCTCGCCAGGTCTGCAGTAGATGGAGACTGGCTGCGACTGGACCCCTTGCTGTGCCCGTGCCCCACGTGGAGTGTGTCCATCTCCTGAAGAAACCCTCACATGGGATCCACACACATTAGGAACTTGTGTTATCTACTCTTTATTGCTGTGCTAGTTCATAAGCTTGATAGGTCGGTCAGTGATCTCGCCATCGCGTAGTTTTATCTGAAATAATAGATACGGTAATTAGAACTGTGAACTATCCGCCGCATTATCGTGAGCGTGAGTGTTTGATAGCTTGTCATTGTTTTTATCACATTTTTTTTTACGTATATGCGGCGTAATAAAGGCGGGCTCACGGGTATAAAACTTTTTGGTGGACAAAGGCCACAATGAAAATAAAATTCCTTGGTTTTATACAACGTGTAACGTTAAATGCGCAAAACCTCAGACACCCCAACTGATTTTTAATTCAATTGACCTATTTCACAGAGAAAATAAGTCATTAAAAAAATTGTAACGGTTTTATGTCCTGTTTTAGTTTTACTGGCCATTCTAATCGTTTCTTGCGTCTGCGACGACGCTTTATCGAGGGAGGAGTCGTCACCGGGCCGCTGCCCCGCGCTGACATTGGGTTACTTGACCTATCAATAAATAGACACGGCAACGTTTTTAATGAAGATTTTTTGAAAAATGTGACCTATATTAAAAAGTGGTTCAATTAATCCTGCTCGTTATTCTGATCAAACTATTTTCAGGTTTTGCGCATTTAAATTTACACGTTGTATATCTATAAATATTGAATGGCATTATGCATAAGATACTCATAATAAACTTGCATGAACATTAAACATGAACCAAGCGTGCAAGTCTTTACACAAAAACAGAATAGTATACAAATGTAGATCCCGCACTCATGCGAACTGTGTCCGCACCAGCCGATCGATCCAGTAAAAATCTCACCGTGAAATCATAAGTAAAGTGAGCTTGAAATGAGCAGTGTCAATAGTGTTAATCCCTAATGACAGCTCACTTCACCTAAGTTCTCGCGGTGAGATTTGTACAGAATAGCACTGCTGCACAGTAGTCATGCGTTCAAATCTGAGTAAGTTGCGTTATGTATGATGCCTAGATGTTCACTTTGCTTCCCACGGACCATAACCATACGAGGCCGGCTGCGACACTGTGCATTGAAATTGACAAGAACTTTTAACATCTTGACAGCCCACGGCCTAGTCTGTCTACGAGGACGTGATAGATTTCTTCCGACTTAAATAGTGTGACATCAATTATTTTCCTAGATCAAAGAGTTCTAAACAAACGATAAACTTCGTATCCATGTTTTTCGATGTTCTAAACAAAATATATCCGCGCTAATATCGCCGGCTTAGATTCTGTTATGACTGCAGATAAGCCGATAACTGGCTTTGCACACATGGAACGCTAAGCGCTAAAACAAACTATATATTTGGCGGCGATTTATTGAGGGCGTGTGTTACTCAATATAACGCTAGATTTACTAGGCGATCAGAGTATTTTGGATCATAATCATGCTTTTCCTGAACTATTGTTAAAGAAGCTACCCGAAGAAACAAATGTTACTGAATAGTTCAATGGCTATAGTGTTTTCCACGAAGCATCTGAGTTGCGGTGTGCTCAAAATTGAAATGACAGTGCTCAGTAGGTATCGTACCGAAGGATTTGAAATTGAAACGTAGGATAACGGGCTGACCAACTAGCTTTAAGAGCTGATCTGGTTCCCTTATCCATTTTTAGGGTTCCGTACCCAAAGGGTAAAACCGGAAACCTATTACTACCGCTCCGCTGTCCGTCCGTCCGTCCGTCCGTCTGTCACCAGGCTGTATCTCATGAACCGTGATAGTTAGACAGTTGAAATTTTCACAGATGATGTATTTCTGTTGCCGCTATAACAATAAATACTAAAAAAACAGAATAAAATAAATATTTAAAGGGGCTCCCATACAACAGAAATGATTTTTTTGCCGTTTTTATAGATAATGGTACGGAACCCTTCGTGCGCGAATCCGACTCGCGCTTGGTCGGTTTTTTTGATATAATAACCGAGCCATTGACAAGAAAGCCAGCTGAAGGACGGGCAACACCACCATTTTGAAAAAAAGCCAAGACAAGCCAACTTGAAGCCTCCTAAGACGTCCTTTACCTAATCATTTTAATGTTCACTTTAATAACCAAAACACAGGTACAAATCATAGCTAACGTCACTATTGTCATCCGGTGCCAGCAAGTCTAGCCGTCTGCCAAGTTGTTCAAACATTGAACAATGTTCCTAAGGAATTTCGGATACGCGCAAAATGTCTTGAGTGCGAAACTTGGGTGTCCCCCAAACCGTAACCAAATACTGTTGACAAGACTGGTGATGTAATGAAAAAAGCTGCTTCACTTCAGGTTTTAATAATAATCTTGAGGCTGTTGATGATATAAGTAAGTAGAGCTCTTCATTTCTAGGTCTGGCAGTGTTATTAGGTCTTTTAATCTTCGTGTTTTTCTTCTGAAGAATTAGATAATGACTCGAAAATGGTGACAGCCATCCTTTAAATGCACTTCAATAAAATGGTAAAAGTGCATCGATCATAATAAACAAAACATTGATTAACAAGATTTTTCTTTTAAATAAGTTGTTAGTACTTTCGATAAAAATCGGCGACTTTATAGGTCGACCTAATATTTTTTATCTACCGCAAATACGAAAATATTCCTTTACAAAATTTATTTGGCAGAACATTATTGTATTTTTATGGTATCCCAAATAAACAAATGAACTATTTATTCGGATGGGCGACGGCAACAAGTTTTCTGTCACCATTTGTTTTTGCGCACCTCCAATCTACTTAGAAATTTATATTTGCCCGCGATCGTATTTGGTTTGCGATCGTATTTGGTTTGGACAGGTGGGACAGCCCTGCTTTACATAGATCTAACTCCTGGTGAAGATGTGTTAATTTGCCACAGCATGAGACAAAAAAAGAGAAGCATAAGATAATTTTCTCAAAAAGCAAAATCTAACCTTTTGTCACATGCTCATTGAGTGAAACAGTCATCAGACGTTCAGCCGGTCGATTCTGTAAAAATCTCACCGTGAAATCATAAGTGAAGTGAGCACTTAATAGTGTTAATCCCTAGCGAATGACAGCTCACTCCACGCTCACTTCACCCAAGCTTTCACTGTGAGATGGTTACAGAATCGCACGGCAGGATGCATAATCAATTTATATATAAAATCACTTTATATAGCAATTAAAACTTCGAAGTAAACAGACATAATCTTAATTTTAATACTGTAATAAATTGGTGAACTATTGCCGCGATTGACCTACATTTGATACCCGGTGCTTTACGAGGGAGCCAATTAAATCTTTACGACTGATTGGATGTAGCATAAATTGGATACTGATGTGTTATATCAATTGCCTATTGAAGCCCGAAGCTGGGAATAGCCAGCAAAGAGGGTAGTCTACAATTATGAACAAGTGATTTTGCGAAGCCAGCACTTGCAACGATATAGGTATTAGATAGAGCTGCTTTTCGACAATTGGTCGTACCATTTTTATCGGATCGAATAAAGTGTAAATCACGGAAGTGTGAACACATAGTTGAATTTCGGCAGGTATTGCAGCTAGATGACAGAAACTGAGGATCCAGTTAAAACGCGTGCGATCGGAGAGGCCTGCAGTTGACTGCTATTGACTGAAGATGATAAAGAAGACTCGGCAGCACAAGTGCGAATGATGACGACTAATAGAGAATTATGGAAGAAAAAGACATTTTGCGCCGACCTCAAACAAATAGGGATAAGACCAGGAGCGTGATGATGACGAAGATTAAGTGCGAGTCTACGATAGCGGATACAACCGAAGTAGTATTATATCTTCAGTTTCTAGTCCGCTGTTGTGTTATTCGAAGGTTGTTTTTATAAAAATGTAACATGGTATGAAATGTACCTATTGTACTGTAGTGTAATTTATTTTGTTTTGTTTTGCAGAGCCCTTAGAGGGTGCATGTTTGATATTTTAAATTTTATTCCAACCTCTATGCAACATGTTTGCAATAAACTGATTTGATTTGGTAAGATCTCGCCGACTTGCGCGGAGGTAATCCGGCAAAACAATATGTTTGTTTATGTTTTAACTTCAATTAAAAATGGCGTTGTTATATTTTGAGAACAACTGCAAACAATACGTTCTAATCTAAAAGGTGAGACTTGTGAATCACTCGCCCTTTTGCGGTGTGTATGGTATGTATGACTAAGACTTTATAAGGTTTACTGCGTAAATATTCCTTGTTCAACCTCTTAGTAAGCATAAAATAAAGCTGTTTTTAAATTATCGACACGATCAATAACGCTATTGGCACGTGTGAGTAGTTACGTGCCTATCCAGTCAGTGTGATGGTCTAGAATTCTTCATAATATGAAGGAGTCTACCTCTAACGTAATTGACTATTAATATACAACGTGTAACGTTAAATGCGCAAAACCTGAAAATAGTTTGATCAGAATAACGAGCAGAATTAATTGAACCACTTTTTAAAATAGGGCACATTTTTCAAAAAATCTTCAATAAAAACGTTGCCGTGTCTATTTATTATTAATAGGTCAAGCAAGCCAATGTGTTAGCGTCTGTATTTTATATTACACCTTTTATTTATTATCTGGCAACATTTCACTTCGAAACTTCAGTTTTTATTAACCGGCAACGCCGAACCGCTCTTATTGGTCTGTGGTTTCAATTGGTGTATAGCTAACCAATCAGAGCGAGGCGCGCGTTGTGGCGGGCATTTGGAATTGTAAAAGGAATCTGTCGGGGATTCGGTAGTCAGTCGATCGTCGAGCAGTCCCCAGTGAACATCAAAAGAAATAGTGTACGTGTTTACTTGGTGTTAATTTTAAGGTAATGATGTATTTACACTTTTGCCATTTTATTGTGAAGTATTTTGATATTATGAAGTAAATATGTTTTCTGAACTGTTTATGGAGTCTTTTATTTACATTTCAGAAGTGGGATTAGCGGATTTTCACTCGTAAAAAAAAAGAGTGCTTTAAATACGAGAGTTGAAACCCATCCGTTAATCCCGCCCACGCTTATTAGTTTTTCATTTTCTTCCCTTTTGCTTACACCCTTAACTTACATTGTAAAAGAAAAGCTCCATAAAATGTTTTAATGTGGTAAATTTCAACGATAGTTACATCAGTCACGTAAGTACCATTCTATTCTATTGGTAATTCAAAAGACGTTAATTGTCACTCATGTTTAAGATACCTAATTCAGGAAACTGTTGTGCTGTGTCTTACTTACAAAGTTGATGAATACCCTGTAAGGAGCATGCAGCCCATTTTTGCCGGGGCGACACTCTGGAGATGGGATGCATGCGTTTTTAACTGATAGGTTATGTTTAAAATCGTCATGTGGTAGTTTGTTGCATCTTGCCGAGGCACTCCTACGGAGATGTAACGGACTATGAGCATGCACCCCATTTTGCCGGAGCGACGCTCTGGATATGGGATGCATCCTTACCACTTATAAATCGTGTATAACGGTTTGGTACATTTTGCCGGGGTACTCCTACGGATATGTACCGGATCATTTTGAGCATGTATCCCATATTGCCGGGGCGACGCTCTGGATATGCGGTACATGCTTTTCTTGTACACACAATACAATTATTGATTTGATTTATTGCGTCGGGCATATTATATATTGCCAGGGTACTCTCGTGGAGATATAATGTGTTTTAAAGCATGTATTTCATTTTGCCAGGGCTACACTCTGGAAATGCGATGCTTGTTTGGGGCGATGAATATTTTACTTTGATCATGAAATATATTAATCTACCTACCACCATAAGAATAGCATTAAACTAAAGTTAAATACATTAATTAACACTTAATTACACTTAATCACAATTACAGATAATGGATTCATCGCCTGCGGGCAGTGGTAATGGACGTCGCTGCAATAACGCGAATGAGCCAATAAGTGTGGACCGTAACGAGGGCCCACGGCGGACTCCGCAGCGACGCCAAGTTCATCAAAGCGAGGGAGCGGAAGGGAGTCTGGATATCAGGCAAGTCCGCAAGCGCTTAATTAATGATTCTGATAATGAAAGCGAGGGAGCGGAAGGGAGTCTGGATATCAGGCAAGTCCGCAAACGCTTAATTAATGATTTTGATAATGAGAGTGAGGGAGCGGAAGGGAGCCTGGTTGGAGACAGGCAAAGCCGCAAGCACTCTCTTTTAAAGCCAAACTATAATAAAAACGTTAATAACCGGCGATCAAGAAGAGACAGCAGCGAACGCAATCGTAGAAGGGACCGATATCGCGACGATTCTGTCGATAAAGGTCGTGATAGAACTCGACTTCGTGATGATTCTAGTAATTATTATCGTAGTAGGAAACGGTTTTGTGACAACTCATCTGATGATGAAATCCGGGTCATGAGGGTAGGACGACGTCGTCATCGCAGCAGTAGCAGTGATAGCTATGACACTCCTACTAGACGCTTATTGAAGCGAGGACGAACTCGTTCTCCCTCACGTCGTATAAAACATGAATTGACGGAAGTTCAGATGCCTGATGCTACTCATAGCATCTTAAATAAATTCTTGAATGTTCTCAATAATGTGAAGGGACAATCGACCTCTAAGCTTTCTTTGACAAACGTGATTCCGGAATTCGATCCTTTATCTACCGAACAAACCATAGTAACGTGGTTAACTAAAGTCGAGGAAGCCGCGGAGATTTATAATTGGGATGAACGCGAAACCATTCATTTTGCTCTACCGAAACTCGTCGGACTTGCTCAGACATGGTATAAAGGCCTGAGCACGATGCTTTACTCGTGGACAGAATGGAAAAGGAAGCTTATTGAGTCTTTTCCTTGTAGATACGACTATGCGGAACTACTAACCCAGATGTTGGCCAAGCGTGTGCGTTACGGCGAATCCCTTGAACAATATTATTACTCAAAAATAAATCTCCTGAACCGATGTGGTATCGTAGGTCGAAAAGCAGTTGATTGCTTATTACACGGCGTAGACGATAGGGCGGTACGGATAGGAGCACAAGCGGCTAGGTTTCGTGGACCTGAAGATGTGCTTAGATATTTTAAAACTGTTAAGCCAGGCACTAGTAGGGAAACCGCGGATAGATCCGGGCAAGATACGAGTAAAAGGAACTCCTTGTCAAATAACAGTCGGAACAAATCTGACGCGAATAAGAGGTCCACTTTTGTCATTAAATGTCACAATTGTAATGGAGAAGGACACAAGAGTTTTAAATGCAATAAGCCCCTAACGAAATGTACTCTGTGTAACCGCGAAGGTCATTTAGATTTGTATTGTAGATCTAAGTGGCCCACTATCCAAAACACTGAACGTCCCAGTAGTGAAGTTAAGGATGAAAAGCAGGTTGCTCTAGTAGACTATTCAGATGATACTAATCAGAAGTATGTCCTCGAAATATTCGTAAACGGTCAGCCGATCAATTGTCAAGTAGACTTAGGGAGCCAGTGTACCTTAGTTAGGGAATCGGAAGCAAAGCGTTTGAAGCTAACTACAAGCCTGGACAGATTACCAGTCCTGCGGGGTATAGGTGGCTTTCACATAAAACCACTGGGAAAATGTAATGCCGACGTAACTGTGCAAGGGATAAAAGAGAATATAGAGATTCTCATTGTTGAAGACGCTGCTTTGAAATACCCAGCCCTCTTGGGTCACACGTTCACGGAGAAACCTGGTATTACTATCATAAAGACCCCTAACGAAATATTGTTCGAACAGGATTCCCATCCAAAAATATTCCTCATGACTCAGTATGATGTAGTAATTGCTCCAAAACAATTAACTGTGATACCTGTGAAGTCACGAACTAGTCTTACTGGCTTTGTGTATGTGAACGGTTCCGTTAGAGGCACCCCAGGTAAAGAACACTATTTACTCCCGGGCGAGTATAAACTACACGGTGGTTTCGGTAACTTGCTGCTACAAAACGTCTCTGCTAATTCGGTCGGTATAAAACAGGGGTCTTTACTGACGCGTGCTATCCCCATCACGAACGAACAAAATGTATACTCAGTAACTTTCGATGATAAATCTCTGGATGAGTCTGTACAGTGCGGTAACACCATCACTTCAGAGCAGAAACTCGAGATCCAGGGATTATTATTGAAATTTAAAGAATGTTTTTCCTCTGGTCTTAAAGATCTTGGTTTCACAATTGCAACAGAGATGGTCATAGAGCTTAACGATGCAGAGCCAGTGGTATACAGGCCATATCGCATGTCCTACGGCGAAAGAGCGCTGGTAAGAGATATGGTTCAGGAGATGATGGATGCGGGCATTGTAACAGAATCCACCTCCCCATATGCGAGTCCAATCGTGCTGGTCAAGAAAAAAACCAGAGAGAAACGTTTGTGTGTAGATTATAGAGCTTTAAATAAACGCACAAAAAAGGATCACTATCCCTTACCTCTAATAGACGACCAGCTCGATAGGCTTGCAGGTAATAAACTGTTCACATCATTAGATCTAGCGTCCGGCTATTATCAAATTCCTATTGAAAAAATTCGCAAGACAAAACCGCATTTGTGACGCCCGATGGCCAGTTTCAGTATACACAAATGCCTTTTGGATTGGTAAATGCACCATCTGTTTTCCAAAGAACGATCAATAAGATCCTCTCTGAAGCGAAAATAAAGTACGCTCTCGTCTATATGGATGATATTTTGATCCCAGCACGGTCTTTTGACGAAGGTCTCTGTAGGCTTGAAGAAGTACTTTTCCTCCTAAAACGGGGTGGTCTTACTCTCAAACTATCCAAATGCAACTTTTTCATGGATAGCATCGAATTTCTGGGTTTCCAAATTAATGCTGACGGTATCAAACCCGGCGGAAGGAAAACCGAAGCCGTTTCGAAGTTTCGTACACCCAAAAGCCAACGTGAACTACAGCAATTCATCGGCTTGGCAAGCTTCTTTAGAAGGTTCGTTAAGGGATTTGCTACAATCGCAAAGCCTCTAACGGACCTCCTTAAAAAGAATACCACCTGGAAGTGGGGGCCTGAACAAGTGAATGCATTCGAAACAATTAAGTCGACGCTTGTACAGAGACCCTTGCTTGCTCTTTATGACCCAACACGCGAAACCGAGGTACATTCGGACGCTAGTAAACACGGGATAGGAGGAATTTTACTGCAGAAAGATGATGCTGGTCATTTGAGGCCAGTCTCATATTTTAGCAGGAAAACTACTCCCGATGAACAAAAGCTCCACTCATTTGAGTTGGAGACGCTGGCCGTTGTATCCTCCCTTAACAGATTCCGTGTCTATCTGATAGGTGTTCCATTTAAAATACTAACAGATTGTAACGCGCTGCGAACAACTCTATCAAAAAGAGACCTTATACCTCGCATAGCGCGTTGGTGGGTTCAATTTCAGGAATTTAACTGCGAGATCGAATATCGCCCTGGGTGTCGTATGTCCCATGCGGATGCACTAAGTAGGAATCCGGTAGGGGAAGCTAAGGAGCATTCTCATGTATTAGACGTACTAACAGTAGGTACCGATGATTGGATAGTTACGGTGCAGAGTAATGATGACGAAATAGCACGTATTAGAGAGATTTTGAATGACCCTAAATCGGACCAGGTGCTAGATGTTATAAAAAACTATAAATTGAAAAACGGCAAAGTTTATCGAATTGTAGGTAAGGAAGAAAATAATTTAAGGTGGGTGGTACCGAAGGGGGTAAGGTGGCAAATAGCCAAAATAAATCATGACGACCTGGGCCACTTCGGCTTTGACAAGACCTTTACGCGAATTCAGCAAATCTATTGGTTCCCCAAAATGCGTCGGTTCATAAAAAAATATATCAAGTCTTGCTTAGAGTGTGCACGTAGTAAGGACCATACCGGGAAAGTTCAGGGCGAATTACACCCGATCCCTAAAGTTGAAACTCCATTTCATACAATTCACGCAGACCATCTAGGGCCATTTGTGAAGAGCAAAAAGGGCAACTGCTACCTATTGGTAATTGTAGACGGATTCACGAAATACATAAATATAAAGCCAGTCAGAAACACTAAAAGTTCTACCTCAATAAAAGCCCTCAAAGAGCACATTAGTTACTTTGGGGCACCGTCTAGACTGATAACCGATAGAGGGACTTCTTTTACCAGTAACAGCTTTCGCGCATTTGCCCAATCCATGGGTATCAAGCACATACTTAATGCTGTGGCCACACCTCGAGCAAACGGACAATGCGAACGTTATAATCGGACAATCTTAAGTGCACTCACCTCTAAAACGGACAATAAAGACGATAAGAACTGGGATGATTATATTCTGGATATACAAATCGGTTTGAACACTACTGTCCACAAGACGACTGGCAAAAGCCCTTCGGAACTACTTCTTGGTTTTAACATACGTAGTAGCTCCGAAAATGCTCTAAGCGATATTATAGACGATGTTAGAGAATTTTCCACAGACGATTTGGGCCAGGTACGATCCAAAGCAGGTACACGCATTGCCGAACAACAGGTTAAAGACAAAATCCGATATGATGCTAGACATAAGCGCGCTTACGAATATAACTCGGGCGATTTAGTTAGCATAAAGCGAGAGGTGCCAAGCGATGGCAAATCGAAAAAGCTAGCGGCAAAGTTTTAGGGTCCATACCGAATTTCTAAAGTACTGCCTAACGATAGGTTCTTAATAGAAGATACGCCGTTAACCCGCAATCATGGCCAACGTCGATATGAAAATGTAATAGCGATAGATAGAATTAAGCCGTGGCTCGCTTTCGATAGGAATTATGACTCTACAGAGTCTGAGTCTGAAGATAATGCTAATCAGGACCGTAATGAACCTACCAATTAGTACTATATACTAAAGAGAGTACATCTAGACTGGAATAGACTGATTTATGAAATATAATAATAAATAATATAATATTTAATAAAGTAAAGTATACACACCGCATTGATGTAATATTTAAGATAATATTATTAGAATTAATATAATTAATATCATGTTGATATTATGTAATGTTTATATAATAAGTGTAACTTAGCTACCATAAGCTTACCACGAAAATAACTGTTCGTTAATGTCATAGTTTATTCTTATAATAATAAATTGCTACGAATAATTTAAGCTGTCAACTAGGTTATCACATTAAAATTGTTTTAGATTATGTAGTTCAATCTGATAGATCTTTTATTAAGATTATAATATTAGTACTAACTATTATTATAAGATGGCAATGTTATCATGGTTTATGATTGTAAAACCTTATGTAGATTCCAAGGTTAATTATAATGTAGTTTTATTTTATTTTTTTTGATGTCGCGAAGGGACTCGCTTTTCGCAGGATGGCCGAGCTGTTAGCGTCTGTATTTTATATTACACCTTTTATTTATTATCTGGCAACATTTCACTTCGAAACTTCAGTTTTTATTAACCGGCAACGCCGAACCGCTCTTATTGGTCTGTGGTTTCAATTGGTGTATAGCTAACCAATCAGAGCGAGGCGCGCGTTGTGGCGGGCATTTGGAATTGTAAAAGGAATCTGTCGGGGATTCGGTAGTCAGTCGATCGTCGAGCAGTCCCCAGTGAACATCAAAAGAAATAGTGTACGTGTTTACTTGGTGTTAATTTTAAGGTAATGATGTATTTACACTTTTGCCATTTTATTGTGAAGTATTTTGATATTATGAAGTAAATATGTTTTCTGAACTGTTTATGGAGTCTTTTATTTACAAATGTCAGCGCGGCGCAGCGGCCCGGTGACGACTCCTCCCTCGATAAAGCGTCGTCGCAGACGCAAGAAACGATCAGAATGACCAATAAAACTAAAACAGCACATAAAACCTTTACAATTTTTTGAATTACTTATTTTCTCTCTGTTTTTGAATTGAATTAAAAATCAGTTGGGGTGTCTGAGGTTTTGCGCATTTAACGTTACACGTTGTAGACAGACTCAGGCACTTGTCCCACCGCCGACGATTAGCGGAAAGCGAGTAGAACTAGTAACTAGGAACGAGTTGGCGAGAGACAAGCAGCGAGTGTGTAGTGTAGTCCGGAAAGTTTTGTCGCTGGTCTGTGAGCGAGTACGCGAGTGCGAAAAGTAGGTATAATGACTGCCCAGGCACATGATGGTATGCGTATGTAAGCACAAAACGAGTCTTTTTAATAGCTCGACAAACTAGTGGAGAGATTTCTCGCGGGCAGTGTGAACAGTTAGCGATCAACTATGAATATAAATTTATCTTTTATTGACACAGGACCTACATCTATTGCACATTTTTGAGAAAATAGTCGATAGCTACTCGCTCCCTCGTCGGCGGTGGGCCAGGTAAATAAACAGCAAATAAATGGATAGATGAAGAACTAATACTTGACTGGCGAAAGGTTTTAGAGAGAGCCAATTAAATGGAAGACTTAACTCTCTCAAAAATATATGTATATGGAAAAATAACCTGCAAGGAAAACTGCAGTCAGATCGTTGTTCGTAATATAATTTATCTACTATAATTTATGAAAGGTATGTAACTAAGTTATTTAATATTAATTTAGCACGAAGTTCACGCTCTTCTCTATGCACATAACCTTCGCGGAATACTTAATCATCAGCGCACATACATAATCGAATATCATTCATGGTGAACGGCATAAGATGCAGCGGCATGAGTCCATAATGCAACCTTAAAACCTAACATTAACCTTAACCCTCCTTAACCTTCCTTAACCTTAACCTTATATTTGTTCATTATACAGTGTAATGTTAATGTGCACATTGTAAGATCGATTGAATCAACATATGAATGCAAAGTAAGATTTTTGTTCAGTCTTCCAAGATAAAACACGCTCGACATCAAGTATCATGTTACTTCGACACGTTCTTGAAGAATATCGAAACACAATCTACCCGCATTATCAAAACAATTTATTTAGCAAATTATTAATCTATAGCGATGGCATATAAAAAAAAAGAACAACCCTCGTCATGTGGTACGTTTGGATCTATTAAAAATTCAGGCATTTTACTTGGAATTAGTCTTGATAAAGGCCATACATATAGAAAATATAATACGTTTTTAGATTTCATGTCAATTTAGAACTGACAAGGCTATATTTTTCTTTAATACTAAATCAGAAAGTTCCATTAGCTCTAATATCTACGTGCCGCAAAGACTAACGCAGAAACTAAATCGAAATAAATCGTGGAGGAATGATATCCGTCACCGTATTTCTGTTCTACATTTACATCTGACCCCTAACATCATTATATTGTTCGTGAGCTTCGACTATTAGCAACCAAATCGAGAAGTATCGCGAAATCGATAGCAATCGAACGAATAATCGCACTTTGAATTAATTCGAGTTACAGTCCTCGTTCGAATGCTGAGATATCGCGACGATGATGAGTCAATGCTCGCGCAAGTATAATTTCCTGTGTAGATAGTCAATCATAACAGTGCATCTGTTATAATGACCGGAGTAAGATGATTAATAGTTTATTAGCTATTATTGACCTGATTCTCGTCCATTAACTGTTAATTTCCTCCGGCATACACAAAAACTAAGAAAATGGCGTCCATTACAATGTTTTTTAACCGACTTCAAAAAAAGGAGGAGGTTATCAATTCGACTGTATTTTTTTTTTTTTTTTTTATGTTTGTTACCTTATAATAACCGACTGGGTGAACCGATTTTCATGATTCTTTTTTTACTTGAAAGCTGGTGCTTCCCGTGTGGTCCCATTGTCACCATTTCAATATCTGATGATGGGATCTTGTAGAAATCGGGGGACCTCTTCAATAAATAACAGCAGATTAACCGCGATTGTTGCTATAGCATATCTAAGCATTGTTTACACCATCACACAACATAATATCACGCCTGTACTCACTACAAAGGTTATATATTTTTTTTATTATAATAATAATTAATACCAGTAAAACAACCGCGATTGCTGCTATCGCATATGTATGCAATGTTTACGCAATCGCACAACATAACATCACGTCTGTACCCTATAAACGCAGATGCAGCTTCCTGTCACTGATATTTACATATCAAGTAGTGTTTATATGAATTTGATTGGGGTAGATATAACTAAAAAGTGAAAAATAAAAAATTTTATATAAAAAAAAAAACAACCGACTTCCAAAAAAAACACTACAAAGTGAAAAATAATTTTAATTTCGGAAGTCGGTGTCAAAAAACCAAAATGCGGAACCAACGACACCGACTTCCAAAATTAAAATTATTTTTCACTTTGTAGTTTTTTTTGGAAGTCGGTTGTTTTTTTTTTTTATATAAAATTTTTTAGTCATACACATCTTCACGTGAGTTCTACAAAAGGGGGGCCCACTTCAAACGATGCCCATTCCCGTTCTCCACGCTCGCACGTACTTTCTTCTCATCATTCTTTATGCGGTGTGCCGTTTGCGTGCATATCACCTGGCATTTTTCTGATTGCTCGCATTTCGACTGCGTAAATTCTTCTGGGACAGCAAAATGCTCTTTGATACTTTGTTATGCATAGACATCGCCACGATGTAATTTTTCTTTACGGTACAGACGCCAGCACATCAAGCTACCCGAAACTGTCATATTTTCCCAATCAACTTTGAACCTTGTGAGTGATAAAGTTGAAAATGTATTAAAGAAATTTGACAGATTGTAGTAGCTTGATGTGCTGGCGTCTGTACAATACAAAAATTCAGCGTAATGACACCAAAACTTGCAACCGTCCCACATTTATCTACGGATGTTTGTGGCGAAAAACAAATACTCAAGGCTCCCAAACTAATGTCGAAAACAAAATGGAGCTTAAATAAGATGTCTGGTATAAAAAGGGTTTCAGCAATAAAAATATTTGCCGAGCCCCAGCCTGTTATGAAAACTAGCAGCACATAAAATACAATGCGTACAAAAAAAGATATTTTATGAATAAGGCAAAAAAGCCTAAACATTATGTAGACAACTAATTTTACCATGGGCTCTTTGCATTTATAATAATTGGCAACGCAGGCAAATCTATACAAAAACAAATACACGACTGTTATTTCTGAATGTGGCTGATGGCTAAAATGAAGAGTGGTGGAAAAATCGTACTTATTGTCTTTTGACACCAGCAGGCTAATTGCGTAACACACATGGTAGTGTCAAAATGAAACCCATTGCTACTGATGTAGCAATGGGTTTCATTTTGACAGTTAAACAACATTCATTGCGTTATTGACGTTGTTGAGCAAACACATTTTTCTAACATATGGAGCAATGGACTAGCAATATGCTTCAAAATGATTCAAATTGAGAATAATAGTGTGTTACGCAATTAGGGTGCTGACTGCGCGACGGCAAAGACAGGGATATGTTTACGTGGGACTCTTTATACTCTCGAAGCATCGTAATGTTTGGTTTAATTTTAATAAATGTGGTCTCCATCGACACCGTCTACTATCTAAGTTGTACGAAGGTTTGAAACTTTGGGTCACACATTAAAAAAAAAAACTAATATTATTGATACAACATAAGAGACCAAACGTAGTAGTTTGTCATTTATCAAATAGTAAAAATTAGTACCGACCAGCACCCTAATTGAGTAACACACTATTACTCTCAATTTGAATCATTTTGAAGCATATTGCTAATCCATTGCTCCATATGTTCGAAAAATGTGTCTGCTCAATAACGTAAATAACGCAATGAATGTTGTTGAACTGTCAAAATGAAACCCATTGCTACTGATAGTGTGTTACGCTGTTAGCCCTGCATGTTTAGATAACACAACTTATTGACATAATGAACTATAACACAGAAAAAAAAAGTTTCACTCATTCTTATCAGCTAATAACTCGTGGCCTATCTTGGCGGGGAGTCATAATATTAGAATAACGTATGTACTTCTATTTATTATTAATTATATATTTCGAGTGTTTAGTTAAATTCCAGTGTGAAATAATAATAATATCTAGAAAATCGAAATAATGACTTTCGCATTGTATCTTATCCGCTTTGAGGCTAAGGACTACGTTTTATGGGCAGAGATTACACTATTATTTATTTGCGAGCAATCAATTACTGCCAACACGCACATAATTTTTAGGGTTCCGTACCCAAAGGGTAAAAAGGAACCCTATTACTCCCGCTCCGCTGTCCGTCCGTCCGTCCGTCCATCCGTCTGTCACCAGGCTGTATCTCATGAACTGTGATAGTTAGACAGTTGAAATTTTCACAGATGATGTATTTCTGTTGCCGCTATAACAACAAACCGTTTTTATAGAGAATGGTACGGAACCCTTCGTGCGCGAATCCGACTCGTGCTTGGCCGGTTTTAAATCAATACTCTTGAATACTAATACTCGTGTATATAAATAATTGTCAAAATATCAATATACATACTGTAACAAACCCGCCATGAACGAGACATACATATCAAATATTCATAGCTTGTTAGCCACACGATCATGTATTCGTACCTTTTTCGTGGTCTAGGTAAACTGACACAAACAACTACCAACTTTATACCTAGAGTGCAAAGTCCAAAACAGCTAAAATTATCCGGCGTATAGTAATCTAGTTTGCGTGGGAGACTGTGCCCTAATAAGTCACAATACAGACGAAATGGAGAGCGATTCAAAGAGATAATCAGTATTTTTGTATTGTTGAAAACATGAGCTGATGGAAAGTTAATTGCATACATTGTAATGCTCACTGCTGCTGAGTTTTACATTCATAATGTTATGAATAACCGCTAGCTCTCTCTAGCAACTGTTTCAAGAATATATTATTTAGTAATAACAGGGCTGTGAATTTGAATTAACTAATGAGCGATAAGAACTTCTGCCAATTGGCTGTTAGTGCTATTGGACATCTTGCAAGTTGGAGATTCTACAAAAAATTGGCGCCGATCTATTCATATTTTACGACTGTCGTCGCTGTTTTCATGGAGTACTCTGACTTTACATTGCTTTATGTCTCTTGCAACGTAGCCACATATGCCAGTAATAACATTCTAGTCTACTGCAGCTTCTAACCGAAGCTGTGCAATGTTTTGCTTCAGATTTTTTCTCTGAATATTTTTTTTTAATGCTAGTCCGTAAAAACAGTCCCACATAACTGGCCGGGGTTGACATTTATCATGTGAAGTAGACAAAAAAACAATCAATATAACGTTATGAATAAATCAGATACAGGCACACGGTAAAGGAAAAACCTTTAAAAATTGTTTCCGACGTTACATAAAACATTGGACCCTTTCTAAAAGAATTTCCTGGGAAAATTCGATTCCCAAATGCTTGTCCCTACATTTTTGTATTGTTCACTTGTACCAAGTATGTGTATGAGTTTGTAAAGTTTGTCTCCAAGAACCTTTCAGCGTTCCACGGAACGTGATATCACTTTCATAACCACAAAACGTTGTGTAATATTACAGCAAAGGGAACTCCTATGAATTGATATTGTTAAAGGCTCTTTGCGTTCAACCAATTAAACATTTTACCTCTCTGTCGAGTATTTCTAAGGAAGTGAAATGAGCATTAAATGTCATGCTGTTAGTGATGGTGGTGGCATTGTCAAGAGAGGATTTTAAGAGGTATTTTATCATAGAACAAAGCTCCGACGGGATTCCCAAGTTTCATTACACGGGTCAGTGGTTGGATGGGCTGCGATAACCTTGTTTTTTCTGCGATGGGAGATAAACTACGCGTACATATTGTCGGCGAAGTTTTTTGGATGACAAAGCTTGTGAGGCCAGTTTGTATGCTTTATTAAGAAATATGGGAGTCGTTCAACTGTAATTTTAGTTCGAAGATACAGGACTTGAAAAGGACAGTTGCATCTTATATCTTTAAACTAACAATAAAGCCACCAGTCGGATTTAAAAACATTTTTTTTTTTAATTGATAGCCCTACTCGATTTATTCTTCGTTCGTTCTTGAGGAAGGTTATTTATTTATTTTTTATTTATTAACTATGGATGACTTAGAGGGGCCCGTGGCTAAATAATAACAGCCGCACAGGTCGATCGATCAGGTTAAGCTACGCTTGCCGCGGTTGGTCTGTGGATGGGTGACCATCTTTACATACCGAGACCCCTCCGTGCCTCGGAAAGCACGTTAAGCCGGTGGTCCCGGCTGTCATTCGTAGATCTTTGACAGTCGTTACGGGTAGTCAGAAGCCCGAAAATCTGACAAGCAGTCTTACCTAGGGGTATCGTATTACCCAGTAACTGGGTTGTGGAGGTCAGATAGGCAGTCGCTCCATGTAAAATACTGGTATTCAGCTGCATCCGTTTAGACTGGAAGCCGACCCCAACATAGTTGGGAAAAGGCTAGGCAGATGATGATGAACTATGGATGACTTACAGCTAAAACAATTAAAAGTCATCACTTTATATGTTATTTATCATCGCGAAAGGACCCTTAGGGGCCGAACAGAAAGAAAAAAAAAGTCAGAAATAACGCTAAACGAAAACAAAGTGATAGTGCGGGCAGGCGATGCGATGCGATGCAACGGGGTGGGTCGGGTGTACAAGAAATTTCACGCGAACGATTTCGCGAGCAGAAGCTCGTCTATGCATAGTAGGTAGACAAATAATGCTTCAAAGAAATTCACATAATAGCTGAATGCTACTCGTATATAGAAAAAAGACGATCGATATTATACTTGGTACCTTCATTATCCGCCGCTAGCTACGAAGCCAGTACTAAACAATCGTTAAATCATTGCTGTATCTGTTGTTTAAAGTCTTTTAACGCAATTACTTGTACATTCATATAAATTAATCGTATCAGGGCATTGCTCAACCGAACACCTGGGGTTTCGCGTGGCCGCGCCCGTCGCTCGATAATAACATAGTTATTAGGTGAATGCTGCACTCGTATCTAGGTGCTAATTGTACTTTTCCTGTTGATGTATTCAGTTCCAGAATAGAAATTATTTTTGTACCGACTGTAAACCGTGACGTCCATGGTTTTGTTTCGGTTTTCGCGCTCATAGCTTAGTTCTGGTTGGAAAATATTTAAGCAACACACACACACACACACACACACACACACACACACACACACACACACACACACACACACACACACACACACACACACACACACACACACACACACACGCACGCACGCACACACACACACGCGCACGCGCGCACGCACGCACGCACGCACGCACGCACGCACGCACGCACACACACACACACAACATATCACCACGCCTGTAAAACACAAAGGTTTATGCAAAGATGTACACTCACATTTCGCCAATTATGTTAAGTCCCTTGTAATAGGGGGCGAGCCTATTGCCGTCAACCGGGCACAAATCCAGACGGCTGCTTGAGAAATTCATTTTGAAAAACTCAATAACTTTGCACGACCTGGGATCGAACCCACTACCTCATTTTCAGCAGTAGCGCTCTCTCTTTAAGCAAATTGTCAATTAATATCCTTCATGAATGGCTTAGAGCTTATCCAGAAAGGGCGAATTCGTCGCGATTCTCGCGTGCGTATAACGCGCGACCGTTGCGTCCAGAAGGAGCATACAAACGCGCGAATTCCGTATCAATATTTTGGATACATGCACTCGCTCTGGAGTTCGCGCGTCAACTGGACGCAACAAGGAGTATAGTATTTCGACTAGTGCGCAATACGCGCGAGTCGAGACCGAGAGTCTGGCGAACTGCACGCGATTTAGACTTTGTCCAGAAGGGGCGAATTCGCCGCGAAACGTTTAGCGCGAATTCATTCGCGCGTTAATAAGATACTGAGCGCCAATACATCGCGTCCACAAGCATCGCGCGATTTCATAATACGCGCGTAAATTGCGTGCAGTTTCGCCAGACTCTCGACACGTGCTTGATTCGCGCGTATTGCACGCGAGTCGATATACTAGAGACTCCTTGCTGCGCCCAGTTGACGTGCGAATTCCAGAGCGACTGTATGTATCAAAGGAAATGGAGCGCCAAAATTTTGATACGCAATACGCGCGTTGGGACGCTCCTTCTGGACGCAACGGTCGCGCGTAATACGCACGAGAGTATCGCGGCGAATTCGCCCTTTCTGGACAAGCTCTAAGACCTTGTCCAGAAGGGGCGAATTCGCCGCGAAACGTTTCGCGCGAATTCATTCGCGCGTTAACGAGATACTAGGCGCCAATACATCGCGTCCACAAGCATCGCGCGAATTCAAAATACGCGCGTAAATCGCGTGCACAACGCGAGACCCTCGACTCGCGCGTATTTCGCGCGAGTCGAGATACTAGATACTAGAGAATCCTTGCTGCGCCCAATTGACGTGCGAACTCCAGAGTGAGTGCATGCATCAAGTGAAATGGAGCGCCAACATTTTGATACGGAATTCGCGCGTTAGTACGTTCCTTCTGGACGCAACGGTCGCGCGTAATACGCACGAGAGAATCGCGGCGAATTCGCCCTTTCTGGACAAGACCTTAGTGGAGTCAGGCCAGCTGATAGCTTGGTAACTGGCTATTTTTTTACCACGAAATTGATTCTCAAGTTTGGTCCAGTACGAGAAGATCTGGAATATCTGGATCTTTTGAATCTGTGCATTATTTGTCATTTTTCCGCAATACGGCTTGATTTTCAGCGAATATGATTCGTTTCTGAAAACTGATATCCGCTCAACTGTGGGAACATCCTTTGATTCATAACAATAGAAAAAGTAACTGTCTCATTAGTCACAGTTGAGCTAGAGGAGTTATCGAAATTTTCACTTTGCAGTGAAAATGCTTGTTTAATTACCTTATCATAAAAATGTTTCGATGATTATGAACTGAATGCACCAATCGATCACACTTGATTGACTAAATAGTCGCGATAAATGGTTACTTTTAATCAAACCATTTTACTGTAGTAATATCTGAGAATTAAAATATTTAACACGAAAACGCTCGTATTGTAATTGGCTTGTGGCTAAGTAATAACAGCCGCACGGGTCGATCGATCAGGTTAAGCTACGCTTGCCACGGTTGACCCGTAGATGGGTGACCATCTTCACATACCAAGAACCCTCCGTGCCTCGGAAAACATGTTAAGTCGTTGGTCCCGGCTGTCATTCGTGGATCTTTGACAGTCGTTACGAATCGTCAGTAGCCCGAAAGTCTGACAACCAATCTTACCAAGGGAGATCGTTTTACCCAGTAACTGGGTTGTGGAGGTCAGATTCGTTTTACTTTTTTGCTACTTTCTCAAGATTATCACAACCGACTGTGTTTGACCTAGTTCATAATACGCATATGTTTGTAGTTAAAAACCTTTTACAACACACTACCTTATCATAACTTTATCGCAGCGTTTATTCGAATTCGATAAATTAGTACTTACTATTGGTATTTTTTATCTTATCCACCTTTACAATAAGCTCCTACGCTGCGCTTTAGCTACGGTATAATACTCGATTCTTGGAAGGGCCTGCGGCAAATGTACGATGCATGAATTTAATAATATGGATGAGTCAGACAGAAAAAGTCGATAATATTTACTTTTATTTGGGGTCAGTATTCGTTGAATGCTCAATTTATTTCACTTCTGCGTTTGTTTAATCCAAGAATGAGGCTATTCCAAATTGCAATGCTGGGTTTTTCATCTACAACGGTCCACGACTTGAGGCCGTAAAATATTTGATGGCTGAAATCCAACGGCTCTAATACCAGTTCTTCTACTTCTTTTACTTTTGCATACTTGATTGCATAGCCTTGCTCAATGGTTGGCTCACTTTTTCCTTTGTTTAATCCAAGACAGAGGCTATTGCAAATGGCAATACAGTGGTGGGCACAGGCTTTTAAGCGTGGGATTAACACCCGGCTGTATCTTCTACGGGCCACAACAGCCGTAAGCTGGTGTGGTGGCTGCAACTCCTGTGACTCTAATGTCAGTGAAACTCCTCTTGGTCTTCAGCCCATTCCTGGCAAGCATACTTGATAGAAGAGAACATGCTATCATTTTCCAGTCGTGAGGGCCTCATTGCTCAATGACTGGCTCACATTTTGGTGGGGTTCACCATGACGTAGTGTTGAGACGTGGACGCTCACACAAGAGGCTGTGTACAGGCTGAGAGTTGCACAGAGAGGCATGGAGCGTTCAATCCTTGGCATCTTCTTCTTCAACTTCGAGATACTAAGACTTACGAAGGTCTTCGATATCGGAAAGCGTATTATGTAACTCAAATGGAGTTGGGTAGGACACCTCACAAGGCTCAGCGATGACAGCTGGAGTAAGGCCGTGACAGACCACAGAGTGGCGTCCAAGGACTGGAAGACAAAATGTCGGTCGTCCGGCGCGTCGAGATGGGCGGACGACATTATTGCCATCGCGGGAAAAACCTGGATGAGGCTGGCACAGGAGCGTGGGGATTGTCTCAAAAAAAGTGGGGCCTGAACCCAGCAGTGGATGAAGTCGGGCTGCGGATGATAACGATAAAGGAAGACTGACTTTAGTTAGTGTACACACATTGCGTATCCAAGACGCTCAGTCAGGGTATAGTCAGTAACCTGCCAAAGTGCGTTATATCGTGTCAACAGGCGTCAACGTTGGCCATTGTCCATTGTGTAAAGGAGCAATACAAAATTAACTACGGCATATAAACCAGTTTATAAAGGGAAGTATTCAATTAGATGTATTATATCCGACGTCACAGCACTCAATTTTTATAATAAAAGAAATTATAGAAACGAAACATGGAATTCAAAATGGATGTGAGCCAAATATTTGTATGACATTTTCTACGCAATTTGTTGCCTATAATTTTAGAGAAATAATGATTTTGTTAGAGCTAAGCTGTTAGAGTTAAGAGAGTGGTGGCTCAGTTGTAGCGGCCGCGACTTACGTTTTGTAGCTCATAGGTTCGAACCCAGACAGGCGCTTTACTTTGTGTAATTTATTTTCTGTACCACTGCTCTCAAAACGGTGAAGGAAAACATCGTAAGGAAACCGGCACGTCCTAGAACCAAAAATTCGAAGATATGTGACATCTACCAATCCACAACCATGCGGGCAGAAAAGCGCCGTAATCCATTACGGCAGAGAGCTAGAGTCCTGTGCCCCAGCAGTGGGAACATTATAGACTGATTATGAAGCTTATAAAGAATTATAAAGCGCAGTCATAACTGCAAAAAAAAAATGCTGGATTTGCCACATCTTGCTAGGTTTTTACTACACCCAGAAAAATAGAAATCTAAAAAAAAGTGTAAAGTTTAATTAGAATAAAATGTATGATGAACATCATTTCAGTAAACAAAAAAGAATTTTCTATCATTTTGTTTGTCAAGGCTATTTATTCTTTTATAAACAATTATAAGGCTCCTTGAAAAGCACAATGAGATAATGATAATAATATTATGAATTCATTATAACTAATGAAACAAGTTTTATGAGACACAAAATACTTGGTTAACCTTTACCATACAGGACTAGTCACACTTTTTTCTATTTTTTTTTTATCGATATTTACTTTCATACATGAGGGGCTTGTGGCTAAGTATTTACCGCCGCACCGGTCGATCGATCAGGTTAAGCTACGCTTGCCGCGGTTTGTCCGTGGATGGGTGACCATCTTCACGTACCAAGACCCCTCCATTCTTCGGAAAGCATGTTAAGCTGTTGGTCACGGCTGTCATTCGTGGATCTTTGACAGTCGTTATGGGTAGTCATAAGCCCGAAAGTCTGACAACCAGTCTTACCAAGGGGTATTGTTTTATCTAGATACTGGGTTGTGGAGGTCAGTTAGGCAGTTGCTCCATGTAAAATGTTGATATTTAGTTGCATCCGGTTAGACTGGAAGCTGACCCCAACGTAGTTGGGAAAAGGCTAGACAGATGATGATGTACTTTCATACGCATTTAGTAATAAGCTTTTATTTTGATATTAAAAACTTCAATTTTATTTATTTGTAGTATGTATAGATGTATGCAAGATACATAAACTCACGCCTTCTTCCCATGAGGGTAGGCCAAGCTACAGAATGCCTCTTGCTACAATCCTTTCATAATCCTTTTGCTTTATTTCATTTAATACAAAAGTTTTAGAATACGCTTTTTCACAAGTTAGTTGGGTACTTAATATTTATGTACCATTAGTTTTGTAACAATAGGACATACCTAATTGGCAAAGTTAGCTTGGACTCGGTTAGCCACCAAACTTTTTTTTTTTTTTGGGAAATCTCAGAAAAGTCGACAGATTGAAGTAGATACTTGCAGATGACCATAAAATACATTTTATGTGTTTTGTAAAAATAAAGTATAGAATGAAAAAAATATGCAAGATAAAAAAAAAACTATCCAGTATGTAACATTCCCAACTTTATATTAAAGTACCTAATTTTATTTCTTATTTTTGGTACTGAAATACCAACAAAACCACCATTCCTTGAGTGCTAAAATTACTGTATTGATTAGTTTATTTGTAATGGCTGCATCAACTTGCTTTTCTCACATTCATTGCTAATTTGTTGCTACTAATACCAGAAAGTTGTTTCAAAACTCATAGATACTCATATTTTAAAGAAATTATTAGTATCCGCATGATGACTACACCCGTAGTGAACTGTAACTGGTTAAACAGATTGCTAATCACAACATGAACTAAGTACCTATAAAGTTATCAACAAAACAGTACAGCTTACCACCACAGACAAACAGTACCATGCATGACTCATAAACATTTAAAGAGTTCAAGTAACAAAGTCTGTAATTAGCTTTAAGGTTTTGTTAAGTTTTTTGTGAGACTGGCAGTTAACAATGTGGAGGGTGGCCAAATGAATGATATTTTTTTTTTTTTTTTTCTTAAAAATGTGGCCATGGTACAAGTTAGTGCCACAACACAGAAGATTATTGTGTTAGGAAGTTGTTAATCTTGTATAATATTAATACTGGTTCCAGAAGCTTAGATCTAAAGATTGATATGCTCATTTTAATTTTTAATGAATAACATTTGCATAGTGATATGCACTATAAGTCTAATAAAACCAGTATTATTTTTTAAAAACAATTTAAGTTTAAACAAGAGATTTGTCATTAGCCAGCATTATATGAAGATTCAGATCATTGTTATTCCAAATTTACACATTTTAAGACTACCTGGGTACAAAATAAGTTACTGACTCACAGAGGAATAAAAAAACAAGATTAGGTATTTTATCTCATTTCAGCACACTTAAGTGCAGCAGTTGTTTGATGCACTGGCAGCCGGCCAAGCATCACGCAAATTATACGCACACAGTCACGGGCCTTGGTGAGCCGTCGAACAAGGAAGTACATGGACACATCACAATAAGCAGCCCATACTAGTGCCCTAACATTACCTTGAAAGGTTAATGTTTGTATGACGTACCTATACGCTGTTATAGCGCTTGATATCACGTACTTATGATAGTGAAATTATATCTGTATTATAACCAAGACCCGAAAAAAAGGAATACCTTTTTCGATCTAAATTCAGATATCGAATGCTGCGATTCAAAGTCGGCATTTGACAATAATACTGCTTTGACCTTTACCTTTGGAACATGAGAACTTGAATTAAATTATCCCGGCAGCCTATAGCAGTACATCAATAATTTATTAAAAGAAAAAGAAATCACAGCAAATTATTGTTCAAATACTTCAACTAAAAAAACACTTTACTTACAATTTCTTAACACCAAGATCTTCTTGTAAGTTTTAATTACATTTCTTTGTTACACTTAGTAATGTGTACGGTCTTTTCCACGAATTAAACACCACAGTATCTAATAAATCAGATTGCGATTGTAGTAAATGACAGAAAACAACGGAATAGAAAAAGACGTGTGGTATGGTTGGATGGGTGAGCTGTTCTTCTATTATTTTACAATAGATGGCGTCGCGTTCGACTTAACCATAGACGACGGAGGAGTATGATGAAGGACCGAAATTAATAAAAAGATTGCCATGCTGTGTTTGTAAAATAAAGGCACGTTTGAGCAAAATTATAAATGAAAATAATCGTTATTATCCATAAAACTTATAGTTTAGATAGTAGATCAATGAATAAACCAATGAAAAAAAATATTTCTTTCAGAAGGTTGAAAAAACAAAAATACCACCAAACCAATTACCGAGCATAGAATAGAATAGAATACTCTTCATTATATACACCATATAAATTACAGACATAAAGATAGAAAAAAAAATAGAAATACAATAATAGAATAGAGTAGTAAAATAATTAATGCAAATGTGCAGCAGGTACTGCAGGTACTAACAAGATTATATGAGTTCTGATTATTCATTATTAAACCTAACCAATTGCTTATTTAACAATTTGAATGGGATGAAATAATTCCCATTCAATAAATTATGACGACAACATTGACAGCACTGTGATCATAAAGTTCAAAAATAAGTGTTAGTAACTACAAAAAATAAATATACATGACACCATCAAATCATTAATCAGTTGGATGATCAATCTGCCTAGCCTTTTCCCAACTATGTTGTGGTCTAACTGGATGCAGCTGAATACCAATATTTTACATGGAGCGACTGCCTATCTTACCTCCATAAACCAGTTGCTGGGTATTACGATACCCCTTGGCCCTTGGTTGCTAGGACTGATTGTCAGACTTTTGGGCTGCTGACTACCCGTGATAACTGTCAAATACGTAACCTAAAAATAAATTTACTTAACAAAAACTAAAATGATGTGATTTAGCCAACTTTTAGAAAATCAAATATTGATCAATGATGAATCAATGTTTAGGTTTTTTACACATAAAAATATTAATTGGAAAGCACACACTGAGCAATTCCACAAGGATCAGCAGGGTAATTGTGTAACACACTATCAGTAGCAATGGGTTGCATATTGACAGTTTAACAATATTCATTGCGTTATTTACGTTGCTGAGCAGAGACATGTTTCGAACATATGAAGCAATGGATTAGCAATATCCTTCAAAATTATTCTAACTGAGACTGATAGTGTGTTGTGTTACGCAATTAGGGTGCAGTTCTTCTGCCTATTCTTTGGATAAGCTTGCTTGATTAATCAATCTTGAAGCTCTCCTTACAGCTTACATGGCATTGTGGGCTCTCTCCTAAGGTTTGGAAACATATTTTAGGGAAACTCCAGTAATAAAGAAATATTTATTTAAAAGTACTTATAATTATGATCATTATGTATTCGGGTTTCATAAAGTTATGATACATACCTAAGAATAGGTTTGGCCTCAAAAATTGTATATGCTGAACAGATTATTCATTTACAAGTTTGGTTAATTCGTATTTTTTATTATTTAGTAATGTCCAAGTCAGCTGTGACTGTATAATGTTATACTTTTTGGAATGTAAATCTGTACATAATTTACATCATTCGGTCCCTAATAATGAACACCCATCGACGGCTGGTGCTACGTAAGCGACATCTAGCGGGAGACAATCATACTTTCGCAACTCATTCTATCTCACTTGCACTCGTGGATTCCGTGCGACCGAACGGTTCAATGACTTTGGCGACCGTTTCTATTTTCTCTCTGGTTTTGTCGTCGGGTCGGCCCGCAAGGAAGGGGTCTTTGTTTGCGTTTCACGTTCGCGTCGCACGGTATCGTCTGCGGACGCGGCTCTATCGTATCGTTACCGAGACGGAATGTGCCCGCATAAGTGGAAGCGTGGGTCTCGCTCCTCCCGGTCGATGTGAAATGTCGTGCAGTGTGCCAGACTGGCGCCGTCATCTAGTGCAAGTGCAGTGAGGTGCAGTGGTGTGTGCGAGCGCGCGTGGGTCGACTCGGCCACGGCGAGCGAAGTGCGCGGAGGTGGCGGCGGCCGCGCGGCCATGACCGGCGACATGCCTCTAGGGAGCGCGCACGCGTTCGGGCGCGCGTTGCTCCGGGACGGGGCGCTGCCGCCGCTCGAGCCCGGCCCGCCCGCGCCACCGGCCAACAACGCGCAGCCGCCTGACAAGCGGCCACCTGCGGCGGCCGCCAGCCCCGAGCAGGTCATGAAGCTCTACATGAGCAAACTTACCCCCTACGAACACCGTGAGATTTTCGATTACCCCCAAGTGTACTTTATAGGCGCGAACGCCAAGAAACGGCCCGGGCTGGTCGGGTTTCCGAACAATTGCGACTACGACAACGAGCAAGGCTCGTACATCCACATACCCCACGATCACATAGCATACAGATATGAGGTGCTGAAGGTGATCGGAAAGGGTAGTTTCGGTCAGGTAGTAAAGGCGTACGACCACAAGAAACGCGAGAACGTCGCGCTCAAGATGGTACGTAATGAGAAGCGGTTCCACCGCCAGGCGCAGGAGGAGATCCGCATCCTGGAGCACCTCCGCGAGCAAGACAAGGACAACACGATGAACGTGATACATATGTTCGACTCGTTCACGTTCAGGAACCACACATGCATCACATTCGAGCTGCTGTCGATCAACTTGTACGAGCTGATAAAGAAGAACAAGTTCCAAGGGTTCTCGCTGCAACTCGTCCGCAAGTTCTCGCACAGTCTGCTGCAGTGCCTCCATGCACTGAACAAGAACAGGATAATACACTGCGACATGAAGCCGGAGAACGTGCTGCTCAAGCAACAGGGACGCTCCGGAATCAAGGTATTGTTACGACGACATTTACTAAACTAACATCTTAATGTATCATATTAAGTTTCATAGAACCAAAACATTGGACAATACTGACTGCTTGGCAACTTTGGCAAGACAGCCGTCTTGCCAAAGTTGTTAGGCAGTCAGTGTTTGGTTGTTTTGTGTTTTTTTTTTCGTCAGTCGGCACTGATTGTCAGTCTAAATTAGTTGATAATGTTCGACGTAAAGGAGCCAAGATAGAATGAACTCTATGAACCTGTAAATGCATTCCTCTCGGAGAGTTTCTGTATAAAAACAAATTGTGAATACATAGGCCTTGCATCGTGCCAGTTCCGTTTCGAAACTCATTTGTATCACTCGAAAAACAATCACAGATCGCGAACACCTGTTTCGATAGCTCATTCGACGGCGGATAAAATCAATAAGCAGTCTGTGTAACATTTTTCGTAAACATTTGCAGCTGTGTGCGTGCGAGCCCGATCGGCGATCAGCTGGCCACACCCGCACCCTTATTTACCTACCCACTGTAACCACTCGCGATAACGGTGTTATTACACGGTTCGTTAAAATCGTGTGCTGACTGTACATTTTATTATTCGTAGTGTTCGTGGAAAGGCGTCCGGTTTCAGATAAGATGCGTTATAAGAGTTATAATTTACAACAGTTCGGACGATAAACGTTATCTGTGGACCACGTCTCGAGTCGCTCACCCGATCGCGTTCTATTTTTAAACTTCCCGATACATTCAGTAAGTCGGTCTCCCGCCATGTGATGTTATACTGTGGTTATTTACGTCAATACGCATCCGCGTACATCCAAAACACGGTTAAGTCTTGTAACCAATGAAATACGAACCAATGTCACTGCGACACTGCATCGGCTAAAAAAGAAACTGGTTAAAATCACATGAAAACCTTCGACCGTTCACTATTTAACAAAAACACTGACCTACTAGTTGATGATTGAGCTGCTTCGAGTTGCTACTGTCGAAATTTTCTTGTGAATCCTAAAGTTAACGGTTTTATTTTTATTATTTGTGTAAAGAAGTAATTTTATAGTTATTTGTGTGCAACGTTGAACAGGAAAGCTGATGTATCTTTGATTAGCTACAGACTGCTTGCGTAATTAATTTATCTAGGTTGCATGCAGTGTCAATGACGCACATGTAATCAGGTAATATTTATGTTCTACCTGAATGCAACTGCATATGTACCAAGTATAGGATCTTGGTTATTACTAACAATAGATTTCATTGTAGGTTATTAGTACCAACAATATGGGTACGAAATGTCTGGCATGATAAATTCCAGTCTTCC
This sequence comes from Eremobia ochroleuca, assembly GCA_949629135.1. NCBI lineage: Eukaryota > Metazoa > Arthropoda > Insecta > Lepidoptera > Noctuidae > Eremobia > Eremobia ochroleuca. Next base: position 5,878,897 of record OX451409.1, on the reverse strand, counting down.
CAACATGAAATTGAACATTTAACAGTGTTTATTCAGGTGAGACCTAGTTATAACAGATATGCAGGTTGCCGATAAGATAAATGCTCTATTGGAGCATATTGTTACTACGCGCGTTCAACGGTACAAGCGCACGCGCACGTCATTGAAACTGCACGGTTTTCATACATTGTTTTCGTTTTACAAAAATACATAAGCATTAGCTAACAGCCGTTAAAATTACATGTCCTCATTATAAAACAGATGAATATGGCTAACCGTGATATTTTTTGTCTATATAGCGGTAATTTTTAATTTGAAACTGGTTTTATAGGATGCTTGTTTGGCAGTTACCGTAAAACTTTTGTATCAATTAAGGTTTTTAATGAGCGAAGAAAGGATGAATTTTCGTTCGCAAAATATTTTCCTTCGTTTATCTGCGTCATCGGAGTAAAGACAATGAAAACTTTTCACATAATTTTCTTCTTCGTGTAACTGTTTTCTGCTGCCACAGTAATCTGATTCATTGCTCATTTGTCTATTCTATATCTATTCTATCTATTATACATATAATAAATTTGTTGACGAGGCGTTTTTGTACATTGAAAATATAAAAAAAAAAATAGTTGTGGTGTTAAAGGATAACCAACTAATGCCATTTCATTATTTTGGAAATTTTCTCTGTTTGGATGTGAGAGATTTTACGTTCAACAGGGAGTACGTAAAAAGTACCAAACCAATATGGTTATTTTTTATACTCAAATGTAGCTTAGAACTCGGAGTAGGATTAGTTTTTGTTTCATCGCAATCGCTTCACTCTATCAAAAGATATAATCAATGTAAAGTATTCAAGAACAACTTTTCATTACGTTATGTGGAAACACGTGACATCTATTGGCGCGATATAGTACTAACGAAAACATATTGTGATAATATAAAGAACATTATTATGTGAATAATCACGTCACAGACACGTATGTCTGTTTTATTTAAAAAAAAGTAATGATAATTATTATAACGTTATTAGTGGCGCTAAAAGAATTTCAAATAAAAAGTGAGGATAATGTAAGATAATAAGAATCGATGTAGTGTTCTGACTTCTGAGTGATAATGAATGCAATGTTAGACAATTATTGATTTGTTAGTGTCCCTAACACAGGTTAATTCCTAGTACGGAACTGGGTTTGCTCCACTGTCCACTATAATATTCCTATCCGTGGCTCATGATGTAGTATTTAAGTTAACCTGTACTCAAAGTTGTTTGAAAATAAAGATTATTATTATTTAAGAAAGTTGATTGATGAGCGAGTTTCGAGTTAAACATTTTGTTCGATAGATGGCGTTGAGCAAATGTCGTCATATTCTGAATCGTGGTGTTATTGGAACGAAGTTCTTTTACGGAGCTAGGTGTGCGGTAGGAGTACCTAATATGGGAGAAATCGTCATGTAACGAAAAAGCGTTATGCCTCCATGCGAATTTTCATTTATGTAATAGAAAGAGAGAGAGAGAGATATATAGTTTTCCAGGGTTCTGAAGCCAATAGTGACATCAAAAAGAAAATTCAAGAGGCGGCTGCAAAAAAATTCTAATTATTCGTCGTGGGATGCTTTTTTACAGGCATCAAATTTTTACAGGGTGTTCTACTCATGAATATTAACAACTTTCACTATGGGACCAACTCTGAAATTACGAAAACAAAATCAGCTGTATGTACAAAAGTTTGATGTTTGACTTTTTAATATAGGTAACATTTTTCAAAAAATCTTCTTTAAAAACGTTGCCGTGTCTATTTATTAATAGGTCAAGCAAGCCAATGACAGCGCGGCGCAGCGGCCCGGTGACGACTCCTCCGTCGGTAAAGCGTCGTCGCAGACGCAAGAAACGATCAGAATGGCCAGTAAAACTAAAACAGCACATAAAACCTTTACAATTTTTAAATGACTTATTTTCTCTCTGAAATAGGTCAATTGAATTAAAAATCAGTTGGGGTGTCTGAGGTTTTGCGCATTTAACGTTACATGTTGTATATTTTTTCTTTTGCTTGTTTTTATTTACTCTCAAAAATCAAAGTGACACTTCGTCGCATTGCCATTATGATCCCTGAAGGAATACGCAGTGAAAGGGCTGTGGTAGAGAACTCCAGGTAAGGGAACCGTTACCAGGCAAGATCGGAAGATTTCAATGAAGGAGTGGTAATTACACCTTTCCTAAGCGACACATTATTGATTTCCGACTTCCACGCTAACGAAGTCGCGGGCACAGCTAGTTTTAAATAATTGCATGAATTACTAAAATTAATTATTTTTATCTTGCCTACATCGATCTAATAACTGGTCGTGCAGATTTATCTTGGTCTAAAAACATGTAAAGCACGGAACGTTAATTTACTGCCTTCTGATTACTCACTGGAGCTTAAACTAATTATGATTCCAGGCATAATAATATTTTGCTTCCATGCCGTATTAACACTTGGTATGCGGGCAAAGTATTTTTACGTTTTTTGCAGTCTGTCACTAAAGCGCGGGTCACGTAAAAATACGTATTTAGTAGATTTGTGGCCCGCTGCACGCGTAATTCGGCGGCGAAGTATGCCCAGCGAAGCATGCCAACTGTTAACCCGTGAGAAGGCGCGCTATGAGCAATTTGCTCACACAAAAATCTAATTCAAAAATTTTTTGTCTTTCCCATGCCACACCAATTCAAGCACTTAAGTACCTTCCTAAATATTCACCCCCTCTCCCCTGACGCAATTCTCGATCCGCTCAGTGGCGTTGCGACCGCGCAGCAAGGCGTTTGTGGAGGCCGTGTACCAACGTGCGGCAATTTGCTCATCACGCGCCCAGCAATTACTTTGCACCGAACATGTAAAATACATGTGTTCAGTGTGTTTCGAGAGGCACATTAGTGTAGATTTAATGGATGAATAACACTTTTTAGTTTTTGTTATGGAACAGTTTTTATTGTGATTTTTATGAAACGTGCCAAAAAATTAATTAATACTAGGTTGTTTTGTTATTTGCGTTAGAAGTTGCTATTATGTTTAATAGTTTTGATTAAAATACTTGTTTTCTTACTTACTAAACCTTGTGTTATTTATTTAAATACATTATAAACCAATAAATATAGAAACACTAAAAATATAAACATTTATGATAGTGTGAGCAATTTGCTCGCGCGCGCCTACTCGTGTAAGAAAATTAGGCGCGCCTTCTCACGGGTTAATAACGTTCCAGGAGATTTTTGCACATAGACAGTAAAACCACATTGGACATTAGACAAGCATCTTTGTGCTCGGAAAATGACTCACAAAAGCATTTATAAAGACGTGTTGGTTCTCTCAAAGTTCAAAAAGTACCTGCTGGGTTTTGAATCCTTTGTTGTTGGGTTTTTTTTTTTGTGGAAATCAAATCCGTTGAGCGTCTTGTAGTCGTAACACTATTATTTAGTAGGGTTAAGAAAAAAATACTCGGCTTGCCAAACCACACACCAAAATCTAGCAGAAGAAAAAAGGAAATTATCTGAGTATTCGAATTTGCAAATAGAATTTTGGTTGTTAGTAGCTATCATAAACAAAACCGCAAGCAAACTTTTAAACGGATTTCCTAGAATTATTATTCTTTACTTAAAACAAAAGCAGTTTTCACTGCACCGCGAGTCGGTTTTGCGAATTTTCCACTCAGTTTAGTGCGGCAGGCTCGCATCACGACCGCGTCCAATGCCAGATATTTCGGACATGGCGGCGTTTTGTCGTTGCAACTCTGCGGTCTGTCAGTCACGCGACGTTGAAACAAATCCTTCGAGCAAACCGTGTCGACAGTTTGACTCAAATTATTTTCTAGTTGCATTCTTACATTTGAATTAAGAATTCGTGCGCGTGATTAGAAAACCGCAACAACTAATGAGACTACTTTATTGATGTTAATCAATATTGGGGACCACGATTTCCTTTTTAATTGCTGTCAAATTGATCAACCCAAAAATCTAAATATCTTCGCAAGGACAATCAATTTATTAAGTAATTGGTGACGAGTTTGGAGTAACGGATTAAGCAAATTATTCGCATCTTAAATCGTTAAGTCGAGACAGATCTTTCGAAACGTAAAAAAACTAAAACAAGTTTCACCTCAACAATGTCCCGCCATATAGGGGCTGGCAACACAAAAAAACATGTGTTTTCAAACAAACGGACCGGGATGCACACTATGCACACCGACCTTACAAAGGAACACCTGTACCAGGTAGATTTAAAAATAAAACCCGACTAACTGGAGCAGGTTCCAAAAAGAGCAAGGCTATTCTGCCCATCTCAGTGAATAATGCATTGAATTGTATGGATCACTTTACTCGTCACGACACAGACAGCCTGTAGTAGGCGCAGAAGACTTGAAATTTTATCATCCGCTCTATTGCGGTTTTTATATTGGCAAAGAACAAAATAAAGGTTTTCACTCCAGTTTTGACGTTTGTGAAGTAAACAAAGGAATAAAATAACATTTTATTGGGTGCTTAGACTTCTTTCCGAGTTTAGTGGGGCTTCAAAAATATCCCTGAACTTTTCATAACTGGCAATATCCCGTAAAAATGGCGTGCTGGCACGTTTTTGAATTTAATTAATGTGTGCCGAGGCAATTTTGAACGGATGCAGCTTTTGAGCGAATTATATCATTATTTGGACAGGTGGACTTTAAAGAATAAGACGGAGGCATTTAAGAGTATGCCATATTTAGTTCACATGGGCGACTTGAATTGTGGTTGGGACAGACAGGATGCGGAAAACGGTGAACCGAGTGTTGTGCCGCAACTTAGAGAGGAGATCGGCGGCTTAGCCAGTAGAGGACAAGCGATAGCCTGAGTTGATGTGCGGCCTTGTAAGGAAACTAAAGGAAAGAACTCACGAACTGATAAACCTTCAATCCACACATAACAACACGTGTATAATCTGTTTTCGTTGGCCACCATATTAGGCTTAGACACACGTGTGGACATTACAATCGAAGCTCATGCATTATGGCCGTAATGACTTGGCGGGTGATTGGTATTCCAAGGGCTTCCTCGTCTCCAGTTAGCATAACAAACAAACCTTGTCTTTACAATTTTAATGAGCATTTGCTTCATCACTGTACATAACACTACATAAGCTGAATCTGACTGACATTTTCTGTAATCATGAGGATATTGTCGTTTGGATCTACAAGATGAGCTGCGTAATTATGAGTATTAGAGCAAGGTTGAAAACTGCAAATAGATCGTAGGTGGTCATCGCTCCCCATGAGATAAGTGGTCAGGATGTTTGCCTCACTCATTACTAGAGTTTACTCTAGGACGGTGACCTGAATTAATTCAAGCAATTCTTCCTTATGAGTCTCAATTTATGAACTTTGCTCCCCTGACATTAGGCTTTGGCGCCTACAAGTCGTCTGACATGGCCTAAATAAAGAGACATTAACATAGACGGTTAACATGCGTCTTCATGAAAAGAGGATTACTGCCTTTGAACCGAATCACACTAATATGATAAAGGCGAAATTTTGTGTGTGTGTTTGTATGTTTGTTACTTCTTCACGCTCAAACGGCTGAACGGATTTGGATGAAATTTGGTACATAGATAGTTTATAACCGGGATTAACACATGGGATACTTTTTATACCGATATTCCCACGGGATCGACACTTATGCAGGTGAAACCGCGGGGCGCAGCTAGTTATTAGCATAAAGCTTTATCCCCAATAGTCTTTGTTTCAACGATGACACATGCGAGTATCAGTTACTTTACAAGTAGGTTTGTGTGACAAAGAGAAGTAGTATTATGATATTTGCATTAACAGAACAATCATAACGATGTCACATTTGTATTAACATGTTTTATAATTTTATTGTTGTGGCAACAATGGCTCTAATGTGGCGGAAGACTTTGTAAGGTTAAAGTACTCTAGGAATGGCCGATCAGCACTTAAAAGCACGACGTTTACGACTATTATTGGACGTATAATTTTCACATTTAATCGCTTACTGATAATCATTGAGTCTTTTAAGTCTGACTTCTGTTCTCTATGGTAATTTTGGCGTCCATTGTTGCGATTAAACTGAATATCGAATAATGTTTTTGAATTAATATATTCATCAACTTACCTTATTTATTGTTTGTTTTGTGCTACAGCATTAGCGCTGACAGTTATTATTCTATTTATGCTTGTATAACCACACGGAGAGAAAAATCTTAGAAAAATTACTGTGCTGTCTCATAATCGGAGTGCATTTGAGTGGTAATGGAAAAATTACCGTCCTAGCACAGTAAAAGTTCTTATGCTGTACAGTAAAATTTATTGGACAAATAGTGAATTTCTCCCAATCTCACTCAGAAAATTTTCTATGGATGTCACTTGCACTCACTTTACAGCAAAGACTATTATAACCACTTGACTGCGTATACAGTGCCCCGACGCACGAAAACTATTAGTATTTTGTCGCCTATGTATAGGCTACGGTACTAGTAGCAATTTTAGTTGTGTCCAAGTGTTAGACCTGCGTGCACGCTAAATTAATATAATTTTTTTATAACGTTTATGCAATTATAACGCATCAAAATGCCTTCATGCGCGGTGAAGTGGTGTGGGAAACATTCTTAGACATCTAGTTACAAAAAGGATGACATAACTTTTCATCGGTACATAAACAGTACGAAAAATTATTTTTGATTTAATCAGATTTTAAGCCACTGCAGGGGTCTATTTAAAATGGTGGCTGGGTAAACGAGCACACTTTTTGAGTCGCGCGTTGATGTCTTTTGGAAAAGTCTCGTTCTTGTATTAGACAATTCTAATGCTTCTATCCCTTTCTTTCCTTTTGTATGTTTATCGTAAAAAATAGTGCTGTTATCTTTAATAGCTGAAAGTAGATATCGAGAAAAATAAAATGAATACATTTTTTATTCAATTCACATACTTTAATAAAATAACTATCTACTATTAACCGACTTCAAAAAAGAAATACCGACGAACTGAGAACCGAGGAGGGTTTTCAGTTCGTCGGTTTTTTTTTTTTGTATTTTCCGGGATTTTTTAGTTCTTTCTGTCCCCGACCGGGGCCGATCAGTCCATTTCCGGGATTTTTTTTTGTAATTGATTGATTTTGATTAAATATTATTTCTATGATTTTGATTTGGTATTTATTATAATGTTAAAATCCATTTTATCGATATCGACTATTTTCTCTTAATGAAGTAAAGCAGCCCTAACGATGCAAATTGACCTTGAACTGACCAATTGCAGCCGCGCGTTCTTCCTCATCCCCCGGCCCGCAGTAGTGAGTCGTGTGCTTCGAAGAAATCGGCCCATACGCTCTCTAGTGGTTATATTCTCTATGCTTTACAGTGCCGAGCACAGAAATTTTTCTAAGAATTTTCGCTCTGTGCATCTGAAACAACATTAGGTATAAGGATATAATGAATTGTACTTCATAGTATCTGTTTACATTGTACATCCTAGGTCATTGTATAGAACATCGCCTTTCTAGTTCACAAGCAAATTCTATGCGACAGGCAAATTAGTTCCTCGTTTATAATTAGCGAATTAATAATTTACTGCGCATTACGTATGCAGTTGATTCTATGAAATATTGTTGTTTTCAGAATATATTTTCCTGCTAATGTTATTCACAGTTGTTCCCTGGACTCTTTTGTCCTTGAGCCTTAAAAAGAGGAGAAGTAGAGATAGAGTCTTAGACTATAGAGAGGTTTTCCGCAGTAGTGAGTAGGACAAACAGCCTTTATAATAAAAAAGGTTGTTATTGTAGTGTGGAGCTTGTGGCTAAGTAATAACAGCCGCACGGGTCGATCGATCAGGTTAAGCTACGCTTGCCGCGGTTGGTCCGTGGATAGGTGAACATCTTCACATACCAAGACCCCTCCCTGCCTGGGTAAGCACGTTAAGCCGTTGGTCCCGGCTGTCATTCGTGGATCTTTGACAGTCGTTACGTCAGTAGCCCGAAAGTCTGACAACCAGTCTTACCTTGGGTATCGTATTATTCAGTAACTGGGTTGTGGAGGTGAGATAGGCAGTCGCTCCATGTAAAATACTGGTATTCCGCTGCATCCGGTTAGACTGGAAGCCGACCGCAACATAGTTTCGAAAAGGCTTGGCAGATGATGTTATTGTTGTTTGCTATTGAGACTGAATCGCCTTCTGTACAAGTCCTTACAATAACTGAGATAAAATTGGGTCATTCGGCCGAGACTACTCGAGACGTCTGTAATCGATTTCGCCATCTTACTCAAAACATTTTGGTGTAAATGAGACGAAAGATAAAAGCTATACCTACTTGGAAATATTTATCGTATAGCCTACAGACAATTACATTAAATTACACACTACCTTGGTGTCTCTGTTTTGTTTTGCTTACGTAAATGTAAATTGATTAAACATTACATTTATAAGAAAGACAAAAGAACGAGGTTTTTATTATACTTATTAAATCACTTATCTGATAGAGTGATTTAAATAGTATAGTGTACTTAGTTGATAGCTATTGTAGTTACTATATAGTATTCAAACCTTATTTCTAGATAACGACGTAATATCACTTGATATTACGTTGTTATCAAGAAATAAGCAAATATAATCGAAAAATCAACTGTATCTTTACCAATACTGGAACCGATTACGTCAGCAGTTGCAGTATTTGTAAAGATACAGTTAATTTAAAATGCAGTATATGGAAAAATATGTAATGAGATCATGAACGTAGCTGTAGCGAAGCAAAATCGTCATATTTCAGCCTCATAATTTGTTGTATTGAAGAGCTAACAGTATTGGCATTATGTAAATTTGTCTAAACAAGATATTTGCATTCAAAATCACCGTCTCATAGATAGCCTTTGACCGTATAAATTGACCGTTAAATACTACTTTATAACAAAAAAAATCGGAATTGTCAATATCACATTGAGATGGCCATGGCCAAATCCATATCGTGCTATATGTAATTTGCAATGTATAGTTTATAATTAATATTATATAAACCAACGATTAGCTGTCCCAACTGGCGCCCAGGATTAGTTGTCCCAATTGGCGGCCAAGTCCAATTGCAGCACTTGGCTAAAGCAGAATTTAATATGAAACAGGACAAAAGCCTTTCAATCTTCCGTTAAATATTAATATAATATTAAGCTTCATTATCGTTCTACCCATTTACATTGAGAATAAGCAAAAACGCTTAGATACCCATCTATGTTGGCTATAGTCATACATCACTCATATTATGTCATTACTATGTGGAAACCGCACAAAGGGTAAAGTGTTTATATTAGTATCTAATGATATTTGAAATACACAATAGACACGGGTTTCTATTCATATCAAAATTACCTACATTCGGTGATTGGGTATAGTAGGCACTAAGGATGGGGTTCTGAGCTCGATCCTCAGATAGGGCTTTTTTCATAAGAAATTCCTCAGTCGCAGCCCGGAGTTTAGATTTGTAACCGATGAATGGCTATAGGCTCATTACCTATTTCTTGAAATTGAGACCTAAGTATAACAAAATAAGAGCGAAATAAGGGTGTACTTTTCACCTCTGCCTGCTCCTTCGCAGAATACAGGCGTGATTAAGTCACCTAGGCCATTGAAATTTCCTATAGGTAGTGGTAATAGATTCCTAGTCTAAATGCGTCACAGGCACTCGGCAACGGGCGTGGGGAATTCGCTGAAATTGGGTCAGAGTTGACCGACACAAAGTGAATATTAATAGACCACTTATCAATCGACTAAACGCTAATAGAAGGGAAATGGATTTGATAATGTTATCAAGAAATGATTAAGTTCAACAGGATCGCGGCTTTGCCCTGTAATGTTTCCGTTTGAGCTCGAAACGGATAAACCCGAAACAAACACAGGTTATTCTATAACCTAGCTAGGACAAGAGCACTTCTCAATATTAGTTAATACCTAGCTTTATTTCTGTAAAACTTGGTTTCCATTATGTGGTGGAGAAATAAACAGTATAATCAGAAACAAGTGAGTGAATATATTTCTCACCAAAATAAAAGAAAATCCTCTTCTGCTCTATTAAAAGTAAAAACTGTCAGCGAAATAAAACTTGAGCTTCTTTCAGAAGCAGTTTCACCGAGTTTCACGTAGAAGTTACAACTAGCTTCCTCGACGAAGTTTCAAAGACTTGAAGTGCCACTGTCACCATTGCCCGGGGGCACGTCACCAGACGTCTGAGCAACGTTTTTAAAACCTCACTCATTAACTTAGTTAATTTTTCTCTCTAAACTAAAATATGCATCGAAAATATGTGTTGATCATTAGCGAAGCTGTTTGTGTTTACTAAATAATTTCACGCGACCTCTTTTCGTTTTAATTAAGCCGGGAGGTGGGTAGATAGATATAGATTACGTGTACCTACGTATTTTAGTGCGAGAGATAACTTGCTTTAATTGAATAGTTCCACTGATTCATTAGTTTAATGAGCTTTGCCGTGGCTGTAGATAACCATTTGCAACGAAAACAGTTGGTAAGTGTATTTGTTTGTTGTCTAGCTAAAATTAATTTAAAACTAATGAAGTAACGAACCGTGAATGATGAAGGAAATGCAACACGGAGCAAAAAGACTGGATTCCGCACTGTAATATAGTGGAACTTAATTAATAGGCGTTTAACACGGAGCAGTCGCGATGACACTGACAATTTGCCTCTACACCTGAAACTTGAATGTCAAGTGTACGCAACTAAAGTCTGACGAGCCAATTAGAGCTTAAAGCTAGCTGTCGAACCGTGAGAAATAAAGTAACAAGTCTATCTTTACAGCAAATGGCCGAATTGGAGACGCAGTTATCGATAAAGTAGATAAATTGCTATTGATCGATAACGTCTGAGCTACATAGATTAGTTTATCAGTCACAGAATTGCGAATGTGACCAGCTAGAAAAACATGGCAAAAGAAATCTGAAACGACAAATATTGTGAAATCTCTAGACGTTCGTTCCCAACAAATGACAATGCGAAAAAAATGTAACGTTGTAAAGAGGTCACATACATAAACTGAGACCTCCCTCTAACTAGTCCATAGGGAAACTCAAGATCCAGGCTCTGCTTTCAACGTCGGAGAAAATTACGTTACGCCTTATACAGGGGGATGCATACATTTGAAGCCTTATTAGGATGTAATTTTGCATAAACCACGAGAAGAAGAAATAAAAAATGTGAAAAATGAAGGATGAAAAATTCAGCATCGGATTAAAAAATTAGTTAACTTGTTGACTTCAGTATCTCAATTAAGGTTTTTTCGAGAGTTCATTTTCGACAGGAATATCAGTGCACAAGCGGACGGAACGGTCGTCCTAATAAGGTACTTGTCAAAATGCGTAACCATTATGTTGGGTAGACACGAGTGAAGCGTAAGTAGGTCACAGACGGGAGCAGGAGCGATCGATTGCACTGGCCACGCAACCAGATATCGAGTCGAGTGGTCCTGCACTTACATTACATTTTTTACTCTGTACCAATGAATATTTCCCAGGAATATTTCGTAACGTATGCAACATGCAACTATGTACGGATTCTTGAACGTAACTGTGTCACGTATATTCGAGTTTTGAATACTGAAATTTCAGTTTTCTGCGCCACCTACCAAGAAAATGGGACGTTTTCTTCGTCATAAATAATATAGTTGTATTTTATTAAGGAAATGGGACGCGCCAAAGAGATAGATATTTTATATAAAAACATCATCGATTCAATAATAGGTGTAAGTGAGAAGTTTTCATATCACATAATATCGGTAATTCACAATCTTAATCTCCTAATTTTGACTAATTTTATAAATGCGAAAGTAAGTATGTTTGTTTGTTTCTCTTTTAAGCTAAACCGGCTGAACGGATTTGGATGAAATTTCGGACATGGATAGACCATGACCTGGAGAAGAATATAGGCTTCTTTTCATCCTGGATCGTAAACGAAGTCGCGGGCAACCGCTAATATGATATAAATTGTAAATATTATAGTCCACAATGTGAAACGTCCCTTGATTATCCAATGTCCAGTTCTGTGTGACATGGCGAAAACAAAAGACTACTTTGTCCTTTCAAGTAATGTTCTTTACTTACAACCCTGGATTATTTACCTAAATCCCTTAGATAGGACCATTAATGAAGGAATTATTTATCAATAAGACTATACAACATCTTTTATATTTCATTATTGTATCGGATCGGATCATTTTAAGTGTTAAGTAGAGGCTTTTATCTGCCCTCGCCATTTTTCGCGTCTTTTTCCTGTTACCGAAGTGGTCCCAGAATCTAATCCATCTCACCACTCCATCGTCTGGGCCTGTCGTGATTATGTCAGATTATCACCAAATCGGGATCGATAAAAAATATTGGAGTCACTTATTGTTAACAAACACCTTATTTATTGATAACCCAGTTCCCAAAACAGAATATCGAATCGTGATTGGCTCGTTGTTTGTCCGTCCGGACCAGACAATCGCGGTAATTGGTCAGGTATCCACCGTGTTCAGTTAAGGGCCAGTTCAGACTAGCTGTCTTCAGACACAAGTGCTCCTAAGTGCTCTTCCCGACTCGCACAGTAACTGTTAACTGGTGGTCCGAGAGGAGAACTGAAGCGATTCCCGATGGTTGAAAAATCGTTTTGTTTTTGCCGTGATTTTTTTGAGAAATGGTGATTAAATAATCCAGTTTTCTTCATTTGTTTAGTCTGAGTCACTTCCTACCGAAGAGAGTTGAATCACTCTTGAATAGTGCCTACGTGAGCGGCACGCATCGCGCATCGAATACCAAATCTGAACATTACTGCGAGCGATTACACAATAATTTTATTGTTGCAGTACTTTTGTCATATACACACCAATCGTTGCAGTTTTTCCAAGTCTAATTATTAAATGGTAAAAAAGTGTCTAAAGTACAGACGCCAGCTTACCAATTGTCAATCTGTCCTTTCATAGATTTTCAACTTTATCGCTTAAGTATAAGTTTCAAAGTTGATTGGAAAAATTTGACAGTTTCGGGTAGCTTGATGTGCTGGCTTCTGTGCATTAATAAGTTTGGCTTGTCTGTGAAATCATTGTACGAAACAGTGAGCGAGTTGTCCCCAGACATAAGAACTTTAATCCTCCACGTCCATATTCCACGAATTTAATTTTTTGCTACATATCTGTATGAATAAATTAAGAATATTTCAGAGTTCTAGTTATGCAACGGATATTGTTCTCGCGCCGATGTATTGCACCAACACCTAGGGCGGTTGGAGGAGCGCCAAGCCAACAATGCGCACAGCGACTAAATACGAAACAATTATTATTGAAAATCCAACAATAGAAAGCAATCTTTTGTTACAATAATGAGAGATGTGAGACTGAATACACCGTCTGCGTGGCCGTGATCGTGAACTCAATAGGAACTTTAATGAATGTCGAAGAAGTAGGACGAAAATCTATTGATGACCTCCTTTACATCTTTGAGAGCAATAGTGGCCCAGTGGAAACGGTCGCGACTTCTAGTGGTAGGTTACGACGACCTACAACTAGAAGTCGAACCCAGACAGGCGCTTTTCTTTGTGTAAATTATGTCATCACCACTGCTCTCAAACCGGTGAAGGCAAACATCGTAAGGAGAACGGCATACGGTGACATCTACCAACATGCACTGGGCCGTGGTAGATTACGGCCCACTCTGAGGGTAGGCCTGTGTCCCATTATAGGCTGATTATGTTTTATTAAAAGCATGTACAGACGCGAGCACGTCAAGCTACTACAGTCTTAGGATCAACGTTGATTGGGAAAATTTGACAATTTCGTGTAGGTTGATGTGCTGGCGTCTGTACTTCGGAATTTAATAGTTACACGTAAAGTATATAAAGACAAAATATAATGATCAAGTTAGAATATGGAATCCAGGGCATTGTTGTAAATCTAGAACTTCCAGCCCGCTTCAAAGCTTAGCTCAAATAACTAAAGATCCGGCCTTACATCACAGTATTTTGTTAACTAAAGTTTCCAATGGGAATAACTGGAAGATATTTAACCGTAATAAATGGGAATAGTTCAGATTCTATGGCAGCTGTACATTTCAGCTAATGTTAGATTTAACAGCGGTTATAAGCGACTGAAAACACGGTAGAATGGTTTTAATTTTCCGTCATTACAATCATTCTTTTAAAATGCTACCGACGACATTGGAATGCTTTCGAGGAAAAATGTCACCTACTTTACTCATATAGCTAATGCTAGTTATTACTAACTTTCTATTTCACAATAAAACTGCTAGAACAATCAGATGTGCGCTCTTTGGAGCAGGGAACAAAAAAAGTATGACTCAGAAGATTTTGCACGTAAAACACGATCTTAGATCCGCTTAGAGAGGCAGAATTCGACTGCTAACACATTTTTCTAATGAATCAGCAAAAAATATGTCAGATATCGGTAGTATTGCCGATATTTTACTCTTTATTTTCTTTAGTGCTTAGTTTTCATAAATCTTTCGTGAACCACAGTTACCAAACAGTTTCATTAGTCAGGTTTCAACAACTCGGATTCAATGTTAGCAGTTTATTCTTAAACTGCTGCAGTAACACCGATTGCGTGTGCGCAAACAAAACGTTGGCGGATTTTTTTTTTATCTTTTTAATTTTAGAACGGCCTCCCACGGGCTAAGGAAAGTGGGTTAATGCCAAGCCCACACGACCTGTGCCCTGGTTGACTGACATGTCTCTCCTTACACCGTAGCGTTATTGTATTTCCTCTTTATCCGAAGTAAATATAAAAAAGTAAGAGTGAAGAATCTTGGCCGGAAGCCGAATCGAGGCCATTGGCAAAGATCGAATGTCGGTCTTCATTAGTCTGTCTGCTAACATTTCAATGTGTGTCGTTCAGGCGGTTATTTCACGTTGATTACGCAGAACTGCATTCTATTACTTGTATTATGAGTTATTCTTAGAAATGCTGACAGTAAAACGTGCCTGTCTATTGATTTGATAACGTTAACTACAAAAATGACTGTATTTACACGAGTCTTCAAATTTATCGTATTTCTACCATATCAAACCAAGTCGGCGACTTTGAAAAGATATGGATGTTAGCCAACACCTCTTTCACACGTCAAATATATTAGTACTACCTTTTTACTGTCAATAAAAACTTTTACATTTCACCAAGTTCATTCTCCAATATATATCCGTCCCCAAAATCGACAGTACCTACCTCATGTTCAAACTATACATGTTTGTCGTTTCGCCCTATTTGTCTTACAGGCCACCAAGCGTACCAAACGGTACCATCTGCTTACATAACACATACACGTGTCACTATATATATTTTATTGTGCTCTGCCATCTGATAGACGTTAGTGCAATACATAAAACTGTTGGGTTTTGATCCTGAAAACGTATTTTATTTACACCTTTGCCGAATACGGTATCAGAATTTCTATCTCATGCGGTCTTTCATAGCTAAATTGAGTCTTGGTCACTCCTGCATAATAGGTATATTTGGCTGTATTGATGGTAATGGTATGACTCAGAGAATGTTTATCGTCATCATAGAAAGCATTGTCCCACCTACTGCTCTGTATAGACCCTCTTGTGCCATGTTTCCCTGGTCTGTGCGAGTCTCATTCAGGTCTTAATACGATCTTGGCAGTTATGACATTTTGTCACGAAAAACTCGAACGCAAACACCCAGAACCCATCGACCTAGTGACTAAGGAGGTCACCAGTTTCTAACATCTAAATAGAACAGTAATAACTATATAAAAAACGAGATAGACATCTTATATTTAATGCAATTAATAATAGAGAAACAGCGTATTGAAAAGAACCGTTAGCTTCTGGGCGTGGGCTGGCTAAGACAATTTGATTCATTGTATGACTTGCTGCTTGAGGCTTTCCACTCCTCACACAAATTTCGCAGTGTTAGAAATCTTAATTTAATAGTCAGCTGTATAATTACGCCAACACTTCAACATGTTTTAATTAAATACAGTTATTTCATTTTACAGTTTATGAATAACCACTATGTCATCTTGACAGTTCTTTGTTTGTTTAAGATTCTAACATTATCGTCAGCCGATAGCAGTCCAATGCCAGGCGCGGTCGCAGCCCAAGATTTTAAGGGAGACATCCCCTCGTTAGTCTAGTGGTCGCTAGGAACCTAGGAATGATATGCTATGACCCCTCAGACCGCGCCTGTCCACTGCTGGAGCATATTAAAATTTCCAGCAGTAGACTCCTGGATAAAAGTGACCGGAGATCGAGCCTAGTGGGTGGTCCCACTTATGCATCTCAGAGTCTGCTGCTGGATAGAAGTGACCTGATATCAAGCTCAGTGGGTGGTCGATCTCGGAGTACAATAGTATATACTCTGAGAAGAATATTTCTAGCAGTAGACTGCTGGATAAAAGTGACCGGATATCGAGCTCAGTAAGTGGTCCCACTGAGCTCGATCTCCGGTCACTTTTATCCATCCACCTTCATTTACATGAAGATAGACTATCAATTGCCTATTCACAAGTAAAGAACAAATAATGGCCTCCCGACCTTCGGTCACGGCGGCCAATCTCAATGGAGATTAACCAGGTACGCGGGAGATATTATAGTGCACAAGTGTGTTCGTAAACACAGGTGCACCCTCTGTTCTTTTTACTCTCATAATCCGATAGGACGGCAATCCGACACGACCGGGGAGATCAGGCGCAGGACCAACGGCTTTACGTGCTTTCAGAGGCACGGGGGTATTAAACCGCAATTTCCAAACTCCGGACTGTTACTAAGAAATTCCTAATGAAAAACCCAATAACACCTCGTCCGACCTGGCAATGCGTTTACGCTCAGCAGTCGCGCTTGCAACCACAACACCAACGAGGCAGTTGAAGAACAAATACAATTAGTATAAAAGCAGTAATTCTAATGGAGTAGATCGTTCACAAAATGCGAACATTTATTAAAAGCCGTTAATTGCTCTGATCCCATTCCACGTCGCCACGTTTCATTGCCTTTCAATACATTTGGACCGATCACTTGAAAATTGTCCGGAGCTATTATATTCAGTGTGAACTTGTTTGTATTGAATTTACGTTTACTACCTAATTCATACTGCTCCGCGGCTATTGGGCAATAAAGGGCTGGGTGGCTGGTTTCCATTTCCATAGGTTCTTCCGTTTCTGGGTTACGTTAATTAAAATGACAGGACCCGAAATGTGAATGTTCGATTGAGTTTGAGTAGATACTGTGGTGAAGCTAGGTTAAGAAGATAGATGCTTGTGTATCAACAATAAATTAATATTAACTAGCTGACCCGAAGACGTTGTCATGTTCAAATTACAATAATTCATACGAAATTCCTGCAGAAAATGCACTTTCAGTTTTTCCGAATTTTCCAATTTTACCGCCAACTTTTAAAATTTTTCTTCCCGCAAGCATCTGATTCGGTCTATTATGAACATGTTAAAACAAATATTTGCCAAATCGATCCAGTCGTTCTTAAGTGATGCTCTTACCAACGGAACCCTAAAAATGAAATGCTGTTCGCATTTCATTTTTAGGGTTCCGTACCCAAAGGGTAAAACGGGACCCTATTACTACTGTCCGTCCGTCTGTCACCAGGCTGTATCCCATGAACCGTGATAGTAGACGGTGTATTTCTTTTGCCGCTATAACAACAATACTAAAAAACAATAAAATAAATATTTAAGGGGACTTCCATACAAGAAACGTGATTTTTTTTGCCGTTTTTATAGATAATGGTGCGGAACCGTTCGTGCGCGAATACGACTCGCACTTGGCCGGTTTTTATTAGACAGATCATTATTATTAATGGATATCGTTTCCTGTACTTCTTAATTCTGCTCTGTTATCTCTTTGTGAGACTAATTCTGCTCTTCAAGGCATCTCTTTAGAATTTTTGACCATAAAACCTCAAGATTAATCGATTACGCGTGATTTTATTCTTAGCCATCTTTGTTATAGTTACCCATACACATTTCCTCATCTATAGCTGGCTACTAAAATAGGTTCGGCCTGTTCGGAGCGTCAGTAATTGAAAACCACCATTTCAACCATGATTATTTATTATACTTATCCGTTCAGTCACGATCACTCAAGGTCCTAACTAAATGGGGGACCAGAAATGTAATTATAGTTAGGTACGAGGCAAAAAACTTGGAGGCAAAAGGTAATTTCTTTGATTTCAGCCAGTTACTTAGCTTGCTTGAAGGCAAAAATTGAGTTTTGAAAATTAAACGAATTAGGGAGTTGGTGATCTCAGACTTTACTGCGATGAAGAATTTTGTGCGAAATTTGTTTTGATTAATGCTTATAAAGATACTTTGTTTCTGTCACAACTTTCAGGTTTAAGCTTAGTTTGGAAGATTTCTAAGGTAGACGTATACAAAATTATGATATCACGCCTTGATAGCAAGAACTGCGAAAAATAATTGTTCTGAAGAGCTTCCTGATGCTGCGTGGCACGTTTAGGCTAAAGTTAATACCTAGTCATGATAACTATTCATCACAGTTTTTTGCCGCACCTAATTCCAAGGAGGTCCTGTCTTGCAAAAAGGAAACTCAATAAGTATTCTGCAAAAACTCATGCTATAAGAACGCGACCTCCACAGCCGTTATCTTTCAATTCAATCACAAGCAAGTCATATCAATTTTAAGAGTCCAACGTTCATGCAATAACTCAAATGGTCCTCAAACGATACGTTATTCCGATCACAATAGTTTCATTCACTTCTCAATTGAGCACTTGTTGTCTGTCAGCTCAAATCAGAGAACATTCATACTAGCACTGCCATCTCAATATAAAACCCGTGACAAAACATTCTCAACCTTAACACATCTGCCATAAAAGTTAATATTCTCTAATGAATTGACACCGTGATGAAACGCCTGGTAGTATTGAGCACAAGTCACGACCTGGGTAAAAGAGTCATATTTAATCAGAATCGATTACGAACAGTTGATCGACTCTCTTGTCTCGTTGTCACAGCCCAGACAATGCGTAATGATTTCAGAAAGATAAAACTTTTGAAGGGCTGTCAATATCAGCTCGTTACGAAATTATTTTGTAGGTACTTCCAGACGTTCTTGACATAGCCGAGTATTTTGGAAATGTTTTCTAAGAAATCAATAATCGACTATTGTGGGTATATTAAGGTCATAATTTTCCCACCTATTCAATAATACCGATTCTGTTATTTGTGAGTTGCAATCAAGAAATATCTGCAAAGATCTAAAACGAACTCTCCAGTTTCTTCTTTTATATGCACGCTGGAATCATCCACTTCATCGAAGGGTGTATATATAGAGAGTACTCTTTATTATGTAGTTATGTACACCATAAAAATTACTGATGCAAATGTAGAAATTTTACAAGTGTTGACACAATGGCCGGTCTTCTCGCTAGAAGCGATCTTTTAAAGACAACCTTTTGTCGGATTAAGTGAGAAGGAGAGACAATACTGCAGGTAGTCTGGTGTACCATTTACATCTAAACTCATAAAGAGAAAATATTCGATTTTTTGTATGTTTGTTTATTACGCTTCCTCGCTAAAACGGCTGAACGGACTTAGACGAAATTTGGCGTGACCTAGATTAGAATATAGGATACTTTTTATCCCGATATTCCCACGGGATATAGATTTATGCGGATGAAACCACGGGTCGTAAGCACGGAGTAATACGGAGTAGTACGGAGCTAATATATAATAAATACATACATAAAACATACAATTATTTATATAAAATAAACCATACACTTATGTATAAATATATAATACAATAATAATCATGAAACAAGTGCAAATCACATAAAAAACTATATTTAACCCGGCGTGTGTATGTGTATACTGGGTCTTTTAAGGAACAGTCAAAATTTGTACTTCAAATTTCTCTCTAACGAATAGAGGTCAGGATCCGGGGACCCCCCCTAAAAAATGTAGGTAGTAGCAGGGACTAGGGTCTAAGGGACGCCCGGGTCTGACAGTTTGCCTGTAATCGCCAGCTAGTGAAAGTCACGTTTGTTCCCTAAAAGACCCAGTGTACACGCCACGTCAGCATTTTTTGAAGGTAAGTGAACGTTGTTATTCTTATTTTTTTTTTGTAACTAAAATGAATGTTTAATGTAGTTTTATGCTATTGCGGCTACTTTTTACTCTAAAACTAGAAAAACGAAAACGATGTTCTTTTTGCAGCTGGAAAGAGAATAAAAAACTCTATACTGTTGTGTCTCGTCTGAGACGCCGGTTTTTGAGGACATCGTCAACATTTTTGCCAAAATTGTGCACAATATTTAACTTTTTTTTTTATTAAACAACATTAACTTATTATTTTATTTGTATTGTTGAAATAAAAAATCTGTCTGTGTCAAAGAATTGCCTGTTCGTTCATTATGACATGCATAAATCCTTAAAATATTCCTCACTTACAGGTGTTCAAATAATTCAACTTTCTGCAACCCACATGAATGAGACCACATGCATTTGAAAGCTCGTACTTTCAACTACAAAACCCTGAAACCGTTTTTTTTAATTTGTTTATTGCAGAATTACGATTTTTTGTTAACAAAATCCCATTTTTTTCAACATTCTGCATTTTTAAAAATGACAGTTTTAAATTCCTGACTTTAGCAACTACTGGGCCACTAGTAGACACTCCAATAAGTATCTCAGAATTTTTGCAGATTTTTCTGAAGTCGAGAAAACCTTGTAAACCCGACTGTTCCCTCAAAGGCCCAGTGTACACACCGTGCCCTTAAAAATTGAGTATACAATACACACGCCGGGTTAAGGATTGAGGGGACAAATACTGAGCACGCCTTACAAACACGAGCAAGGCAATCCATAACTGTACCGCTTAAACTGTAAAAGATTTATTATAGAAACTGGTGGAATGCATCAGCTATCCTTAGTCCTTCGTAGTCCATTGATAGTCATAATAAGCACTGTAATCTCTTAACGAACCACATAATTATCGCAGTATGTAATTATCAATGAATGCATTATAGAATGCTGCGATCTATCTTAGCAAGAGAAGAGCTCTGTACTAAATCGAATACTCATTATACATATTTATCCATTTGGGCTGGTGTAGTCGTCCTTTCCTGGCTTGCGGAGAATGCACACGTGGGCGACCTTCCACTGCCTCGGGAAGTGCGACAGCGACAAGCATCTATGTTAATCCGTCGGGACCGGGGGCTTTTTTCGGATTTTGGTTCTGGAGAACCATATCCAGCTCCGCAGTCGTAAAGGGCGGATCGTCGGCAGACAGTCCTTGGGGTTTCTTCTCTTCCGTATTGGAACAAAACGTTCTTATTACAAATTATTCTTAGCAGTTAAGAAACAAAAAGACAGTCCTAGCTTCATATGGTCATCTTTTAACACATATTTAACATTGGAGAAGTCAGGCAATCTTGTATTGGAACAAAACGTTCTTCCGGCGATTGTGCGCGGTCCTGCCGGAATGCGCCGGACACGACAATCGCCGGAATTGTCTTAGCATTTAGATAATTGCTTACTATTGTTTAGATATCCTGCTCGTGACATACGTTTAGTAAGCTTTAAGGATGAGAGGTTTTGGGTAGGAAGTTGTTAATGATGGTATTTGAAGTAGTTGTTTTGTTTTCTTCAGTTTCGTGGCTAAATAATCACAGCCGCAAGGTAAAGTTACTCTTGCCGCGGCTGGTTTGTGGATGGCTGACCTTCCAATACATTTAGAAGCCACTCCGAGCCTCGGGAAAGCACGTTGAGCCGTTGGTCCCGGTTGTCATTACTAGATATTTGACAGGGGTAGTCAGAAACCCAAAAGTCTGACAACCAGTCCTCCCAGTCACCCCTGCCAAGATACCAGGGGTACTTATCGTGTTACCCTGTATTGAGTAGTGAAGGTCCGACAGGCAGTCGCTCCATGTAAAATACTGATAATCAGGTGCCTCCAGTTAGACTGAAATCCGACCCCAACATAGTAGGGAAATTCTTCATATTTTTTTGTTTAATCTGTTCGTTTTGTTTGAATCATAGCAGTATCATCATCATTGTTGGAATTATTACTCAGTTCGTTTCAGTCACGACGGACCGTTGCTTACCAATCATTACCTTGTTTTGTTTGGTAATTGCGTCATTTTGACCTTTATTTACTACAGAAAACTTAACGGTTCTCAGTGTGTTCAGTTGCGTTTTAGGTTAATTTTCCTCTTAATCATCATCTGCCTAGTCTATTCCCAAGTATATATGTTGGGGTCGGTTTCCAGTCTAAGCGGATGCAGCTGAATACCAGTATTTTACATGGAGCGATTGCCTACCTGACCTCCACAACCCAGTTACTGGGTACTGCGATACCCTAGTAATACCCCTTGGTAAGACTGGTTGTCAGACATTCGGGCTTCTGAATACCCGTAAGGACTGTCAAAGATCCGCGAATGACAGCCGGGACCAACGGCTTAAAGTGCTCGTGCATTTTCCTCTTAATGTTGACAATAATTGATTCGTTTTGAGATATATCTTAAATAGTTATCAAGGCCAAAAACCAAGGGTATTTGAACTCATCAAACATAAAACTTTTATTGGGGTTACATTAGTCGGCAATTTGCCCTCAACTAATAAAACCTAATGATATTAATGGACCATCGTCACAAAAACAATTTGACGTTTGTTTGACGGCAGAGGTCATTGTTAGCTGTTCTATACTACAGAGGAAACGGATGTCGTTCTTTCCTTACCCGTCTTCGAGGACATTGATCGATCGATCGACATTTACATATGGACTTATATTACTCATAATAATATTTATTTTTAAGCTTTTATGGACGGACTGTATGTCCGTTCCCACCGCGTGTGGAAGATCCTCTAAGGTCAATGTTTTTTTTTTTTATAGTTAATTGGAAACATTAAAAAAAAAGCGGCCAAGTGCGGACTCGCACACGAAAGGTTCCTTCCGTACCACACGGCATAAAATGCCAAAAAAAAACACGTTTCTTTTAACTTTATTTTATATTTATTATTTGTTGTTATAGCGGCAATAGAAATAGTCTGTGAAAATTTAAATTGGTTACCTATTACAGTTCATGAGATACGGCCCGCTGACAGACAGACGGACAGCCGAGGCTTTGTAATAGGGTTCCGTTGGCACCCTTTGTATACGGAACCCTAAAAAGGAAGTTACAGCCGCGGATATTAGTGACGTAGTTGAGTTGTTTTTTTTTCTAGGTCAAAAACTAAAGATGCTCAATAGTAATGTTACGTACATTTTACTGTGTGACCTTTTAAATTTTTTACCCTCTTCAGACACAGTGTTAGTCCATTAGTTTTATTTTCATATCACTTTATTTTGTGAAGTCTGCAAGTATATTATATTTCTATTATTATTAATTTTATATTCCTCGCATTAAAATGATTATACTTGCGGAATCTTAAGTGTTTTACGTGTATTGTAGCTTGCATTACGAGGTTCAATTTCACTTCTTTCCGAGAGAGAGCAGTACTTTCAAAGCAAAATATTTTTGTTTTGATAAAATTCAAGTCATGTTTTTAGAAAGCATACTGATCTATTGCTGAAGATGACGTACCTATCTATCGAGTATTCTTGATGAAGCGTGGTTCTTTTCCTATATATCTGTGACGATGGAGATCGGACCATCGTTACGTGGCGTGGTTCGTTCCGCACCAGCGACCAATCGGGCTACAGACGCGTAACACTGCTATTTTAGGCCAGTCTACTACCGTCAAATTTGCGTAAACACCCCACAAAGGGTGGATCGTTCCAGCAATTACACGCATGGCCCGTCCCGCCGTAACTGCTTGAAAACTTTCATTAAATATTAAATTCACTTACCAACTTACCGTTTAAAAGTGGATTAAGTTGCTCTCGAACCGGAACACCTGACCACCTGACCAGGGGTCGTTAATCTAAGGCTCGGAGGCTTTCGTCACGCGAGTCGTTGACTACCTCATACTTCTAATTTTGACCTGAAAATAATGTTATTGAACGCTTTTGACACCGCGAGGTCGTTGTCCCCGACATAGTTCACACCGTGTTGGTTGTTTGATAAAGTAGATCGCACTGTTCGGTGACACGTCTGGAGTAATTAGCTTGATTTGGTATTGTGATAACGTTATGTACTTCAAGATTGATCAAAGAAGTCAGTGCTACTAAGTTTTAAAAAGAGGATATATATAACTGACATTCTAAAACCTTATACCTAATATAGAATGGACGACAAAACAGGAATGATTTGAGGTTCACAAAAATAGACGCAATTATTTTAAGAGAGTGTTCAATAATATTATTAGGTAAGCAAAATGGGAATTATTACAGGCTTAATTAAATACATTTCTGTAAAAGTCTTTAGTAATTCAATATTAATTTTGATCAACATCACAATCTATTCACTTTTAAAAAACACTTAAATTAAAGTTGACTAGAAAATGCAATTTGTCCGTCTAATAATTTGGCCATTTCTCTCAAATGACAGCGCAGTTTGGTAGCCAAACGTAATGAAATTCAGAATCTAGACCGTAACACGTAGTGCAGCCGACATTTCGCACTACCGGACATGAGGAAAGTGTGGTTACTAGTCAGCTAGTGGGCCAATTATCATGTCCGTCCGAAATTGTTTCCAATATGAATATACATAAGTACCGAACATAGGTACTTTACGATTTCCGATAGTTTGCAATCACGATTAATGTGGTTGTCTACTTGAGTTATGTTTGACAAGCTATCAAGTGTTTTAGGAAAGTAATAAGCATTAAAAATTGGAGAGAAAACTAAAACTGAAATCTGCCGGTCGATTCTGTAAAAATCTCACCGTGAAATCTTAAATGAAGTAAGCACTTAATAGGGTTAATTCCTAGCGAATGACAGCTCATTCCACGCTCACTTCACCCAAGCTTTCACGATGAGATGGTTACCGAATCGCACGGCTGGTCATTTAGTTTTTTAGTAGATGTTATATTTCAAAAAATAAGCGACCAAGGCCAAATAATATGAAATAGCCTGCTAATGTCTTCCAAGACGCACAAAATACTTCGTAACCATTATCGACGAAGATGACAGATTTGCACTTGACCCCCTTTCTAATAAAGGCCAAACTCGTTAAAACCGCGGTAAATAGAGAATCGGTTAAGCCCAGTAAATTGTCCAGACTAGACACAAAGACAGTTAACATGTCTAGCTTACGGTGCTTGTAGAACATCACACGGCTAGCTTCGTTGGACTTGTAAACTACGCTTGCTGCGTCACAATGCATTTTCACTGAGAAAATACTAGAGGAAATCGTTGTATAATGAGATAGTCTTGTTGTGAGTTTGTAAGATGAATGCTCTTTCAATTATTTTCACTACTGTAGTATCACATCTGGATTGTCGAAGATTCTTTATCGAAGACAATCTCCGCAGATGGGTGTTCACGGACGGCTCAGATCTCAAGTGCGTATGCAGCACCTCCTCACAGACATTCCTACGCCGCCCTGTCACCTGTGCACTTGATGATCTTATGAATTTTGGGCCAAAGAATTTTGAACTTTTTGCCATTGATATGCTAAGAAAAACAATGACATTAAAACATTTTGCTTCTCAGCAAACACTTATTAATTTTTACTTTGTATCATAGATGAATAACAATTTATTAGTCTATGCTTTGTATAAAATGCTTACCTTTGCGGCTGCCTTTATCTAAATAAAACAAAACCGAGTGTAACGCTTGACCTGCAGACAAAAGACTGTCGTCATTACCGGTGTAGACGCAACGCTTTGCCTTAATTAAGATCTACATTGGATAAAATGCAAAAGTGCTAACATTGTATTTATTGTCAAAGTCGTTGGGTTATCTCAATGGTTTTAATAGAGGGAGTTCTTTTATTGAAGTGACCTCACATACTCCAGATTTTTACCTTATCGCTGTACGTAATTAATCAGTAGAACGTAAGTTCCTCAATATTAATTCTGCTGGTATGTTGGTAATGGGGGTCAGATTCAGATGGCCTTTGGAGACAAATACAGATTGTTATTATTGTCCTTTGTTCATCCTCCTTCGCTGACTGATGGGTCAAGGTTTTTCTGGAGAGCATTTTGTAAAGGATATGGTTGGTTACGTTCTACGAGTTTATTATCTACAACTGTTGTATTTTTGTCCTGGTATGGCATGTGATGCGGAGGAATGTGTAAAATGTCGTGAGGAAAGTGTTGAGTATGAATGTGGATGGGTATACATATAGCAGGGGAAGATCAAAGAAACGATGGATGGACTGTGTGAAAGATGATATGACTAGAAAGGGGGTGACTACCGAAATGACGACTTTATAGAGAAGTATGGTATGCATTACACAACATTTTTCGACAAATCCTTTTCTGTACAGCAGGGTAATTGCGTAACATACTATCAGTACCAATGGGTTTTATTTTGACAGTGGGACGACATTCATTGCTTTATTTAAGTTGTTGAGCAGACACTCATTTCGAACATATAGAGCGATGGATTAGCAATATACTTCAAAATGGTTCAAATTGAGAGTAATAGTGTGTTACCTACGCAATTAGGATGCTGGCCGGTCATTTATGGAATGCTATGCCAGTTCAAATAAAACGCGCGCAATCGTTAGCTGTATTAAAGAGACTCGTGAAGGAACATTACTTGTTGTTGTGATCTTGTTTCCGTAGCTGCAATAATCTGGCGGTCGATTCTGTAAAAATCTCACCGTGAAATCATAAGTGAAGTGAGCACTTAATAGTGTTAATCCCTAACGAATGACAGCTCACTCCACGCTCACTTCACCCAAGCTTTCACGGTGAGATGGTTACAGAATCGCACGGCTGTAGTCGGCATTTATTTTCATTGTTTTTACGAGTATGTTTAATTAGTATGTAACTATTTATGTATGTATCTAAGTATTATACTACCTATTATTTTGCAACAATGACAACCCCATTTCTTGATATCCACGCAATCACCCCATTCTAAGGTCGCCTGGAAGAGAACGCAGAATGCGATAAGGCCGCCCATTGTATGCTTTGTAGTAACAATTGTATTTTTTTTGCTATGTATTTTGTGGTGTTCAATAAAGTTTATAATAAATAAATATATATAGAAGGCAAAGGCATGTTGCGCCGACCCTAAATAAATTGGGACAAGGCAATAGAATGATGAAGGCACTGATTTCAACAGCACTTGGACGATAGTTCGCAATAAAAGTTTTGACTTTGATTATGTTTAATATCATAACAAAAATGCATTGACATTTTTGTTATCATCTTTTTGTTGTAATACAAATAATTAATTTATTGTTATTTGTTTCAGGTAAATTACATTTCCAACTTCAAAGACTACAGTTACAGTCGTGACGTAAGTATGATATGCCGTTACATAATGTTACATCTTACCAAGTAAATATCGAAGTATCCTTTTGCCGCATACATCTAATATACATAGAAATAGGCCATACATATTATTAAGACGGCAGCCCGCATTCAGTCTAGACTGGTCCGTCGCCACGGTACGGATCTAGATAGGAGTTGTCTTACAATGCCTGCTTCACAATGAAGTACTCTGTTACTTCGTTCACTTTGTTATTGGCAGTGAGTTGGTCTTGGTTGTTTTACCTACACGGAGAGAAAATTCTTAGAAAAATTACTGTGCTCGTCACTGTAAAGTGAGTGCAAGTGACATAATATAGGTACAGAAAATTTTCTGAGTGAGATTGGGAAAAATTCACTATTTGTCCAATAAATTTTACTGCACAGCATATGAATTTTTACTGTGCTAGCATGGTAATTTTTCCATTACCCCTCAAATGCACTCAGATTATGAGACAGCACAGTAATTTTTCTAATATTTTTCTCTCCGTGTACCTACTCTTCTTTGTCGTGTTGATGGCACGACAGTCTATTAAATGTTGTCGGCCTAAATTTCTCCACTTCCACGGCATCGGTGACAGCGCAGAGGTCGCTGTCTGCATTTTTTTGGGTCACAGAGGGCACCTACCTACTTATGCAGTGTAAGTTGTAATTCCCGCTTCCTAAGATCTGATTTTGATTATCAATCGTTTGAGATCCTTGCCAAAAATTCTACAGGAAAGTTTACCCGAAAACCCCGCTAAAGAATGAAAGGATTCTCCATGGCTCTTTGGCACGCAATCAACAAAACTTCACTTCGAAATTGGGAAAGGATCTTGTGTTAGTTTTAACCAATAATAGTATTGTAGCGTAGGTACTATTATGTAACAGACTGTATCTTCACACCTTTTCTATTCCTCAATATTCTTCAGAGAGTTATGATACTGTACTGAGCAACATGGGCTAGGCTTTTGTGATATGTCCCAAGTTGCTTTAATCCATGTCAAGATACAACATCCATCTTCTGATTTCTGACACAAAACGCTCCTTGTTTTATATCAAAACTAGGGTCCCGCCTCTGCCTCGCACTCTTTTCGACTTGACAAAACCTCAAGGTTTCTATATTATATTTATGTTTATTATGAATGTATTATAAATATAAACCTTCCGGAATACATTTTCTAAACGATGGTGAAAACCGCATCGAAACCCGTTGCGGAGTTTAGAAGAACAACGTATTCACACAGACAGACAGACAGACATGTACTTAAAGCAACTTTAATTTGTCTTTAGTATGGATATCCATGTTGGGTCGTTGTCCAATCTGCACCCTAATTGCGTAACACACTATCAATCTCAATCTGAATCATTTTGAAAGATATTGCTAATCCATTGCTTCATATGTTCGAAAAGTGGTCTGCTCAACAACGTGAATTACGCAATGAATGTTGTTGAACTGTCAAAATGACAGTGATTGCTACTGATAATGTGATACCCCGCTGATTTCACTGTCGAGTAGGCAAAAAACCTTTTTAAATACACATTGTTTGTTTTTCTAGACACGTGCTTGAACAATACATAATTATTATGTTAATTTATAATTCCAATTCAAAATATTCTCCTACCATATTTGTTGTTAACATTAGCTTTTTGTCTTGTCTGTACAAATCATTTAACTTTGAATTTGTGAATAAATATTAACTAGTTGTTTTTTTATTATTTGTCGAAGTAAGCAAATATGATTACGTCAATAAGTTTTAGCGTAGTCTGTACTTAATCACAAACTAGCTGCGCCCCGCGGTTTCACCCGCATAAGTCTCGATCCCGTAGGAATATCGATATAAAAAGTATTCTATGTGTTAATCCTGGTTATAAACTATATGTGTGCCAAATTTCATCAAAATTGGTCCAGCCGTTTGAGTGTGAAGAAGTTACACACACACACTTACAAACTTTCGCCTTTATAATATTACTGTGATCACTAGCTTCTTGCCCGCAACTTCGTGAAATTTCTTGTTCCTCCGATCCACTTCGTCGCATCGCATAGTTTGCCCGTGCTTATTACTTCGTGTTCGCTTAGCCTTCTGACTTTTTTCTTTTTGCTCCGCTCCTAAGGTTCGTAGCGTGATGTTCATCATCATCTTCCTGCCCTTGTCCCATTTTATTTGTGGTCGACGCAACTCGTTTTCTTTTTCCAATCTTCTCTGTTAGACGTAATGGCATCATTTACTCCTTTCTCATCATTCCTCACACTATCCGTCCATCTTTTCTTTGGCCTTCCTCTCCTTCTCCATCCATCTACATTCATATTCATCACTCTTTTCGTTACATGCGATTCATCCCTCCTCATTACATGTCCATACCAAGACAAACGACTTCCTTTCAATTTTTCTGTAACGGGCGCCACTTTTAAACTTCCTCTAATATGCTCATTCCTCACTTTATCCATTCTTGTCACTCCACACATCCATCTCAACATTCTCATCTCCGCTAAATGCAACCGTTTTTCATCCATCTTTTCCAAGAATCCCAAGCCTTCCTCAAGAATTGGACTATCGAATGCAAAGAATTTCTCAAACCCGACTTGTAGGTTCGGAGATTTAGTTCGTTCAACCAAAAACAAAAAAAAAACTAGCTTTATTATTTATTAATCATATTTCCTTTCCTCCCACATATGTACGTATTTTGCATAAGTATACGTTTCTATACAGAATCGTGCCAAGCAATTTTATCAATATTTATGGCCGAAATAATTAATTTTATATCTAATTTATTCCTTTCTAGAACATTAGTTGCTCTACATTTTAGCATTATCTTAGTATCGATTAGACTAAACTATTGTGAAATGTACTGCTTTTGCTAAGTAGTATAACGTGCTTATTTATAGATGGACGTAACCGACATTGCGCAAGCACAGCGCGACATTTTCTAGTACAGAAATAGTGCGAGTACGGCCTATTTATTTGGTATACAGGGTTGCCAGATTATGTGAAATGTACAAAGGTGAAATCATTTATCAATAGGCCGTCACTCACTCTCAAGACCTGGATACCTTTAAAATTGCTTCAGCTTTAAGTGTATCCTCTACTGAGTCGGTTTACAAACGGTCTTGTACAGAAATAGGCAAATTGATGAGTTAAGTACCTATGTTATTATGACAGTTTAAAGTGTTATATTTCTGCCACTTTAATGATAATCCCTTAAACTCTCCTTATAGTGGATATTCCTGTTGCAGTTAATGAGCGGTACTTACAAGACTACATGTCTTTGTATCCGTTCGAACGCGTTAAAAAGTCCTATAATCTCTATATTTTTGCAAGGAAGCTTGAGATTCCGAAATAATAGGGTGTACGTGGACAGCCATCAGCCTTGCGTGTTAGTAAGTCGTTACCGTCCCTCACCATTCTCTTTCTATTTTGAGTAATGGCTAACTGGTCTGACTTGTCTTGTTTCGAGTGATATCTGTCGCAATCTTGCTGCAAGGACCCTGTATAAACAATAAATGTTTCTTTAGGATTGCTTCGGTTGAAGACTGGTTTTATTGGGTCGTAAGAACACCAGATTGTAGGTATTGAAGCACGTGGGCTTCTGAATTACCTGATATCGGTAAATCATAATATCAATAATATCAATCTTGGGAATATTTTGTTGTCAATCATTTTGTTTACAGGATCTTACTTTTTTATAGAAATTACTTTGTATTCCAGTAGGTATTCGCTCCAAATACAAATACGTTGTGGTATTCAGGTAAAATCCGTATTACATCAAATACAATTTTAAACATAATAAAAGGAGAATCGCAACCAAACCTAGTGTATTTGGAGGAGAAATTAATGCCCTTCCTATATTGCTAACTATTTTTTACATGGATTCCCGCAATTTGTATTTATTTGCCATTTAGCTACTTAATATTTTGAGATTACGTTCGAGAAAATAACGAATGAACGATGAAATGAATGATGGAGGCATCGCTAAGGATTATCACTTTATCACACGAAGACTACGTTATGGAAAAGCACCTGAACGTTTCCGTTAACAAGGATTTTAATTATATTGAAATAGTTCAGATTAAACCAATATTGAAAGAAACGTCATCCGTGACGGCGCAACAGAACAAATGTATTACATGTATGTGATACGTTACAATAAACACTTTTTTTTTTAATCGGTCCTCTTTTCTTTAGCCTATATTTTTACCTAGTAGCAATATTCTGAACTGAATTTCAATGGCAGGGGCATAGGAGAAAATACGTGCAAAAGTAAATAAAAATACTATTATTTTTGACGTCCGAAATCCGGGAATCTTTTTCATAACAAAAACTTAAATGTAATTTAAAAAATAGGAGTCATTTTATGAACTACATTTGGTTGTGACCCGCTCCCTCGCAAGTTGGTACGGTCTCATTTTCATGCTCCTTTCACATTATTGCTGAAGAATATGTTAGCATAAAAAAATAAATATTTGAGGCATTTCGTTAAAAAAAAACAAGTAGAGTCAACAAGTTTGTTTGAGTTGCTTAGAGATTATTCTTTTTATTACCAACATTTAAACAAAATCATCTCCCTAAACATTAATTGAACTTTCAAATCGATCGTGCTTATGAAAATGCTCGCGTGTATCAGTAATTAATAAATCGATATCAGTTGAATGCATTAGCAGATTTGATTAATTACGCCGACGAACGTATTTTCATAAACACAATGTTGCTATAAGTTACATAAAATTCTGACTAATTAGTCAACCGTAGTACTGGAAATTGCAACGAAACGCGATATGTAATTTGCAGCGATGGTGATTAATTAAAAAACGGGAACACGCTGCAATTTTATTAATGGCATAACGAATAATTCAATATGACTGAAAAAATTACGATTTATGCGTACAACCTTATAAAATTGCGCAAAATGTGGCATGGCTACTGAGATATGTGCTATGAGGACTTGCGTGCAGACAGAGGTGTCTGGGATTAAGTAAGTAAGTTACTATTAATGAGATATGTTAATGTATTATATATTTTTTACTAATAATAATAAAGCTGAAGAGTTTGTTTGTTTGAACGCGCTAATCTCTGGAACTACCAGTCGGATTTAGAAAAATCTTCTTTGCTTCTGATAGCACAATTCTTGAGGAAGGCTATAGGCTATTTACATCACGCTAGGGCCCTTAGGAGGTGAGCAAAAAGAACGATAGTCAGAAAGAACGCCAAGCGAAAAAGAAGTAAAACCGCGGACGAGCGATACGATGCGACAGGGGGTCGGGGGAACGAGAAATTTCACGCGGACGAAGTTGCGACCAGAAACTTGTAGCTCATAAAATAATGAATGATTTAAGTACATCAGCCAGATTTTCAACTTAATCGCTAAAGCATAAGGCTCAAAGTTAATTGGGAAAATTTTACAGTTTCGGGTAGCTTGATGTGCTGGCGTCTGTACATAGATCCTTTTTAAGAAACAGACAAAAAAGCTGTGTAACAATTTTGGTGTACTATAAAGTATATTGGTTTTGGTATTGGTTTTATTTATTTATTTATAAATCAATGGCTTTGTCAGCATTACCACAATGTTGAATGAGTCAGTTAGAATCACAACGTAATAAAAAATATGTGTTGTGACGTTTTGTGTGTACACTGTCAAGTGGGCGATAATTACTATGCCTATGACGTCAAAATGAGGTATTGACATCCCCAAAACATGAAATAAATATGCAGACCACACATTATCAGTATAAAACATAATATTGGTGAAATATGGGTGGTGTACTTTTTTCTGTGGATGGGTGTCCCTTCAGGAAATACAACACACTAATTGTGTAACACACTATTACTCTCAATTTGAATCATTTTGAAGCATATTGCTAATCCATTGCTTCTTATGTCCGAAAAATGTGTCTGCCGAACAACATAAAAAACGGCATGAATTTTATTGAACTGTCAAAATGAAACACATTGCTACTGATAGTGTGTTACGCAATTACCAAGCAGGTGTGATGTTATATGTAAATACATATAACGTTCCCACTGCTGGGACTGCAGCCTCCTCTCTGTGAGGGGGACAATGCGTGTTAGTAATATCTAGTCCTCAATACCAAAAGGAGTTTGGAGACAAATAACTCAGCAGGACAGACAGCTTATCAGATCGCAATATATTTATAGAGATATCGACACACGCTCCTGACATTTACCAAACTGAAGATGGTGTCGACCTTTAAAGAACCCTTTGGAATGCCATCCCTGAACCCTACTATGTGTTTCACATAGTAGGGTAAACGTCTAAGAGAAAAGTTTTGGAAAAGTTTTTTCAAAGCTTTCAGTCAATCATTCTACACGTGCAGTCTTTGGACCCGCTTTACGCAGAGGACATACAGCGATCTGCGTGTCCAATATAATAACGCGTTTAGGATACTGTTGGGGCTGTCGTGGCGTTGTAGTGCGTCCACTATGTTTGCGGGGGCGCGCACAGACGATTTTTACGCTATTATAAGAAAAAGGACCGCCTCCATAGCCGGCCGGCTACGCACCGCCACCAATAGTCTCCTGAGCGTGTTCTCAGATAGGTGGGAATCCCCTCTGCTGCGCCACTGGGTGAGGATCCATACCAATTGATATTCTATTCTAGTATCTCCTCCTTATTACTAACACTAGTCATTAAGTTACTTTGCTGCTACTAACACTATGGACTTACGTCTGAAATAAAGAATTTGAATTTGAATTTGAATAATTGAACACAAGCGAAACTGGGCGTATCATAATAATAATACCCGCCTATTATTGTCTTACTCCAGGGCAAAGGCCTCTTCTCAATACAGAGAAGGCGTGAGCTTTGATCACCACGCTGCTAAACTGAAACACTTACTACTACCACTATTAACTACTTATAACTACTTATAAGGCCCTTCGCACAGTAGTGGGACAGTACCTACAGGCTAAATAAAAAAAAAAAATAAGTCCAGGTTTTCTTACGATGTTTTCCTTCGCGGTAGTCCGTGTTGTCTAAGAAAAAATTAGAACGGGCGTATCACAAGCCCCGGAATTGTAGGTTTACAACGCGTCTATGGTTTTGTTTAAAGACAATTAAAAATGTCTACTGTGGAGTTGCGACAGCCTGTTTTAAATGTTGTAAGGCTAAAATACATGCAAAAAATGAAACAATTTCAATCAAACACTTCGGATTAGTGAAGAATAATGTTATTTGGACTTGCTACTAAAGTCCGTGTCGTAATTGATTACGACAAACTAAGCAGTAGCGACTACACCATTTAGTTGGCTGCACACTTTATTCGGTAAGTCTGTAATGTAACCGAACACCGCGACTAATCGCACTCGACCGTGCGTTAATCGGAGTTACGGATACAGACACGTAATTCCAATTAGCTATTATTTCAAAGTGTCAAATGTTATGGTGAAACTGTAAAGGAAAATCTAGTTGGTAGCGGTAGAGCTGGTGTTCTAGGTATCTGACTGTCTGTATAGTTCTGAGATTGAATGATCGATTGACTGACGAGAGAACGCTCACTCGTCGCACAGCTTAATCCGCTGAACATAGAGAACTTGAATTTTGGAAAATATCTTTCCTCCCAGACGTAGGGCATCCATATGGATTTCCCCACGAAAGTGAATATAAAGTTGCACTACAGTCCGGGCGTCGAGAGAATTCGTTCCTGACACCCGTCAGTGCGACAATTCTAGTAACTAATAAAGATCAAATTTGCAAAACACGTATTCCTGGAAATTGACGGATGATAAGCACGCATTCTCATGATATTTTTAAATTCTACCCCTTTATTGGTAACAGGGGTTTGAAGTTTGCTAGAGAATAAGTTACGGATAGCAGCTAATAAACAATGTTTTATAGTGTAACTATAGTCTGGTAGTTAAAGAGAATTGCTAGGGGCAATGTTTTCGCTATTGAGGCCAATCAGACGAGTTGTTCATCCTTCAACGTTCATTACTCTTCAGAACTGATTGTGCTGTATTATTGTCTGTTGGGTATTTCCTAATTGCTACGAAGGCACTTAACTTTATGATTATACTGTCCTGTCTTTTTTCAGATAAGGCCCAAGTGTGGGTACTCCGGTTTGCATGCATGGTTCAGTAATAAAACAAACATTTTTTACGTGTCTGTTCCACCACACCACCTTTTTGTGACTCCACACACATTACACATACAAACGGAGGGGCCCGTGGCTAAATAATAACAGCCGCACAGGTCGATCGATCAGGTTAAGCTACGCTTGCCGCGGTTGTTCTGTGGATGGGTGACCATCTTTACATACCGAGACCCCTCCGTGCCTCGGGAAGCACGTTAAGCCGTTGGTCCCGGCTGTCATTCGTAGATCTTTGACAGTCGTTACGAGTAGTCAGAAGCCCGAAAATCTGACAACCAATCTTACCTAGGGGTATCGTATTACCCAGTAACTGGGTTGTGGAGGTCAAATAAGCAGTCGCAAATAGGCAGTCGCTCCATGTAAAATACTGATATTCAGCTGCATCCGGTTAGACTGGAAGCCGACCCCAACATAGTTGGGAAAAGGCTAGGCAGATGATGATGACACATTACACATACACATTTATGTGAATCCTTCTGCCTACCAAAGGAGAATGCCGTCAAATATAAGGCGCCCTGTACCAAATGTAAATCCCGCTGTCACAACCAAACAGAAAGAGAATTGAGTGCCCTTCCTATATTGCTAACTATTCTTTTTACATGGATTCCCGCAATTCGTATTTATTTCTCAATTACATACTTAATATTTTAAGGTTACGTTCGAGAAAATTACGAATCAACGATGACGATGAATGATGGAGGCATCGATAAGGACTATCACACAAAGGCTAAGTTATGGAAAAGCACCTCATCGGTTTCGTTAAAATAATTATTCTAATTATATGTAAATATTTCAGATGAAACCAATATTGAATGTAACGTCATCCGTGACGGCGCAATAGAACAAATGTGTGGTACGTCACAATTTTTTTTTTTTAAATCGGTCCTCTCTTCTTTAAATGCTTAAAATAGATTCCAAAATAATAATTAAAATTAATACGACGCAACGCATGACCTAAACATTTTTTGACGCATATAAAAGTATACCTTATATTAAATAGTAAATGTCGACGGGTACTTACAAATTATCTTCTTTATTTACATGTTTGTTGGCAGGTACGTATATTTTTACGTAGTAGCAACATTCGGAAATGAAGTGCAATGGCAGTGACATAAGAGAAAATACGTACGAAAGTAAATAAAAATACTTTTATTTTTGACGTACGAAATCCGGGAATCTATTTCATAACAAAAACGTAAATCTAATTTAAAAAATAGGATTAATTTTATGAACTAGTTTTAGTATACTTATGTTAATTTTCGCATTATAATATGTGTAAGTATATTAATTAATATGTTACTTTTAGACTTCACACATTCATATTTTGCTCTTCGTGTTTTCACACACTATTGTCTATATTCCTTTTTTACTTCTCCTTTCGCAGGTCTTCTGGAAGAAATTTCTTAAGAAATAAGCAGTACTCAAATTATTACTATGTCATATCCATATGTTTTTTTTACTGTCTGTACATAAATAATAAAATAAATAAACTACGTTTGGGTGTAGCTTCCTCGCAAGTTGGTACGGTCCCACGGCATTCCCCTTTGGATGACTAAAATAATCTGGCTTTTTTTTCCTGTTCAGGCTTCCCTTATTGAACCAGCACGTTGTGCTTCTGTTTAACTAGTTCAATAAAATAGTTTGTTTTACGTTTCAACGGTATTTTATTTTTTTTTACTGTTAGTGGCCCTTCGAGCCGGATACAAATTAGCAACCTATGGATATAAAGCTCTTTCTTTTGTGAACTCTCCAGTTTAAGCTATAACTTAAGCAGAGAAGGGTTGATTTGAATTCCCAAGGAAACCCCTGTCTAGAATTTATATGTTTATCAGAAAAACCAATGTTTGGGGACGTAACAGGAGAAAAGAGGTCCGTTGCCCACATGCGATAAGTCCCACATTTTGTTCATTCCGTCTAGAATTCTAGATACGGTCAGCTCTTACATTATGTATTTCTACCCCCATTTTCGTCGTGATTACACAACTATGAACCATGACATAGATGCATACCTAATATCTTCGATGACACCTCTATAAATAAATATCATAAATTGTTTTCTTACGTAAAATACATATTTTTTTCATTAAAATAAAGACTGTCTTCATAAGTTACGTCTTACAGATATGGTAATAATGAGTGTTATGTGTCATCTCATGCTTAACAGGTCTGAAGGACAGCAATAAACAATAAGGTTGGTATTTTTCCTTTAATTATATTTTCGAGCCGTTTGGCCCGTTCAAGTCCTCGTCGAGCCGTGGGGTCCGAGTGCTCATGGCTTGTTCAATGAAATCTCCAAACGGCTAGTTGACACTTCCCGTGACTCAAGGGCTGGCTTTTACCTCGGCCAGAGGGTAAGTATTGCCATACAACGAGGCAATGCCGCCAGTCTCTTGGGTACATTATCAGTCGACAACGAGGCGGAGGAATTTTTCGACGCCATATTTTAGTTTTAGTTAGGATAGGATAATATACTGGATGTTTTTTTTACAGGCTCCAATTTTTTTCAGGGTGTTCTACTCATGACTATGAACAACTTCCACTATGGGACTAACTGATCAAGAAATCAAAATCAGCTGTTTAATACAAAAGTTCAATACCTACTTGAGCAAAATGTATGAAACAGCTGATTTTTTTTTTCGTGAGTTCAGAGTTGGTTCCATAGTGAAAGTTGTTCATATTCATGGGTAGAAAATCCTATAAAGATTTGGAGACGGTAAAAAAACATGCTGTATTTTTTAATTAAAATAAAACATTGAAGGTACATACAAAAACTGCTGACTCCTTTTATCTCATTTTCGCATAACCAAATTAGCATTTTCCGTGAAATTTTGGTTATATTCTCTCCCCTCTTGCGTGCCAACACGTAAAATGTTACCAAAACCCTTAAGTAAACGTTTTTGCCAAAGAGAAAATCTTCATGTCACCCATTATACATCTATGTGCTAAAACGTAAACAACATCAAACGACTTCGATTTGCATATAGACTTTCACACCAAACCGCATACGACCGCAAATTTTCTACTACACAATGCTCTTGCAACTGTTTGTTTGCTACTTTACACAGAACGTCTATTATACAGCATGCTTTTTTTACCGGCTCCAAATTTTTACAGGGTATTCCACCCATGAATTTGAATAACTTTCACTATGGAACCAACTCTGATATCACGAAAAAAAAATCAGCTGTTTCATGCATTTTGGTCAAGTAGGTACTTATTGAAATTTTGTGTTAAACAGCTGATTTTGTTTGCGTGATTTCAGAGTTGGTCCCAATGGTACGGAACCCCTCGAGCGCGAATCCGACTCGCACTTGGCCGGTATTTCAAATTAGACTGGTAGTTCCGGAGATTAGCGCGTTCAAACCAACGCTTCAGTTTTATTATGTGTATTAGTATATAGATGTTTATCTACTTTTACTTGAAGACCACAAAATGAAGAAACATGTAAACTAGTAGAAAGGACTTTTCTCACGATCGACTTATTTGGAACTTGTCTGGATAGCCATCGACTGTGAACATCGTAGTTAGCGGTACTTTAGACGCATATTTTATGCACTTCGAGTACCTGTGCGACGTGAAAACCTGTATCCATATCCATAATATGAAGAATGGAGTTTATAATTTCCATGAAGCTAGTACTTTTTTTAACTCTTAATTTTTATCAGAGTCTTTTATCCACAGTGGCATGTCAGCATCATCATAACTTAAACTATTCTAAACGACCTCTACAAATATAATATACCTACATTATTAATGTCGAAACAAATCAGCAAGCTTAGAGTCTTTAGTAGATACTGGCGAAGTTTTGGGCTAACAAGGTCTGAAATACAGTTGTGCCAGCGACACGAATAAGAAGTAGTAAAGCAAAAACCATACTATACATTAATTTATACATATTATTTTAAGTCGCTTCGTGTCTGTTTGTGTGGCCACGTTGTTCTTCCAAACTACGCCGGATTTCGATGCGGATTTTCACCATCATTTAGAAAAAATATTTTGGAAGGATACGGCATTAATATTAAACTGGTAGTTTATAATACAATACAATAAGTACTATTACTTTGTTTTCGCTTGGCGCTATTCCTTATTTTTTTTCTTTTTGTTTGGCTCCTAAAAGTCCTAGCGCGATGTTAAATTTATAGCCTTCCGCAAGGATTGGGCTATCAAATGCTAAAAGAATTTCCAAACAAACAAACAAACAAACTCTTCAGCTTTTTTGTATATATTTGTATATAACGTGTAACGTAAAATGCGCAAAACCTGAAAATAATTTGATCAGAATAACGAGCAGAATTAATTGAACCACTTTTTAATATAGGTCACATTTTTCAAAAAATCTTCATTAAAAACGTTGCCGTGTCTATTTATTAATAGGTCAAGCAAGCCAATGTCAGCGCGGCGCAGCGGCCCGGTGACGACTCCTCCCTCGATAAAGCGTCGTCGCAGACGCAAGAAACGATCAGAATGGCCAGTAAAACTAAAACAGCACATACAAACCTTTACAATTTTTTAATGACTTATTTTCTCTCTGAAATAGGTCAATTGATTTAAAAATCAGTTGGGGTGTCTGAGGTTTTGCGCGTTTAACGTTACACGTTGTATATACATATATGTATTACTTAAATGACAGTGCAATAAAATGAAATAGTTACGGCAATAGGTGCGTACTTCAATAAATTTTAGTAAGTAATAATTTATCTACCGTCATTTTGTAAAATCGCAAATTTGAGAAACGAAGTACTTGGTTAAATGAATATTTTAACATTTGAAATATTTGCTAAGTAAAACATTGCAAAATCTGTATTTTGTCAAATGATTACTTATAAAGTAATATGTTTGCGAAATGAGATGTTTGTCATATTATTAGTTTATGGTATTTTTAAAATGATAATTTTTGTCGTTCGTTTTTTAACATTAGTGATCCCGTCAACACACAAACAATATGTCAATGTAAAATCTACATAAAATAAGTACTTAGCGATCTCTATCAATCACAAGCTATGATCGATGGTACATTTTATTTTTATCTCTATGCCCCATTCAGTTCGACCCGGGAGGTCAACAGCAACATTGAAATACCTAATCGATTCTCGAAGTACTGAGCAAGCTGGTTCAGATACTAAGATTTTGAGGTTATTGTCGTCGTGAAGAATAGAATCTGTGTTATGAAACCAAGTGGCTGGATTTCATTTGACACCGATTTTGTCGTATCTATACAGCTTTCTCGTTATTTGTTTAGAGTTCTCTGTTAACATCAATTTAACACTCTCTTGACCAAACAACCATCATCATCTGTCTAACCTTTTCTCAACTATGTTGAGGTCGGCTTCCAGATAATTGGATGCAGCTGAATACCAGAATTTTACATTGAGTGACTGCCTATTTGACCTTCACAAACCAATAACTGCTTAAAACCCTCATCTCCGTGGATACCCTTTTGTAAGACTGGTTGTCAGACTTTCGGGCTTCTGACGACCCGCAACGATTGTCAAAAATCTACAAATGACCACGAAGCTAGTTAACCGTTTTACAATAACTTTTTAACGATTTCTGAAAACTACTCGGAAAACAAATTAGCTATTCGCCTTCGACAAATCGATCAATGTCCACTACAGATAAAAGAGAATATTTCATTCAAAACGTAACAATGCACAGTAATCATAACGCAATAACTTAACAAAAGACGTTACGTTTCCATAAACTTATGAAATGGTTTCCAACATGGCCACGCGTGGCGACCAAGCGAAAGTGAGGTGACAATGTAGAACGAGAAAATTTCACTTTAACGACCTTCAAAATAAATTCCCCACAACTCTGTGGTGACTATACAAGGTTGCACGTTACGTATGAGCATGGAAACCGAAACTATAATAGAGACTTCTATTTCCTTTAATAATTAATTCATATAATTTTTCCCATATAGAATTATAATTTTTCATATTTATTTAAACTTTTCGCACACAAAAAGGTACAAAGGGGGACTTAATGCCTTAGGCATTCTCTACCAGTCAACCAAGGGTGGTGAAGAGATTAGATGGCAGGTGCTTTGGTTGAACCGAACAATGATAAAAAAAAAACTCGTTGGTCTAGTAGTCGCCATCGATACTGCTAAGCATGAGGTCCTGGGTTCGATTCCCAGGTTGGGCAAAGTGTTATTGGGTTTTTCAATCAGGAATTTCTCAGTAGTAGCCCGGAGTTTAGATTTGTGCCCGGTTGATAGCAATAGCCCAGGGCTCATGGGCCCATGCCTAAATAATAACAGCCGCACAAGTCGATTGACCAGGTTAAGCTACGCTTGCCGCGGTTGGTCCGTGGATGGGTGACCATCTTTACATACCGAGACACCTCCGAGCCTCGGAAAGCACGTTAAACCGTTGGTCCCGGCTGTCATTCGTTGGTCTTTGACAGTCGTTACGGGTAGTCAGGGGCCCGAAAGTCTGACAACCAGTCATACCAAGGGGTATCGTATGTAACTGGGTTGTGGAGGTCAGATAGGCGGTCGCTCCATGTAAAATACTGGTATTCAGCTGTATCCGGTTAGACTGGAAGCCGACCCCAACACAGTTGGGAAAAGGCTAGGCAGATGATGATAGGAATAGCCCCCTATAGGACTTGAAACATAACTGACGTAATGCGCTTTTACTATAGGTATACGCCTCAGCTCAACCGTTCTGGGAAAGAAGGCGTGATGTTATTTATTCATAAGGCGAGAGTTCAATGTGAATTACATTAAATATATAATTAAAAGTTCATAATCGAACTTCAAGAATTGAGGACACTCTTAAATCCGTCTGAACTTTACATTAAAAAGTTCCTCAAGTATCCTTGCTCCATACAGACTTTCTTCGATAAATCATTTGGAAAGATTTATATGAATTACGAATTAATCACTTCGGAATAAATCATCACTCCCAACCAATACAATTAATTTACTATTAAGTACGATTCTCTATTGAATTTAGTTTTTTTAAGTGAAAGCTTTTGATTGTGTTCATTAATTTGAATGACTTTAAGATTTCCGATTGTTTTTACGTCATACATACATAAATTCACGTCTTCTTCCCGTGAGGGTAGGGAGAAACTACAGAATGCCACCTGCTACGATCCTTATATACCTACTCAGTTCGATTCCCAGGCCGGGCAAGAGTGTTATTGGGTTTTCCATTAGGAATTTCTTAGTAACAGATCGGAGTTTGGAAGTTGGCGGCTCGGAAAGCACATAAAGCCGTCTTCCTGCGCCTGATCTCCCCGGTCGTGTCGGATTGCCGTCCTATCGGACTATGAGAGCAAAGGAACAGAGAGTGCATCTGTGTTTACGCACATACTTGTGCACTATAATATCTCCTGCGTACCTGGCTAATCTCTGTTAAGTTTGGCCACCGTGACTGAAATCGGTCGGGGGAGGCCATAATACTGCTTTTTACTTTATATTAACTTTAATAATAATGGGTCTTCAAATTTTTGCAGTAACAGTTGGCTCATATTGCGAAAATAATTCGAGAAACTGATAAAGTTAATAAACACTTCCTTGTAATATAACTGTAAAGAAAGACTGCTTAATGGCCATCACAAAAAAACAAAACGGAAATATCTCCAAATTGGAATTTCCTTTAATTAACGGCTAAAAAAACGTCATGAATACGTCCTGCACACTGTCTCTCGTCCGCACGGGCGATTTTGCACCGAATTTTCAGCGCACTGCTTATTGCCCAGGCAAAGATTTGAATATCTAACTTTTTGACGTGCTGGAATGCGCTCTGTTAGATCCTCAATGCTCGCTCAAATACCGATATTTGGCAAATCCAGAGGGCGATAAAAAATCGTCTCGTTAAATAGTTGCCCGTGTGTACGAAGGCTTGGCCCACGTTCACATTGCAGCGCGTCAACCACCACACTGTTGGATTCTCAACTCTCGGCTAAGCAGTGCGTTGAATATCCAGTGCGCATTAAAAAATCGCACGTGCGTACAAGAGCTCAGCATTGCAGTGACAGTATTTAAGTAACGACGAGTGAAACAGTGCTACTGATACCTTGAATGCTGTGGTCTGCACACCTGTGCTTCACTCATTGTTCATTCTCGCAGCTGCCAGCTCTTGAGATCATCGAGAATACTTTATTATTATTTTCCTAACATCGGAATTAGTTTATTAGTATTGTTTTGCCGTTATAAATGTATTCTCGGCTTCAATGGATGTGGCGCCAGACTGGTGAAGTTTGTTTCTTTGCTTAAATGTTTATTGCATTCTGCATGAAGGGAGAACCTGGCAGAGACACACACCTTCTTAGAGAGAGAAGGGAATCGGACTCAACAGCGTGTGAACGTCTGTTGGAATACGGAGAAATTACTCTTCCTTGGCGGAGAGTACATCTCAATGAAGTTTGGCTTGGGTGAAATTGTTGTAACAGTTATACATATTTTTTAAGTACTGTTACCATTTTTAAAGTGAAGTTATGTTTGGTATATTTCCAGTTTAATTTGTACTTATAACGTCTGCGATTCTTACTACGAAGACGCCAATACTCAGACAGCTACAAAAAGATGATTGATTGTATAGTAAATCAGTATACAAAACTATATAATTTAAAACTCAAACTACAGCATCGAAAAACATGCATAAAACAACCAAAATCGATTCTTTGTAACATCGAGAAACGTTATTTCTGATGTGTCAGTCCGTGATTCAATGTCTGATATTAATCAGGGGTTTACTCAGAAATAAATATACCGTTATGCACTCAGAGCTCTGTGTTTTGACATACGATGTTTTTATTTTTTTGAGTGATCCTTTGATACGAATCGGTCTGTTCTTTGAAGCGAATTTTAGATTAATTTCAGCGAATTTGTATCATTGTAGACATTGATAAAAGCTTCTAGTTTGGGTAACATTAAATCGCCTAGATGTGTTCTATCTTGGATTATCTCTTAGCCTTCAATCTTAGCTGTTTTATAATTTTAGTTAGTTTATCACGGGTTTAGTTAGAAATAAATATGCCGTTATGCACTCAGAGCTCTGAGTTTTGACATACGATATTTTTATTTTGTGAGTGGTCTGTTGATAGGAATCAGTCTGCTCTTTGAAGCGAACTTTAGATTCATTTCAGTTTATTTGTATCATTGTAGATGGACCTAAGATTGATAGAAGTTTCTACAATTTACATACATAAACTCAAGCCTTTTGGCCCATGGGGGTAGGAACAAAACACAGAACAGATTTTTTCTAGAATTTGTGTTGATTTAAATCGTCTGGATGTGTTTTATCTGGAATTATCTCTTAGTCTTCGACCATAGCTGTGGACGCTGTAGTATAAGATTTTAGTACGTTAATAAATAATTTATTCCGGTTTCGTAGGATGATAAAAGCTAAGGATACTGCCAACTAAATCTAGTATTTCCAATTATGCAAACATTAGGTAACTAAAAATACAATAGTTCATAGTTTAGTCATAGATTATTAGTTTAGTCCCAATCCTTTGTACTTCAAAGTTTAATAAACTTTAATTA
Organism: Eremobia ochroleuca; assembly: GCA_949629135.1. Classification (NCBI taxonomy): domain Eukaryota; kingdom Metazoa; phylum Arthropoda; class Insecta; order Lepidoptera; family Noctuidae; genus Eremobia; species Eremobia ochroleuca. The sequence goes on along the minus strand of OX451409.1, from coordinate 5,833,980 downwards.
TAGTTGAACAGTCAAAGCAATTACCATGCCACTTGATATTGGCGCCGATTGCCTTATTCACAAACTAAACTAAATTTAAGTTCAGTGCATCTTTTTCTTTCTGTTTCATTAAGAAAAGGACATAAAAGTATTAGTTTAGTCCTGTCAAATTAAGATACTCCATAGACAAGTTTAGACATGAATAAAAAATTGTCTACTAAAAATACGTCAATTTACTTCAGGCGCTGACTAATTTGACAGGACTAAACTAATATTTCTCTTCTGTCCTTTTCTGAATAAAATAGAAAGAAAAAGACGAGAAAAAATAGAAAGAAGCGAAGCACTGAACTTAAATTTAATTTAGTTTGTGAACAAGGGTAAATCGGCGCCATTAACAAGGAAAATTACAAGCGCTAGTTTGTTAACAAATTAAACACCATGTACTGAACTAGTATTTTGATATTATCATATAATTATCTCGCCCTTACTTTACTAGGTTACTTAAGTATAGGTTAGCCTTGCCACAGCGCAGGAAGTCTTAATTGTAGCTACTTTAATTAAACCAGCTTAAAGGAGAACAGATCTTTGTTCGGTTGGCCTCAGTTTTTGCCATATTTATGAACGTATTTCGTATAATTACACAGTTGGTATATGTCTTATTATGTAGCTACATTTCCATGTTAATTTTATTCGGGTCAGTGCCCCAATTCCGTTATAAAAAATTGCAATCGCAAAACAATTTGGCAATGATTCATCGTTTTACGTTTGTGTACGGCTATTATTTAAATGCAGTGTTTCCTCGTACGTAATGCCTCAATATGTTGCGATAAGTATTAGATTGTATTGTACCTCGTATTTTATCGAGAAAGTCCTCTATCTTCGTTCCGCGAAATATTGGAAAAACAAAAGAAAACCTCGCGATTGATCACTCGATATAAGCAAAACACTTTATCGGAGCCATCATCTTACCGCTTGGGGGAATATGGCGTGAAAGTAAATAGGCGCACCATGTATGTCATGGTCACATTTCCCATAAATACGTTGACAATCGTCACAGTTTTCACTCGGGGACAAAGCATAATGGTGCAATATGGCGACTTTCAAAAAATCTGTTCAGACGGCTGACAAAATTATATCCGGTTTGCGCAATGCAATGCGCAAGCGCATGTGACCAGATCATCTGCGTGCGCGCTTTGTGCTGCCCGCTTAGAAAGTGGGCGTTTTATCGCGCAACTCAACGGAGAAGTAGGCGTTTTTTTTTGTCGCATTGTCGTCTGCTGCAACGACTTTCCTAGAATCAGACTGGTTTTGAGAAGGGCACCAAGTTGACTTGGAGGCGTGCAAGAAATTTTGATCACTCTTCGAACTTTACCGATTGTCTCGATTCACTGAATACGTATGAATATGTATGGTCGATTTGACCCAACCAAAGGCGGACGGCCGGAAAATCCCTAATATCATTTTCACAAAAGACCCTTTTATCTTTCATCCTGAATGAGATTATCCTAATCGAATATAACAGTTTTTCTGTACAATACATATAAGCTGCCTACATTAAGGACCGGTTCAGTAAGTTGGCGTGAATTACTTTGCCTTTACATCCACGATTAAATTGCCGGGGCGCGCGCAACGGAGCGACGGAACCTAAGTTTTTCGCTCCCAACTCTATTATAACGATGCACGCTTCACACAGCATGCGTTACACAACTCTAGATCTTATCCCCTCATCATAAAGACGACTCTTCAGTAAATTAAGGCGCAGCTGGTGTCGATTGCTTTTCACGCTGTACGGAATATGATTTCATCCGAGTGCAGGGAAAGCAGTGCTGTATTGCTTTCGCGTATATAAATGTATAAAAACGTTGACCTGAAATTAAAGATGTCTGACGGATTGCTTTGGAAACTCCGAAGGGGGATACGTCATATGTTTTCTATGTAATCGTGATGAATTTTGATTATATTTTTGAAACGTGACAGTTTGGCTTATTATATTCTATTGATGAAGCAGACACTTGGAACGATCAAACAAAAACTGACGAATATGATCAGCAGGGTAATTGCGTAACACACTATCTATAGCAATGGGCTTTATTTTGACAGGTCAAAAAAATTCATTGCGTTATTTACGTTGTTGAGCAGACACATTTTTCGAACATATGGAGCAATGGATTAGCAATATGCTTCAAAATGATTCAAATTGAGAGTAATAGTGTTTTACGCAATTAGCGTGCTGGCCACTTGATCTAGTCTATTCCGTGATAACGTTCACACTATTCAAAGGTATTCAACACTTCAGTGGATTATAGTCGTTTAAGCGTATACAGAAATCGGAAAACATTGGACCCATGAATATTAATGGTGGCTACACTGGCTACGACGGAAAAAATTAAATGTCTGTCCGCCAGACTATGATCATCGATCCGTGACGTGTCTGTCGGTTCGAATGTTAGAACAAAGATGTGTTTTTAGTTTTAGCTTTGTTAATACATACATAATGATATAATTAGGTGGTAGATTGATAACTTAGCCTTTGCTCTGTTTCTCAGTATTCTACTTCACTTTTTGTTGGCTTTTTTATGAGTCCTTGAACAAAGACTGAGAATTGGCTAGTGTACATTTTTATCAAACTAACAGTGCCTTATTTATACTAATAAGATATAGTAATGATTGTATTATCTCAAATTAAACATAAAATTAAATAGTCCAAAGACCAAAAAGGATACCTATAACAATATTAACGATCTGATATTAACCCGGCGAGCATGAGGCAAAAAAAAGTTACTTCAAGAATGTGGCAGGGTGGGACATACCCTTATCTTAATGTACCGTAATATAATTCAAATTATTATTTTTTTTAATTTTGTTGATTTATTTTGTATTATAATGAATTAATTAATGGATTTAAATGAAAGAAGTTCCATATACAATAATAATTATTTATTCATTCGAGTTTTTTTATACTCTAATAATTATAGTCAAAAAATTTGGGGTTTTACAAAAATTAAGAATTGAACAAAAATATTTATCTTTGGAATGTAAATCAACTTAAAACTAAAAGATAATGAGATCCTCCTCGTAATTTAACTTATTATTATTTTTTTAATTGAAAATAGGTTTAATCAGTACTGTTAAGCACAATTTTCGCAAATAAATTTTGCATGCTCCAAGCATATGGGCTTGGCACAAGCATTGCAAGAATGTTTGGTTTTTCTATCCTTCTTATATGGACAATCCTGGCATCTGACATATCGTCCGGATACATTTGCATGTCTAGGTGAGGGCTCACCGAGCTGTTTTTCGATTCGCTGGCGGATGAAACTTGGAATATTTTTTTTTTGATTTTCTTGAATGTAAGTGTTCGTAAATCATTGATAAGCCCAAACTACGAATGAATTGTGTTCTCTTGGTCGTAACGTTTTTATTTACTCGATATATAATGCAAGCATTGATAGCTGCCATGTTCAAGATACCATAGAACAAAGTCATAGGCCACCGTTTACTGTTGCGACTAACGTTGTAACTGGCACTCAATTCATCAACCACGTCAACGCCAGCTTTAGTCGAATTATGAAATGTTATAATTTCAGGTTTTTGTTTCTCGCCTGTAGATTCATCTATTGAATTGTCATGGTGCATGGTGTCCACCATGCACCATGATAACAAGAACCACCTTGTTTTTCTTTGGAACATAGGAAACAAGTGTGGCTGTTTGTGTATGTGACTTTAACCCTTTACCGCATAGGAAACCATATATGGTTTGACATGTTTACAGTTTATTTACTCTAAAAAAATAAACTAAAATTTATGATTACATCATTACGTAAAAAAAATACGTCAGAAATGAGGCAGGGTATAACATACCCGAGACAAGTTTGCGCACATATACCCCGGCCGGTGCCTCGAGCCACACTGCGATCACGCCACTACCCCGTCCTGCACACCTCTGCCTTCAGCTACTGAGCGAGCTAGTGCCGCCAGACGAGGATTTTAAAAAATACGCTACTTTTAAATTTTACCAGGGTGTGAGATACCCTGGCTCATGCTCGCCGGGTTAATTCCTTATACCGTAATAGATAATAGAAATTCGTGATGGCGAAACAAGATTGAGCACATCTGGCATTCGTAAACTGCGGGACCGGGGCACGAATTCTTGATAGCACTCCTCAGGCCACTGAAAATTACATTCAAGCAAAAATATTCGAGAAACAGCCTTATTTACGAGAGTTTCTTTACAAGGCTTAGAATTTGATGATTAATCGAGAAATTACGAGGGCAGTTCTGAAAGGTCACTACACTTTTAAAGCCTCTTTAGACGATAAAAGGATGTTTTCGTACTAAATTGTTTGTAATAGACGTAAAAATAATAACAACATGTGATATCTTATCATTTATCTGTTATCGCAGACGTGAGGTGGCCTCGAATCCTCGATTACTCGTAGGACAATGATACATTTTGATAGATTCACGCCATACTTTATCTGGCAGGATAACGTCGAGAGAGTTCTTTGTTGTTTCTTTTGACGACACCATCTTGAAATGATTGATTTTCAAACCCATCTTACACGGCAGTATTCATTCCTAGACCTCATATTAAGATTTCATCATTATCATCGTCATTCTCTTGCTGCATCCTGCTTGCTTGCTGCATCCTAATTTGTTTGAGGTCGGCGCAGAAAATAAATCCTAACTTTTCACGACCACAAACAGATATTCATCATCATCATCATTTCAGCCAAAATACGTCCACTGCTGAACATAGGCCTCCCCCAAGCACCGCCACTTGAACCGTTTCTGTGCTTCCCGCATCCAGCGGAAAGATACATATTATATCATTTAACACAAACCACATACAATAAAAAAATAGGAATGTTAACATAAACAACAAAGTTACGACGTGTGCATGCATAAGTATGCATTAGCTTATACTTTGAAAATAGTATGCCGTGCCATAAAGGTCTAAAATTTAAATATGGCGCAAAGATTTCGAGCTTAGATTCTAGCCTAGACGTTAATAGTGAGTTACACTGCTTTAAACGGCCACCACCTCAGTTTCTCGCTGGCCAATCCTAAAGATAAAGTTACTTAACAAATAGGCGTCATAACTTTGATTTGCTAGTCTTTCAAAACCTGGAGCCTGTGCAGTAAACTATTGTACTAAAGTTAACGTCTTGGAAATGGAGAATTTGTGATTGCCAGTCCGTGTGGGGCGATTATTGATGGCACGTGTAGACGATTGTCCTTTTTCAGCACCGGACATGTTGTAACTAATTTGACACTGATGTTAAAGCCGATTTGGACAACATCCTCGAAACAAAAACTTGCCGTCGCAGTTTTTATTGATACTTCACTACCGCTGACAGATCTACATACTTTCCACTTCTCGTGACTGTTTGCGATCCATTCTGTCATGCAGCAGTCTTCTTCATTTCACCATCTTTGCTTAGGTCTTTCTCCTCGTCGTTTTACGTTAAGCAATCAAACAACAATACCCCAGTGCGGATGTAACTCTTCAATAATTCCAAGGCTACGCAAAATTACATTTAAAAACACCAGCTGCACCTGCAGTAACAGATAACAATATTATGACACATAGAGATAAGAACTGATTGCGGATGCATACATACCCACGTAGGTCATGGCATACCTGCATTGGCATCGCACCTGTGTATGTCTTAATGATTAATTAATGACTTATTCGGAAGCTATGATTTCCTGCTAAGATTGCTGACTTCCTGTCAACAATAGTCATAGTTTGTCGAAGATGAAGTAACAGCAAAGCAGGATCTAGAGTCATTTTGTTGTTTTGTATGAAAATTAATTCGTTTAGTACCTACTGGAATGTTTAAAGTAAATTACAGTTTTAGCGTTTTTCCAGAAAGTATGGAGTTCTACGCTGCGTACGAAAATCTACGTCTTTTGTTTACTGCTATTTACATAGTCACCTGATAGGTATCAACAGGCCTTTCTCTATATTGACCCAACCTATTGCAAAGTCCACTGATGTCCACTGCTCTTCATGTTGCAAAAAACTACACAGTCTGCTTTCTGCAATGCAATTTGTATACTTCCAAACAGTTTGGTCTCTGTTTGTCTGTATATCGATCCTTGTTAATGTATCTTTCTGCTAATCTGAAAAGTTTTTCTTTGTCTTGGTCATCTCCTGTATCGTCATCGTCTCTTTCTGTATCTTCATCCTTGTTCATATTTCTTTCTGCCACTGGTCTGCCCACTAGTTCCTCTTGTATTGGCAAATCCCCCTAGTCATGTTTAAATGCGTAAGGAAATACTGTGAAGATAAAATAGATTACTACTGAGGTACTTAAAACCAATGAGATCAGATATCCATTACAATGTTCCAATTACCTTGCTAAGTACTTATTACGTTTTTATAACTGCTGCCAATTCTTTCTACCACTTAGTGATTAATGCTTGATTTGTCCTTGTAAAGTGACAAGGCCTATGTCGATTAGTTTTTTTGTTAATTGTAGATTGTTTTTTTTAATTAATGGAAGGTGTTAGTTGGTCAAGTTCAGGTCGGGCACGTGTCGGTTTCTTGTGTTCCGCACGGTCTTGTGGATTATTTAGTATTTTATGTATGCTGGAAAAATATTGCAAGTTAATATAAGTCCGGCACCAAACGTGTAAATTGAAAGCGCCTTAGGAGTTCAATAAAACGTAAAACCAATACACGTTATATGCTTAAGAAACTTTCCTTTGTCAACGTTGATAAGAATTAGAACTGGTTCTTGGCTCTTGACATCAGGATTTGAGGATTTTTTTTTTTTAAATTCAAAATAGACATTACTTAAATAATAAGTCATAATTCTAACTAAAACTATACTTCAACCCGATAGGATATAACCAGCTTCATTATGTTAAATACACTCGACAAATTAGCCTTAGCCTTATTGGCTAAGGCTAATTTGTCGAATACGTCAAACATACGTCATACGTCAAACATCGCTCTGTGTTATTTAAACAATATTATTCAATTTTATCGATATATGGTGGCCTGTACATAGTCAAATAAACTAGGAGTAGTGGTAGTACTAGTTACAGTGTTATCTATGTTTGGATCGGCATACACTGGATGAATAAGGCGATAGAAGTGCAAGTGCGAATTCGGCAGTGATTCAGGACAATCCACTAACAACACCATCAAAGCAGGTTGGCTATAAATAATTACAAAGAGTTGATATTAAGCTAACGGCACACGGTATACTGGGCAACATTATCAATATATATTTTAGAAAAGAATATATATATTTTAGAAAAACACTTGTGAATTCAATGTCGGTTTATTTTTCAATTGTAAACAATAATAGCTGAGTCATCTAATCTAACCAATCACCAATTAGCACATGAACGTGACAGGGTTATCATCGTTCGGAAACTCTACTTAATACATTTGAATACTAGCGTTTTGAGACTGCGTTCCATTACATACAGAATACTACCCAATAAAAATTCCGAGTAACAATGGAGGAATGTAACAATATTACATACCGAAAAATACAACGAACCAGTTCACTAAACGACATCTCCAAAGATGGTTCGGCGCTTTTCGATGCAACTATGATGAGTTTGCCAAATACATCGCTAAATATTACTCAGAACACTCTCGACTTAAACGAAAAAGTTAGACAATTATCAGACGATTTATTGATAGCGCACCAGGAAATTGAGAATCTGAATTCCGAAAACTTTCAATTAAAATCAGATGTGCAAAAATATTTAAAAGTCATAGAAACATACAAAAGCATTAATATAACAGACAATAAAAACGTTACACCTCGATCTGGAAAAAAACGCAAACAAAATCAGAATACTACTACTACGATTGTTTCAAAGAGCACACAAACGACGTTCACATCGGCACAAATAAGGAATGATGAAACCGACACTCCGAAAACAACGAGATCATTAACAACTACCCCTCAATCTAAACGCAAAAATAAAATAATAGGAACTCAACGAGAGGAAACTATAGTGGGTACTAAACCAACGCAATATAAATGCACTACATCTACACAAGCTAAATCGGATAAAAAGTCAGAACAAATCACTCAAAACAACAAATCGGTGCATAAAAATCCAAAACTATGCATCATAAGTAGTAACACCACGAACAATATATTATCAAGAGCTGAAAACACATTTCCAGAAACACAAATATGTCACTACCTCCTGCCAAACAGTGGAATTAAAAATCTTTTAAACAACATAAATACAAAACTGGCCAACTACTCAATGAGTGACTACTGCATAATTTTCATTGGTGAAGAAGATTATCGAAGAACGAACAATTACTTTGACTTGATTATTTATATTAGGGAGACACTATTGACTATTCAACATACTAATGTAATAATATGCTTACCGACTTTTATATTTAATGACCATTCTATAATGTATAACTCGAGAATTGAAACTTTCAATAATTTGTTATATCTCGACATTCATACATATAATTATGCAATACTGTTTGACTCTAACCTAGACTTGACATATGACCGCACCATGTTTAAGTATAATGGATCAATTAATTATTACGGCATAAAAAATATATTTGAAAATTTAAAGAATTATTATGTTATCTATTCTGACATTCAGGAATACGACGACAATGTATCTCCTCATATTTTTCGTGCATGAACAAACCAAACAGTATTTAACTCTTAATATTTTTCATCAAAATTTATGCGGCATCAATAATAAAAAGGATGACCTTGAAATGTATCTATGCGAGTTGTCAAAAGAAATAAATTTTTTATGTATAACCGAACATTTTCTGAACGATACTCTGGCAAAACAATTCAATTTTATTAACTACAAAATGGGGTCTTACAACACTAGACTCAAAAAGAATCGAGGAGGTTCGATGATTTTGACAGCTCAGGATAGAAATGTGGATGAACTGCAAGTATGTAAGCAGTTGTATAAAACTGACTGCTTCGAAGTGTGTGGAGTTAGAGATTGTGAAACAAATTTGTGTGTTGTTTGTTGTTATAGAACTCCGCCAAACAGTAATTTTGATAACTTCATGGATAGACTTGAAAAACTGTTACAGCATTTCTTCAGTAAATTATGTATAATTTGCGGTGACTTCAATATTAATGTATTAAAAAAAGATGACACGAGACACGGTTCTTTCTTATCGTTGTTATCGTGCTACAACTTCAGGTATCTAATAAATACTCCCACCTTCAAAAGGAATAAATCAGTATCATGTATAGATAATATTTTAACTAATTTACCAGAAACTCTTATAGAATGTACAAATGTTGATCACAATGGACTATCGGACGGTCACGCGGGTCTGTTCTGTACACTACGCTTAGAAAAGGTTGAGTTTAAGAAACGGATAAAGTATATGCGTCTTTGCAGAAGAAAATATAATGACAAGAACAAAAGGGACTATAGAGCAAAGCTGTTAGAGACTGACTGGAGCACAGGTATTAACACTTTTATAGGACAATTTAAAGAAATGCATACATCTTTCTTTAAGAAGTGCTGGTTAAAAGTTACTGTTAAAAGAAATAGGGGGTCTAAATGGGTAACTAATGGAATAAGGACATCCAGCAAAGTAAAACGTTTCCTTAACACCATAGACAAAACACAATGTGACATCTCAGTTCTAGAATATCGAAACAAGTTTAACAGAATGTATAGAAAAGTAGTAAGTTGTGCAAAAAGGAATGATGTCAGAAAACAAATAGAAATGGCATCGGATTCTAGCAAGACGATATGGAAAATAGTAAATCAGCAGCGCAATATTACTAAAAACCCTGACAATGAACAAATTACACTGAAGATTGACAACACAGTTACTAATAATGCTTTAGATGTGGCTAATATATTTTCAAAAAGGTTCGACAACACCGTCTACCTAACAACTTGTGACAAAAAAATAGCAATTACTTATCTAACCGAAAGCGTTAGCAGAGTAAATTCTGACATGAGTTTTGACGCAGTCACACCCTTAGAATTATATAATATGGTTAAAAATATGCCCAATAAATCCTCTACTGGTTTTGACGAAATCCCTTTGACTATTATTAAAGATAATATTGACTTATTGGCAACTCCATTAGCTTCGTTTTATAATGAGTGCATCGCGGCTGGCCTATTCCCTGATCAGTTTAAAATCGCTCGTGTGCTTCCAATTTTTAAGAAAGGTTTAAAAACAGATCCTGCTAATTACAGGCCGATTTCCTTATTGCCTGTATTGTCGAAGATCTTCGAAAAAATTATGAAGAATAGGCTCATGAGGCACTTAAAAACTTACAATATTTTAAATAGTCAGCAATTCGGATACCAAAAATCACTAGGAACTAGTGACGCTATTGGGGCATTAATTAACGAGGTTGTCTACAATTTAAACGAGAAGCATAAAGTGGCAGGCATTTTTCTGGACCTTAGTTCTGCCTTCGATACTGTAGACCATGAAATTCTTCTGGCCAAGTTGGAACATTATGGTATACGGGAAGATGTATTAAAGCTATTCAGCTCTTATTTGCATAATAGACGTCAGTATATAGAAATAAAGACGGTATTGGATGGAGTAGAAAAAAAATATAAATCTAACCTAGTGACTGTATCTCGAGGTGTCCCTCAGGGCTCCGTTCTGGGCCCAATTTTCTTCATTCTATTCCTGAATGACTTGGTTGAGTATATTAGAAAACGAATAGCGGACGTAACACTGATTATTTTTGCTGATGACACTAATGCTATAGTTTCTGCAGATAATATAAGTAATCTAGAATCCAAGATTAATACTGCTTTAAAAGCTTTTGAAAACTGGTTTGCTACAAATAATTTAAAACTCAATGTAAACAAAACAAAATGTTTATTATTTAGGTCAACGGTACGAAATAACGCTAGTCTTAAAGTTGTGTCCTGTGGTAACAATGTCGAAGTAGTAGAAACTGTTAAATTCTTAGGTGTCCACATAGATGCGTTATTAAACTGGAAGGTTGAGACTTTGTCTATATCGAAGTCTGTCAGCTCTGCGTGTTACGCAATCAGAAGCCTGAGGGATGAACTCACTTTGGACCAACTAAGGATGGTGTACTTTGCGTTGGTTGAGTCAAGGCTCAGATATAGTATTGAGTTTTGGGGCAACAGCTACAAGTACAACGTCCACTCGGCATTTATAATTCAAAAAAGAGCCATAAGGACAATGCTCCGTATGAAACAGACAGAATCGTGCAGAGACCACTTCATCAGACTTAAAATTTTAACAGTGCCATGTCTGTATATTCTAGTGTTGTTAACCAACTTGGTTAAGAATTTGCACGAGACTAATGAGGAAAGACAAGCTAGAGATTGTACTCGTAGGAAAGACTTACCTTCCACAATCCAACCGAAGTTGAACGTTGTTCATCACAGTCCCAGAGTTCAATCAGTCTTTTTGTACAACAAGTTGCCAATAGAATTTAAATGTATAAGCAGCATTAACTTGTTTAAAAACAAATTAAAAACATATTTATTAAGGAAGGGCTATTACAGTATCGACGAGTTCATAAATGACAAACGACAGCCACAATTAAATAATTTGTGAAAAATAATAATTAATAATAATAATTTTAATTTTTTTAATTTGTGTTCATATGATTTTTTATTTTGTATAATGGATAATGAATTTCAAATCTAAATGGAATTTTGGTGATTATTTAATTTTCTTACTGAATTATTGACATACAACTTTTTATTATTATATTGTTCCATTTTGAATGCGTAGTCGCGTACTGAATTTTAAATGGTATGAACGTACTTAATGTTTCTGTTAGTTATTATTACCTATTTTATTTATCATCACTGTAGTAATTTCAACACAATGTATTTTGTTATGAAATAAATGACTTATGACTTATGACTTATGGCTATTTAATGACTAATATAATTAGCAGAATTATTGACTTAAGTATCAATTAACCGAATAAATATACCTATGAGAGTTTCTTCGTGTAACTACAGTGATTAATAATGAACTTACCAGAAAGATAATGATCAAATGAGGCGACGGATTTACTTACATTATCAATTCGAGGTACTGTTAATCCGATGGCTAGAACGTAAGCGCCACCAACAATCTTGATTACAGCTTTGAATATGTACAACGTGTAACGTTAAATGCGCAAAACCTGAAAATAGTTTGATCAGAATAACGAGCAGAATTAATTGAACTACTTTTTAATATAGGTCACATTTTTCAAAAAATCTTCATTAAAAACGTTGCCGTGTCTATTTATTAATAGGTCAAGCAAGCCAACGTCAGCGCGGCGCAGCGGCCCGGTGACGACTCCTCCCTCGATAAAGCGTCGTCGCAGACGCAAGAAACGATCAGAATGGCCAGTAAAACTAAAACAGCACATAAAACCTTTAAAATTTTTTTAATTACTTATTTTCTCTCTGAAATAGGTCAATTGAATTAAAAATCAGTTGGGGTGTCTGAGGTTTTGCGCATTTAACGTTACACGTTGTATATGTATTACGTACTGCCGTGTGATTCTGTAACCATCTCACCATAAAAACTTGGGTGAAGTGAGCGTGGAGTGAGCTGTCATTAGGGATTAACACTATTGACACTTCTAACTTCAAGCACACTTATGATTTCACAGTGAGATTTTTACAGAATCTACCGGCAGCTTTATTTTATATGCGACGAATGTGTACTCACTGATACTGTTATATATGCATAAAGAAAAACGATTGCATACTGTCAGATAAAAACAGACTATAATGGTCGATTGGGGAGAATACGAAAACGTTTTTTGCCGACCCGGCAAGAAGATGATGAATGGCTAGACAGGTACATACCTAAGGTAACCCAAAAACAAACAAGAACCTGCTACGCATAACGTTAAAGAAGATAAATGGTTTTAAAATTTAAATAGGTATACACGTAATCCGCCTGTGTTTTCCCCGATACTCCACATTTGTGCATATTACATCATTCATCTGAGTTTGTAAGGGTGCGCTTCCACAGAAGCGGAGCTGGGCGGAGCGAAGCGGAGACGTGTAGGAATCGTCCAATCACAGACGAGACGAGTGACGCGATGAGGATTTCAACCATTGTGATTAGTCGATTCCTGCACGTGTTTGCTCCGCTTCGCCCAGCTCCGCTTCTGTGGAAACGCACCCTAAGTCTAGCTCGTATACGGCTACGTATACGAAATAATTCTAATGATACAAAATGTTCAATATGTAGGTTAGGTAACTAAATTAAATAGGAAATCAGTACCTAAATGCTTGTGTTCCGATATCTCAACAGAACCGCACCAAGATAACCGCCTGCGATAAAATTTTATTACGTTTCGTGACACAGTTCCTTTAGTATCATCCATAAAATATAATCAATAACCCGACGATGCTTTATTCACTTACTAGCTTCGGCCCGCGACTTCGTTCAAGTGGAACTCGTAAGATGCCCATACTAAAATAACAGCCACATTTTTGTAAAAATCCCCGTCGCTATTACTTACTTATTACTCATTTATTTAATACTTCAAGCACATAAATGTACAGAGGCGGTCTTAATGCCATAGGCATTTTCTACCAGTCAACCTTTGGGCGGTGCGGAGACAAACAGTAGTAGGTGCAATCATGAAAATTGAGGAATAAATATTTTAAATATAAAGATACGAACGTATTATATTATATACACGAATATATTATATTAAAACTATAAATATAATATTTACCTAATTACATATAAATATCATATACAAATAAATATAAATAAATACATGCATAATATACTAAAAACAAATAAGACAAACAATGAGAAATATTAGCGTTTAGCGTGAATTATTTCGTTTTCGCTTAGAGTTCTTTCTGACTTTTTTCTTTTTACTCAGCTCATGATCCTAGCATGATGTTAAGTAGTCTAATATAATAATATAAAAAAATAGGGGTAATGCCCTATCTCCCCAAGTTCCAATTTCCCCAAAAGGATTTTTCATACATTCATTCCCAACTTCCCCAAAAGAAAAAAATAATTTATTTGTAAAGTTCACACTTGACCAATCATAGTACTGACGTGTCCAAAAGTATTGAAATAAAATAAAATCAGTACCTAGTTAAAATTAACCTTATATTTTCTCTATGTAGGTGTATACCTGTGTATAATTTGTCATAATGTGTTTTTACATGTTTTCGAGATATATCCAGGGTGTGTTTTAAGAATTAAGATTAAATTGCAATGAAAAGTTTACTTTTTTACCCCATTGGTTCTGTCAAGTAACAACAAATAACATTAAACAATACGTATGTAAACATTGATTCGGCGACGACTGTACCATTCTAGATTTCGGTCAAGACAGAGTCTTATAACTTTTAGTTAATAATAAAAGCTTTGGGGAACTTGGAACTTGGGGAGATAGGGCATCACCCAAAATTCAAATGCAAAAATATTTTTTCACATTCGACAGGTAGTTCCCGAGATAAGCGCGTTAAAACAAACACTTCAGCTTTATTATTAGGATAGATTAGTTTAGAAATACTTCTGACTCGTTCTCGATAGCCATGAGTTCCAAATCTTTCTCCGACCTTTAATTATACGCTTAATTCACATTGTAATCCCATAATCTACCTAACATGGTCAACGGGCAATTTGCTGTCGCGCCGTCTGACCACGAACTGGAGCAAAACAACGGGCCTTTTCATCCTCACTTCAGTCCCCTGAATCATTAGCGAGTACACCCACATTTGCAATCTACTGTCCTCATTACAAGAACGTTGGCCCAATCAATTCGTCATTATAATCGCAACAGCGTGCGAATAAAAAATGACACCTACACGCGTCGCCGAATTTGGCGCGAAGAAAAACAATGGTCGCCATAACGGAGCGCGCATTGTACCGGCGGGAAACCAGAATATGTGTCACACGAGCTTTGTGTCATGTCAAACATGTCATCTGCTCCGCTCTCAGTTTTGGGCGGGTCGTTAAACTCGACATTTAACAACCTAGCAATTAACATTTTAAAAATTGGAACCGTTTGAAGAATTGTGTCAACTCCGTTACAGTGAGTGCACATGTGTGTTAGTCTTGGCTCTTGACGTATTACGTTCGCAGCCTCAGTCTTTGTTAGAGACTGCATAAATACTACTGACACATGTCATCTACACTAATATTATAAAGAGGAAAGATCTGATTGTTTGTTTGTTGTAATAGGCTCCGAAATTACAGGACCGATTTGAAAAATTCTTTTACCATTAGAAGCCGACATTATCCCTGATGAACGTAGGCTACTTTTTACCGCGGGAAAATGCTTCATTCCTACGGGAAAACGGGTAATAGGATTTAACCGGCGGGAATTCCGAATTCTACGCAAACGAAGTTGCGGGCGGATGCTAGTGTGTTATAAACTTTGTATTTTCTGGAATCCATGTATCTGCTTCTATATACAAATTAATAAAATATGTCCGTCTGTATGTAAAAATAGCAGCTTTTCACGAAATGCATATGAAAGTACGTAACTACCTATATACTTAAAACATACAAACACTTTTTTTATTTTTTGTCTGTCTGTCTGTCTATTTGTTCCGTCTAATCTCCGAGACGGCTGGCCTGATTTTGATGGGGGCAAATAGCTGATGGTATAAGGAGTAACTTAGGCTACTTTTATTTTTGTAAATGAATTAGGATTCCGCGCAAAAAATATTTAAATCCGCGCGAACACGAAGTCGTGGGCACAGCTAGTTGTTACTAAATGTCACTTTCACATAACCATGAATAAAGTCGTTTGGTAAATAAAATTTATCTTATCGTCGGATAGGACATGAAACTCCTCCAAACGGATCTTGGACAAGAAACCGACTCAGATTCATTTAATTACATCGTAATTTCGTTCTGAAATAAAAACGGCCGTAAACAGAGCTGGAAATGTCAAAAGTGAGGATAGATTGGAAAAAAAAATGTGTTTATCTTCAAGGGAAGTGGCGAGTGTGTTACAGTTACCAGTCTGCCCCTGTGATACGTTATCTTGTACATTATCGCAATACCAATAGACAAAGCACTATTTTTTTCAATTGTACTGCCTCGTTGTTCTTCTGGTCGCAAGCGCTACTGCTGAACATGAGGTCTTTGGTTTGATTCCCGGGTCGGTCAGTATTATTGGATTTTTTCATCAGGAATATCTCATTAGCAGTCCGGAGTCTGCATTTGTGCCCGGTTGGTGGCAATAAACTTAAACATAACTTGCAAATTGTGGGTGTACTACAGGTACATCTCTGCCTAACCCTTCAATGTTGACAAGTTTGATGTTATGTTATGTAGACTATTGACATTTTTTCCAGAAGTAATTTCCATAATGACTATAAAACCACTGACAGTTTAAACAGAAATACTGCAATACGGTAGAAAATTAATAAAGACGAAAGATTTTAAGCGAAAAATTCACCAACACTATATTTAAGAAGGCGTGAAGGCTGCGAGGAGTATCAATTTTACCGTAACACCGATAAATTATCCTGTAATACAGCTTAATTGCATCCGACGGTAATATGGCTGCGAGAGCCGTTAAACAAAACTTCTTGGAAGACGAATGCAGTGTGAGTAACGGTAAAAATGTGCGCTTGTGACGATCCACGCATGCAGAGTGGACGACTCAGGATAACACACGGAATTTGCATCGTTAAATCCATGTGTATGCTCAGATGTAACTTTTAAACATGACACGAATACCAAAAAGGTGTTTTTTCAAGTTTTGGTGACTGATAACATCATCGGCAACCTCAAATTTATACCAGAAATATTCAGAAACTGGTTACTAGTTTCTGCTAAACTTGATATTGCAGCCTTATTATAAAATTACATATTTATGCCGTGTCTACAATATTAAATATTTAACAGAACTGCTGGCATGACAGCAAATTGTTTTCGAACACAATTTCCTATTTATAAATGCTCGATCGATAATAAAGATAGAGAAACATTTTGAACTGACGTTTGTAGATGTTCAATATATGAATTTATTGGCTGGCCGTAGGTAAGATGCGCACGAGTTGCGCAATAGTGCGAATATCCGTAAGGTCAACGCACCGGAGACATAAAATGGCGCCAAGTGGTTAATACAGAACATGTTGATTGCTTTATTTTTATCTGGACAAGTTATCTATCGGAAAAATATAGCTTCATATTAAAAGTAACGTTAATAGCTGAAATTATGACGGTGACGATAAAACAATAAAAAGAAATTGGCACAAGAAACTTTCGACGGAAATGCTAGAAAAACGATAACATCCTACCATGGATTATCTTGTGTTTATTGTTTTATAATCTGAACTACGTCAGTGAACAGTCTACGATTTGTTTATCTGCAGTCACGATCGGCAGTTAACCCATTCAATCATAGAAGTCGGTGACCCGGGTAATGCCCACGTGGGAAACGCAATTTAATGTCACTAAACACGCACATCCGCTTTACTATTTATTCTAAAGTCTATTTTTACATATTTTCCTCACCCATATTCGCTAAACTGTTGTTTCACATAAGCTTCCAATTTTCTTGTTTGTTTTTCCTGCTAGTGTCGAGTGCTTTTAGATTGTTTATTTTCTTCACAAAGAGATACACAAACATTATTTTATTCACAACAGAATTCTTTTTTTTAGCTCGTGCAGGTTTTTTTCTCTCTCAGGAAGATCAAAAATATTTTTTACGCGATTCAAGTCTTGCGGGACCATTGCACCCGAAATATTTAACAAGCGTCAAAGCAGGAGATTTGTACACAACGCCACATTTCGGTACATTAATTATTCAGTGCATTATCTCTGATCGGGAGCGTTCAGTCGAATTTGCAGCATTTTAGCGGCCTTTGAAGCACTTTTCAGTGTACAGTAATCACAAATTGTTAAATGTTGCACAAAGGTCATGATGTACGGAATTAAGTGCAGTTTATCACGCCAAGTGTAGTAGGATCGGTTCTAATAGAACTATCCATTAGAGGTCTAGTTTAATTTGGTTAAATTAGTTTAATTTTGTTCTCTTTGGTGATGATGTTAGTTATATGTAGGACTTTCCAGAGCTGTTGGGGATTCCTCATCATTCTCGAAAGTCAGTACTGTTATATACTTGAAAATAAAGTATGATTGCATCAATGCATCCGTCTGCTCAAACAGAAAAACAGAGTTTAGACTCATCTATTCTTGTGACCGAGATATTTCATCACTAACTTTGAAACTTTTCTCTTGGCAACATTTTCATATTTGGTTCACAAATAGTTTCCAATTTACATAAAAACCTTGACTACTGTGCTTTGTCTGTTTCTAATTCCGTATACAATTGTCGTGAGTCACTTTGGCTTGAAAGGAAAACTAAGTACTAATACTTATAACATTTGTTGGACTTTACACATCGTCACCCTGAAGTGCAGACAGAAATAAGGTGACAATGGCCATCATGTCAGTTCAGTTTCCGCTACTTTCTCCATTACTTAGTACTCTTCATTTATCAAGAGACCGTGCAGCAGCATCCGCTTGACTAATCTCATCATACTGTAAACGAATGGATAAAGATGGATTCATAATAGTTATTGATACAGCAGACTGGGTTGTTAAATGAAGTACGTGTCATCGTTATAATAGAAAAGAAAAATAAGCAATCTCCACAGATGGGGGTCCACGGACGGCTCAGATCTCAAATACGTATGCGATACCTCCCCACAGGCAATGGCCTACCTTCCATACCGCGCCGCGTGCCCTGTCACCTGTACACTTGATGACCTTTATGACTGCGTCAGTGAGCGGAGTTGGCGCAGTTGAATTTTGAGCCACAAATGTTCTTTTTGCCATCGATACGCTAAGAAGAATAGCAAAAGAATGGTTACTTGGAGAAAGTCCATATCTAATCATTCGAGACAACTTAAGGACTTACAAATCTGACATTGGCAGTATTTGAAAGAACGACTACAATACGCTTGTCGTTTCTCTCGTCATCATTTTCATTCGCTAAAATTCCTGTCGTGTCCATAACGGCTTCGTCCAGATGATTGCCGACTTCTTTCTTTTTCTGTCTCGAACTGAAAATCACGTGTTTTCCTTTATTACTAAATTATAAGTGTGTCGGATTTGTAATGGATGGATCCTGTTTGAGGTGAACGCTCCAAACATTCCGTTAGTTAACGTTTGTGTTTTTATGTTTTAATTATTGTCTGTCACAGTGATGTTCGCGACAGGTTCTTCTTTGGCCATAATATTATCATCTACTGATGGTTTATGTTTTATTAACAAGATGATTGATTGATATAACTGTATAGTTTTAACGTTCATCTATTTTAATAACTATCCTCTCATCATTCCCCAATCCTAACAGAAAATATTCATCTCATCCTGTGCTAGACATAACGTTGAACATAAAATTGCCACAGATATCAACAACCTAAGCACCATTTCTCGTGACATATGCTAGCATAACGAATCAACTTTATAATGTACAGCTACATAAACAAATTCAGAAGCATCACGAATGAAAACCGTGTTTGCTGTCCCTTCCATTACTGTCATAACACTCCTTTCACGTCAGTTCAATTCCAGCAATTAATCTTTTGTACAGCAAATGAGTTTTATATATTCTGTTTACGGCCTTTTTATTACTAGGAAACTATATAAAAGTAATGTATGATATCGTAAGACTGAGACAGTAATTATGAAACAAAGACGTGTTTATTTTTATAACCTTTCCATGCGGGGGTCTTCAAGTGTCATCGGGGTACACGTACTATCTGTACTACAATGTCAACAGTTAATTAATTTGCTAGTGTCATTGTTTACTTATTTATGACTGTTTTCTTATTTTTTGTAATTATCTTGATGATATATTAGACTTTCTTACAGGATGCATTGATCACAGATAATAATGTCTCCTCCAACTTGTTTACTTTAACGAACTTCAGATTGTTCCCAGATTGTCTTCTTCTCGAGTCACCGTGAGCTATTTATTTATTTTATCATGAATATATAATATGCTGCTCAAGCTGATGTATAGAGATTGTCCATTCACCAAGACTCTCTACCATTAAAAGCAGGCTAACACCAAGTACAAAAAGTATTTTAAAAGAATATATCCAGAATATACATGAGGAGTAGTGGCCCAGTGGTAACGGCCGCCACATACGAGTTGTAGGTAGTAGCCTCGAACCCAGACTGCTGATTTACTATGAGAAAATTATTTCATCACCACTGCTCTCAAAAACTGCGAAGGAAAACATCGTGAGGAAACCGGCATGCCTAACCATATCTACCAACCCGCACTGGGCCCGCTTGGTGGATTAAGGTACAGTCCCTCTCACCAAGAGGAGGCCTGTGTCCCAGCAATGGGAACATTATAGGCTGATTATACAACGTGTAACGTTAAATGCGCAAAACTTGAAAATAGTTTGATCAGAATAACGAGCAGAATTAATTGAACCACTTGTTAATATAGGTCACATTTTTCAAAAAATCTTCATTAAAAACGTTGCCGTGTCTATTTATTAATAGGTCAAGCAAACCAATGTCAGCGCGGCGCAGCGGCCCGGTGACGACTCCTCCCTCGACAAAGCGTTGTCGCAGACACAAGAAACGATCACAATGGCCAGTAAAACTAAAACAGCACATAAAACCTTTACAATTTTTTTAATGACTTATTTTCTCTCTGAAACCAAACTGATTTTTAATTCAATTGACCTATTTGGTCAATTGAATTAAAAATCAGTTGGGTTTTGCGCATTTAACGTTACACGTTGTATAGGTACCCAAAGACATAAATAAAAAAAGGAGGAAATATCAAGAAAGAGCCACTTGACCTATCGGTGACTTATCGCGAACCAGCACGGTTGCAAAACAACCACTCATGCGTTTGCATTTGCAAGGCTGCTGCAATTTCCGCTAATGCAAATAAGCTGCACATTGATTACTTTATTGGCTCCTAGTAGCTACAGTTGTTGTGATAGTAGGTACTGGTGTAGTTCATGTTGTCTGCTCAAGTGATTTGATATGCGTTTGTTAAAAGTTGTCTTTTCCATCAAAAGGTGTCCTATTTCTTATTATTTTTCAATAATTTTATGTTTAACCTTTGATTTGTCATTCATTTCATGTTTATCTCTGTTTTCTTCACCTTTATCATTATTCTTTTAAACATTATCTTGTATTGAGCCCTACAGATTTCAATCTTCCATTTTGTCGTCTTTAGAATATTGCGTCATTTATTTCCTGACCGTCTTGCAATATGTCTATTACTTTGTAACTTGTCTACTAATCCATAGATCTGCAATTAACTCTGCGGCAGTTAGTCTTGTTCAGATACTGTCTTTCAACCAATTTCCTGAGTCATATTTTTGCATCAAATTACATTACTTTTAGATCTTTACGGGTTATTAAACTTTTCTAAACTACCCTCTATAGAAATAACGATGAGAGATTAACGACGCAATTTTAGTGACGTCATCTGTATCCAAGCTTTTGTTGTACAAATAGGGCAGTGACGTCATGACTAGGGGTGAGTTAAGAAATTCGGGAATGATGTCACTAGAGAGTCCGATGGCACTTTTAATGGAAGTGTATGCCAAGAATGATATTCATTTTAATTACAAATTAGGACACGAAATGCAGACATCATTGGCCTTAATTGAATAGAAGACATCGTATCGTTATGAAAAACGTACTACAAAGCTTCGTTAATGGTTATAAGTGTTATGAATTTTAAAAACATACATATAATATCAAAAATTTTATGATAGGTTGGAAAGCGTTCCCGGAGGAAGTCATTAAAATTATAGCATATTTCAACACACGGCAAAAACATCGCAATTTTATTTACTCGTAATTGAAATAGCTCGATACCGGAGTAAAGTAAATAGAAGCTGTTCGCTAAGAACATGTTACGTATGATATAAAAATTAATATCTCACATATTTCATACAGAACATACACGTGTATGGGGATAATGGGTTTATTTATAGTAACTAGCTATGTAGTTTTAAAACTATTCCGCCATTTTATTATGCGTATTTAATAATCTGTACCATGTTCTCATTGTTTCTAACTTTCCATTAGTTTTCTTAAATTAAAACAGAATGGACTTTTGTTTAAATAAAACGGAAAATGTAGGGTAGATTTTCTGTTTTTCTTTCATTTAGTTATTGTTCTGAAATTCTCAAGGTTTCGTGGTTTTGTTCTTGTTATGAATTTATTATGGAGTTAGTACCGTAAAACGGGGTGAATAGGGATGCAGGGGTGAATCGGGACGAAACTTTAAAGTGGATTTTAACATTGAAATAATATAGTTTTTTTGCCAAAAAGATCTCTAATGTGTTTACTATATTATAATTAACGATTAAGAGCGTTAACGCCAAATCCGCGGCACCAAGTTTAGGTAATTGCAGTGCTCTTTGCACTCACACAGATGCGCGCGTGTCTGTGTGCGTAGAGTTGGTGTGCTCTCTGTCATTATAGTCAAACTAACCCATGTTGATCCGTTGAGTTATGTATAATGATACTTATTTAACCGTTAGTTGATTTTTATTTACTATTCTTATTTTTATTACAACCTTGTGAAATAAATAGGCAGTTTTGGATACTTTATAAAGTATATATATACTAATCAGGGGTGAAAAGTTAGAAATCTAGTACAAATGTAAAGTCCTACAACGATTAATATTATATTAGGTCATCCCACTTCCAGTGTCATATATTTTTATTATTATTATTTTACAAAAACTGACTACTATATTATATAACCTTGTGACACTAATCAATAATCTCCACCACTATTAATCACTCGCTCCCAGACTGCTGGCAAATCTTGAACACCATTTAAAGTACCACTTTCATTTAATTCATCAATAATGCTCTTTAGTTTAATATCTAACTCCTTTTTGCTATTGTATCGAGTACCCGACAATTTCCTCTTCACATGGCCAAAACAATTGAAATCACAAGGATTCATATCCGGGGAATATGGCGGCTGAATAATTTCAATCCATCCTTTATCTTCAATTAAATTCTGAACTATTTTTGATTTGTGCGGTCTGGCGTTATCATGTAAAATTATAGGACTCGTTATATGATGTTCGTCTGCCCAAATAGGAATATTTTCTTCTAAAAATGACTTATATCGCTCTCCAGTCATAGTTGTATTTTCATCATAAGTTCTCCAAAAAGCAATGCCTCTGACATCCATAGGTACTATTAGTAGTATTTTTCGTTCATGTAGCTCTGCACGTGGTAAATGTTCAGCTGAAGTGCCCGGTTCCACCCAAGATCGTGACTGATGTCTTTGACGAGGAGTATAAAATTCGACCCAAGTTTCATCAAGGCATATGAATCTATTAAGTATATTTTTCTTACGGTGATATCACGATAAATGGCTATGCGCAGTTTCATAACGAAACTCCTTCTGATCCGTGTTCAGAGTGTGGGGCACCCACACTGCACTTTTATTGACCAGACATAAATCCTCCGTGAGTACTCTATGTATAGTGGAATGAAGCCGTTTCTAATGCTTGCGAGTTTTCCTGAATTTTCAGTGTTATTTCACTGAGTTTTTCTTTTTGTTGAGTCTGAAAATAACATGTAGGTATAACATAGTGACACAAACCGTAAGCATCGTGTCCGGCGGTCGATTGTCGGCTTGAGACACAACAATGTTTTATTTGTGCTAAAATATGTATATAACGACCAAGTAATTCTTACAAGATTCCCTGCGTCAGGATCTTGAGATGAAGCCGTTTCTAATGCTTGCAAGTTTTCCTGAATTTTCAGTGTTATTTCACTGAGTTTTTCTTTTTGTTGAGTCTGAAAATAACATGTTGGTCGGTTTGTGTCGGTTAGTGACACAAACCGTAAGCATCGTGTCCGGCGGCCGATTGTCGGCTTGAGACACAACAATGTTTTATTTGTGCTAAAATATGTTTACAAATGTCCAAGTCATTCTTACAAGATTTCCTGCGTCAGGATCTTGAGTTGGAACCGTTTCTAACGCCTGCAAGTTTTCCTGAATTTCCAGTGTTTTTTCAGTGACTTTTTCTTTTTGTTGAGTCTGAAAATAATATGCAGAGTATAATATGAAGTGACACAAACCATAAGAAGCACCACGACAGGCGATCGATTGTCGGCTTGAGATAAATAAATAACGAAGAAATGTCTTATTTAGTTTTGGTTTAATAGGTGCTAATTCAAAATAAAGGAAACACGTGTCTGTTTAGATATAAAATCTCAAAAATTGCCATAAAATATAAAGAAGTAAAAAAAAAAAAACTTAGAACAGCATTTTGAAATATTTGAACTTCTCTTTTCTGCCTATAACAACGAATCGGATATTAATTTTATCTTATTACTACTGTGTTTCATAAAAATACCCAGACAAAAAGTAATTTAAAAAAAATTATATTGACTTCAGAAAGTAGTAAGTATAATATTGTTTCTTATGGTTTACTAATTACACCTAATATAGATATTTTTTTTTATAAGTAGAGAACCCACCTCGTTTCAGTGGTATATTCTCAACTATCCAAAACTGACAACCCCAGATTGGTCAATTCAGTTTATGAGATTATAAGACAGAATAAACGCAAATTATTACGAATTCTATCCCCGTATGAATTGGCTATAACCTGTTACATAGTTAAAAAGTGGCTCCTCGGTAACTTACCTTTTAGCTTCATTAGCCTTGGCTAAATTTTCATATTTTTTTCTTTTTATTCCCGTATAGCGCCTTTTGTTAGCCATATCTAAAAAAAAGTAAAATCGAAACATACATAAAGAAGTCTAATTTAATCTTCTTAAGTTAATTGAATACCGTTACATTAAAATATGTACTCACCAAAGTTCTGTAATATAATAAAAATATATTATAATAAAAAGTATCAATATGTCCCAGTCGCGCTAAAAACTCGCAAAAGTACGATAATATTTTACGCGACACGCAGCGATGGGAGCGACACACGTCCTGTCTCTGAAAGGCCTCAGCCGGCAATGAGCGGTGGCGTGAATCCGCGCCGATTATATAGCAATACTAAATAATTCATAGTAAAATAAACATATAAGTTATTAAAAAAATATTTGAACCATGTTTTAGAACATAAATGTCTTAATTTACTAGGTCTAAAAGAAAATATAAATATTTCTGATTTCATCCTAAACTAACACGTTTAATATCTCGAAAAGTGGCTACAATTGACACTTTTGAATATACTTTTCTTGAATGAAAACTTACAGTAATCGTGTTTTTTTTTCAGCCATGCACTAAAAAATGTTCTTATTTTTTATAAAGTAATGTTGTAATAAGTTTGTCATATATGGTTTTACTAATATCTAGCATCTGCTTAGACCGTCGATCGCTAGTTTTAAAAAAGGCTTGCATAAAAACGGTTCTGATGAGAAAACTAAACAAAAAATTGAAAATGTTTTTCAGCCATGCACTAGATTATAAAATTCCCAATAATATGACGTCAATATCTCATCTATAAATTAAACACATTATGGTTTTATTGTCCGTCGGAAATCATCAATTTTGACTCCAGCATGGCTCTAACGCATGAACCCTCTTAAGTGTCCCTGTTGGCAAAAAAACTATATCATTTCAATGTTAAAATCCACTTTAAAGTTTCGTCCCGATTCACCCCTGCATCCCTATTCACCCCGTTTTACTGTACTTAAGTAATTGGTTTTTGACTCCTAGCAAACCGTTTCTATAGTTGATTTTCATTATTGTTTTATAATATTTTTTTACCAAGGTGATTTCGGGATATAGTAGTATCAAAAAAGTAATCCGGTTACTAGGTTGCGCAGTTCAGATTGGCAATCGTTTCATGTAAAATACCGGTATTCAGCTGCATTCAATGAGACTGGAAGCCGACCTCAACACAGTTGGGAAAAGGCTAGTCAAAAAACCCCAATCGTAAATCGCAAAACGCAATCTCAGACAGTCTATCTGCACGAAAATTTTAATCTTCCGTCTATCATCGTAACTCCTTAACGGATGATTACCGTGAAAGTTAACCCGCCATCCATCAGTCCCGGTCAATCATCACAACGCTCACTTCCTGCCTACCCGTTCTCTATTATTAGACTGCAGTTCTGCATGACAGTTCATTGTGAAGTTGATCGTTTATTTTGAATTTTAGATAGTTCCGTAGTAAGGAGAAAGGAATCCTTGATTAATGCTTGGGCTAATCTTTGCATCATGGATGGATTAGAGTTGAAATTATTGTTGTGAATGTTTTGTAAGGTGAATTTCAGTTTTACAAACGTATTTACTCATGATAGAAAGAATAAAGTTTGGATATTGTTCGTGAAACACAAAATAAAAAATGAACAAAACGAAATTATTTTTCAAACAACAATAGTGTGTGCCTCACGGCTGCACCAAAGAGGTTCATTTCAGCATTAATGCCAGACAGATGCTGTCTGACGCTGGTTTTCTAATGAACCTTTAGGGGCATGTGACGGAGAGTACACACTGTTTCAACATACCTAATACATACTCGTACTTTGTATAAATATAAATAAATAAACAAACTAGTAATCAAATACATATCATTACAAAAACAAAACAAAAAAACCGGCCAAGTGTACCTCCTAGTGTTCTACGCTTCATATATGAACAAGAACCTCTAATCGAAACAAGTTCTCAGGCATTTGCACTCGTGAATACATAAACCTCACACCAACTAACATTTCTCTTATGAAGGTTCCCGCAGACAGGCGCGACGCGACGTGTAAACGTCATGGAAATGGTTCTACTAAAGTCGTGTCGCGACTGTCTGCGAAAGCCTTAACACCACACGCCATAATAGTATCGAACGATAAAGTTTTACGAGAAGCATTGAACTTGCAATATTAGCCGTAAACAGCATGGCATTTCAACAGTTATGCTGTAAACACTATTATTATGTTTTAGTACTAACACCTAGGGATATGGAGTTAATTTTTGGCTGTCTAACCCGTAATATGTACAACGTGTAACGTTAAATGCGCAAAACCTCTGACACCCCAACTGATTTTTAATGCAATTGACCTATTTCAAAGAAAAAATAAGTCATTAAAAAAATTGTAAATGGTTTATGTGCTGTTTTAATTTTAATGGCCATTCTGATCGTTTCTTGCGTCTGCGACGACGCTTTATCGAGGGAGGAGTCGTCACCTGGCCGCTGCGCCGCGCTGACATTGGCTTGCTTGACCTATTAATAAATAGACACGGCAACGTTTTTAATGTAAATTTTTAAAAAAATGTGACCCATATTAAAAAGTGGTTCAATTCTTGTATGCTACGCAAAAATGTCTCATAGAAAAATGTCCTAGATTTTTTCCTTTGTCTTGATTTTTTACAAAGATTGTGATAGTTCAAAGTATAGGGTCGATACAAAAAGGGCTAAAAGGTAGGAAATGTAAGAATTTCCCAATCTGAATACCAAGCGACTATTGGGAATGGGAAACAAGGCCGTCTGTGCCTATTACCTGAATACCAGCAATATTTTCAAGTAACGTATTGGCAGCCTAAAACGTTCCCACTGGGACACATACCTACCTCCTCTCTGCGAGAGGGAGTGGGCCGTAATCCAACACGTAGAACCTGTGCAGGTTGGTTCACCTGCAGCTTGGCAAAAAAATCTGTTACTATTTCTTTCCAATGCAGGACAAAATTATACTTGAAACTTAACTTTAAGGCGAAATGGTCAGGATAGCACGCGAAATTCATATTTTTCTAGGGTTGTTTTTTTTTTGCAATTTGTAAGTCAGAATCCAGCAGTGCGATTCTGTAACCATCTCACCGTGAAAACTTAGATGAAGTGAGCGTGGAGTGAGCTGTCAGTGTCATCCCAACTGATGCTAGGGATTGACCAAGCATACATTTACAATCATAATCGAGATTTCAATAATTTTTTTTATGCTAACTCTATTGATCATTTTATACAACGTAATTTTAAATGCGCAAAACCTGAAAATAGTTTGATCAGAATAACGAGCAGAATTAATTGAACCACTTTTTAATATAGGTCACATTTTTCAAAAATCTTCATTAAAAACGTTGCCGTGTCTATTTATTAATAGGTCAAGCAAGCCAATGTCAGCGCGGCGCAGCGGCTCGGTGACGACTCCTCCCTCGATAAAGCGTCGTCGCAGACGCGAGAAACGATCAGAATGGCCAGTAAAACTAAAACAGCATATAAAACCTTTACAATTTTTTAATGACTTATTTTCTCTATGAAAAAGGTTAATTGAATTAAAAATCAGTTGCGGTGTCCTAAGGTTTTGCGCATTTAACGTTACACGTTGTATAATTTCAAAGCTAGTATTTTAGTTGTCAAAACATTACTATTTTGTGGGGTCTTAAAAACAAAGTTGATATTCTGACTAAGTTTTTGTTTTGCTATTTTATTTTAAAATCCCACAAAATAGTAATGTTTTAATTTTTTTTTAATTCTGTAAAGCCATATGTTACGGTCACGAATCATATTTTTAATCAACATACAACCTGACACTAATATAATAATAATATAATATATAATATTCCACAACTTTCACACAACGCCATCTAGTCCCAAACTAAGCAGAGCTTGTGCTATGAGTACTAGACAACTGATAAACATACATATATATTTCTAAATACATACATATCACTACATAGTATAAAACAAAGTCGCTTCCCTGTCTGTCTGTCCCTATATATGCTTAGATCTTTAAAACTGCGCCACGGATTTTGATGCGGTTTTTTAATAGATAGAGTGATTCAAAAGGAAGGTTTATATGTATAATACATGCATAATATAGTAGACAAACACTGATAATTTTAAAGGTTTCTAATGTGATGTCGTAAATAAACACATTTTTTTGAGATTACATTGTAAACGCTGGCTGAACCCGTCGAGATAGATCAAAATAATGTACTACAGTATTGTACACCTTAAAAAGGTCTACAAAAAAATCCGCGATGCTATATGTCTATCTCTTAGGGATAACCCACAATAACCATTTTTATCCTATACTTTTTACGAAAAAAATTATCAGTTTTTCTCCATTGCACCCGTGCGAAGCCGCTAAATTACACCCAGACACAGAACAAATGATCCTGCTCATCACAAAAACATTTGTCGTGGGTGGGAATCGAACCCACGACCTTGCGTATAGTAGTCAGGGCCACTGAACACTAGACCAACAGGCCTGCCAAACACTGTAGCTCAAATTGCAAAAAATCGCGAGTAAATTTGAATTTCGCGGGATACCTTAGCGCATCCCCCTAAACTCCCTAAAGTAAACACACGATGCCTTGCAGAATATGAAGCTGCGCGCACTAACATTAGCGTTGCCTTTTTCTCTCTACGCTTTTATGCCGAGATTTATTTTAAAACACGTACAGTATGTAACTTGCCTTCATTTAATTTTATCTGCATACTTACAAACATTTCGCAGTGGGTGTTCTCTCTCTTTAAGGCTTTGACTGACCTTTCAAGGTGACTCATAAAGATTTCTTCCGCAAATCGCATACATATGGCTATTTAACGACGTGACTATATCCCATATATTTATAAACAAATCTGTGTAAGATAACACATGTTTTAAATTACCAAAGGCTGTTGGCACGTTTATTAAAGGCAAACAGGCGCTACGCAACGGTGTGACGCGATTCTGGTAGAACAATTTGCATTAAGTTTTCATAGAAATTGTTCTACAAGATTGCGTCGCGCCTGTCTGTGGGTAGCCTTAAAGCGTGGTTCCTAAATCTTACAAAATACATTTTTAACAAAAAACTATATACCATAAGATTTATCAGCTGGTTAATTTAAATAAGGACTCTTACCCAACCATCTGCGTAAAATCACAAAAGTATTAGACTAACCTTTTCCCAACTATGTTGGGGTCGGCTTCCAGTCTAACCGGACGCACCTGAATACCACTATTTTACTGAGGAGCGACTACCTACCAGTCCTCCACAACCCAGTTACTGGGTAACACTTACCCGTAACGACTGTCAAAGATCTACTAATGACAGCCCAGACCAACGGCTTAACGTGCTTTCGATGAAAAAAACCAATCGTTAAAGGTGTCTCTAATTAATAGGCATTAAGGCTCCTGCAGACGATTCTGGTAAAACAATTTCCATGAATTTTTCATAGAAATTATTCTACTAAAGTTGCGTCGCGCTGTCGCGTTGTACATGTATAGGTACGGGTGTCTTAATCCGTAAGACTTACCAGTAGAACTATTACTGACAAAACCATCAGCTGAGATTACGAGGTCGCCAACCGACCCACTTGTGCTATCAACTACGGAGCACATCGCATTTGTTATAAGCTATGCAAATATCTGTTATCATTTAAATTGTTTATTAGACAACCTGATAGTACACTGACCTGCTTCGGAAAGTTACTGCAAACATTTGTCTCCTAAAGAAATTTATTTTGTGATAAGGAATTGCGAAATGTATTATCTGTTTGCAATAATGTTATTCTGCGAGCAATGTGCCCTGCCCACTACCACTTCAGTTTGGCAATTCTTCGGGCTATGTCGGTTACATTGGTTCCTTTATGCTTGGGGGAGGTCTACGTCCAGCATTGAACGTCTTTCGACTGAAAAATGATCATGATAAATTGATTGTACTTTTACGTACTTACACTTTTTACGTAGAAAGGTATCCTCCTCATATATGTGAAGAACAGACAGGCAATGATTGAACGCTTCATCATCATTATTGACAACCGTGTTCAATCCATAACTAGATATACAATCCACGGTTCGGTAAAAGCCAATTGTATCCAGCAGAATCCAAATGACTATATCCATCACTAGCGGCCCGCCCCAGCTTCCCACGGGTGCAGTTTTTTTTTTCGAATTTGAGGAATTTTCTTTCATACAAACCTGGTTAAAAGAATTTTCCAATTTAGTACAGTCATTCGGAAGTTATGCGCGTACAGACATTTCGACGACTTTGTTTTATACTATGTAAGGATTAGCCTAGTCGTCCACTGCTGATCTTTTTCTCTCTGGTCGCAGTAACAGTATATAGTATATAACATACAACAGTATCATTACAGCGCTATACTGCCAACTTCTTGCGAATGTGCTCATGAACCTTAACTCTAAAGGTTGGCCATCAACTCAGAATATTTGTTCTTGTTCTTTGCGAGGTGGAACAGCTCAGCACCACTCATGATTCCAGTCCATTCACGAATGTTTCTCAACCAAGACTTTTTTCGTCGGCCACCACGTTACCGCGCTACTTTGTCCATCATTAACCAGTAGTAATATATGTTCTTCTTCTTGAGTACTTCCAACTACCGATGCATGTTCGGCCGCAAACATGAGCTACATCCTACACAATTGCTTTTAAATAAATAACGCGACCAACTACCGAATGATAGTCGCTCACTTTACCAAAATATAATGACACATCCTTCCAAACAAATTCACAATACAAAACCCACTAACGGGTTGCTTCCTATAACAGTAAAACTTCAGCTACCGTAATTACTAACCCAGTGCTCTATTCACCGTTAGAACATCTGTCAATGAAAACAATCGAATCTGTGCGACTACTGTTTGTTGCTGAACTATTCAATGTGGGTGTAAACCCGTGGTCTGAATGTTAGCGGGTATGAATAAAAACTAATATATTTAAAATTATATTAAATTGGCATGAATTAATTAATTGGCGGAGGAGATACATATATTAATTAAAATTATATTTTAAAATTAATATATTTATCTCCTCCGCCACTACCAGAAGTGTTCATCGTATTAGTGGTTCGGCAGTTGCAATATCATCAGGATTATGCCGGAGTACAGCAGTTCGTCGTGGACGTGGTAAGACAGCGGCTCGCCTGACATCATCCGTCATCAGAAGACACGCTTTGCTAGAGTGACAATCACTAGCCAGTTTCACTCTTATCGGCCGACTTTTTCGGTCATTACAGTAACTTCGAAACAAGGTTAGACGGGTGCCATTTGCTGCGCCGTCATATTCAAAAAAACTACAGAAACGATGACTAGATTTTATGAAAGATAGGGGGTGGAATGCTGAGATGACAGCTGATAGAGAGATGTATGGAAGAAGATGACATGCAGCGTTGATATTGTAAAATCATGGGTAAAAAGACCAGAGAATGATAATGAAAACACGTCATAATATATTATATCTGGCAACAAGTTCGCCTATACGAGGTGTATATTGGCTAATCTTATAAACAAACACGTGTAGTCTTAAAAGGATTATCAGTATAATCTTTGACTATTCGAGATCGTGCCATGTCAATGTCTTTCGTGTGACTTTTAGTAGATTATTGAGTTGTACCGACGATTTTATTTGTCGACAACCAGCCTTCGGTAATCCGATTACTTTTACTTCGCGATTTATTGCTTAAACTGTTGTTAAATTAAGGATTAATTGATTGATGGCTTTCGCAATAGTTAATTCTATGATTGTTGTTTGATTTGTAATGCATTAATAAAATTGCTACTTAATGTAAATATGGTGAATTGGGTACATATTTACCACAAATATTTTTTTCCTGAAAATTGAAAACGAATCATAAACATCTGTAATTGGGTGTAAATAAATTCATTCATAGTGTGCATTCAAACTTCAAAATTACATTACGTATCAGAAAACCCGTGTGGACTGTCAATGTGGCAATGATGTGTAATGTCTCTGTGACGATATACCGCGGTCGACGGCCGCTCATGACTGTAGCATACTTCAGATAATTTACTGATCTACTTGCGCATGGACTGATTAGTCAGCGGACGATCGTGTGATAAGTGGCATGCGAGGAAACTGAAAATGCATGTGAAATTAATGGCTTGATTGACGCGGAAGCTGAGCAATTGACTTCTGTTGCACGGACAGATGATAGCACAGTAACAAAAAATGGATGGTTTAAAAATTGGTACTCCGTAAGCTGGGTCTTTGTTCATGAGAAGTATGTTTGTGATCGTGGAAAAAAAGAAAGCATTGTTGGAATAGGAGGAACAGTAGAAATAGTCAGTTATGTATGAGTTAAGAGATTGCTCCTTAATGTATTTAATTCTACCATAAACTGAAGCACACAGCTGTACAATTGAGCAGTACATCCTGTCTAATCCTTGTATAATGTTTTAAGTACCATAACACTAATAATTTCATAAGGTGTTTTATCTCAAGTGCTGATTACTTCACGTCCTCAGAGTATTATACGATAAAGTGCACGGAACTGTAAAAGAATGGACATATATATTATGCAAGCATGATGCTTTGCTTTCTTAGTATTTGAAAGAAAGAAGCTCTGACTGGATGTTGGGAAAGATGACTTTATGTACAAAGATGGGTCATTGTTTTCCCTGAATAGGAATGATGAGAACGAGTTGACACTATTAATTTGGCCGAGGAACACAGAAGAATCAAACAGATTTGAAAGATATTTCTCAGACATTTAACAATTTTGAATTCTTTTTAACAACGCCAGCTGGTTTACTTTTACAAAACTTTCGTTTTCTTTCATATAACTATTAACATTTACCAATAATATCAATAGAAAACAGTTTCTTTGTACATTTATATTAACGATAGACATTGTACTTATAGCTTTCTATCACTGTATTTGACGTCTCTATTTTCAAGGCATTTTCCATTGTCAACAATTTCTCTGGGGTCACATTAAGAGGCTCGTCTTAGATACATGTTAACATAGCAGTGAGTGAGAGTGATGGAATGATGTAAAGGGAGAAAGTAGTATGTCGAGGTCGCGAATATAGCGGATAAACGTTGAATGGTAGATGGGACAAAAGACTGGTCCCAATATCGTCAATAGGTCAATCTTAAATGGGTACGTGTTTATGTGGTAGACGGAGGGAGAAGCGACAGCCATTTGTTTGGTTTTATTCTATTTTTAACCGACTTAAAAAATGAGCAGGTTATCAATTCGGATGTTTATATTTTTCTTTTTTTAGCATAACTCCGTCATATATGGAAGAATTTGCAAAATTCTTTTTTTGTTCGATAGAGGTTTATTCCGAAATGGTCCCATTTAAATTTCGTAAAGATCTGGTGATGAGTTTCGGAGACAGTTAACGGAACTCTTCAATAAATACCAGTAAAACAACTGCGATTGCTGCTATCGCATATGTATGCATTGTTTACGCAATCGCACAACATAACATCACGTCTGTACCCTATAAACGTAGATGCAGCTTCCTGTCACTGATATTTACATAGCAAGTAGTGTTATATGTATTTGTTTGGGGTAGGTATAACTAAAAAATGAAAAATAAAAACTTTTTTATAAAAAAAAAAACAACCGACTTCCAAAATAAAAAATTTTATATAAAAAAAAAACAACCGACTTCCAAAAAAACTACAAAGTGAAAAATAATTTTAATTTTGGAAGTCGGTGTCGTTGGTTCCGCATTTTGGTTTTTTGACACCGACTTCCGAAATTAAAATTATTTTTCACTTTGTAGTTTTTTTGGAAGTCGGTTGTTTTTTTTTTATATAAAATTTTTTATTTTTCACTTTTTAGTTATATCTACCCCAATCAAATTCATATAAACACTACTTGCTATGTAAATATCAGTGACAGGAAGCTGCATCTTGCTCGCATACATATGCGATAGCAGCAATCGCGGTTGTTTTACTGGTATTAATTATTATTATAATAAAAAAAAATTATAACCTTTGTAGTGAGTACAGGCGTGATATTATGTTGTGTGATGGTGTAAACAATGCTTAGATATGCTATAGCAACAATCGCCGTTAATCTGCTGTTATTTATTGAAGAGTTCCCCCGATTTCTACAAGATCCCATCATCAGATATTGAAATGGTGACAATGGGACCACACGGGAAGCACCAGCTTTCAAATAAAAAAAGAATCATGAAAATCGGTTCACCCAGTCGGTTATTATGAGGTAACAAACATAAAAAAAAAAAAAAAAAAAAAAAAAAAAAAAAAAAAAAAAAAAAAATACAGTCGAATTGATAACCTCCTCCTTTTTTTGAAGTCGGTTAAAAACACTACAAAGTGAAAAATAACTTTAAATTTCGGAAGTCGGTGTCAAAAAAAAAATGCGGAACCAACGACACCGACTTCCAAAATTTAAGTTATTTTTCACTTTGTAGTGTTTTTTTTGGAAGTCAGTTGTCTTTTTTTTTTTTAAAGTTTTTCTATTACAAAATTGTCTATAGCAGCTCGTTTGGAATCGTCCAGCAAATAGATGTAGGCTCGCCCTTCAATTACATCGCACTTTATGTCATCATTGGCAAACAGTGTGTGAAAGCTAGTAACGCACACACACCTCTGCTGTTGGTTACTAGGGGAAATGTTTTTTTTTTTATTGTCTACAAGATTGATTATGTTTTTCACGTTTCCAATAACTTACTGATCAGAGTAAAAATCAATAAAATTAATAAATATTTTAGAAATTGAAAGCCCTTCCAACTCCTCTGAGATTAGGGATGAAATAGTACCCTGTCATCGCCGATGGCAGTGGCAATACGAGACTTAACAAGCTGATCAAGAAAATTGGGCGTAATATTAAAAAAGGAAAAAAATACAAAAAAGACTTATGGACACTGTTCCCGCCGTGCGATTCTTTAGCCATCCCACCGTGAATACTTGGGTGAAGTGAGCGTGGAGTGAGCTGTCATTCGCTAGGGATTAATACTATGAAGTTGTCACTTCACTTATGATTTCACAGTGAGATTTTTACAGAATCGACCGGCTGTTGACAGCGATTCGGACGAATTTTTTGATGCCCTATGATTCTTTTGGTTATTTTTTCATATACATGTACATATTATTATTTTAAATATTAGCTTATATTATGTAAATATTATCTTGATTAAGTAAATAAATCTTCATCATCTTTAGAAAACCTTGTTTAATCTATTCCTTTCTTAACGCTGAAGGAGAAATGTTTAGACTAAAATATACATGCATCTAATGTATATTTTACTCTAACCGTGAACATATTCCAAAAAATGACGCCACTTTTCCACGCGCTGACCGTCTGACCGAAACCCTACATACCTACTCTGAGTTTTGATGTTATTCATAAATGAAACTTTATATCTCCGTGGCTGACCATCTGTTCTCATAATTTAACTGTTCCTGTTTACATTTAGCTCATAAAAACTACTTTGACTCTCCAAGCTTATTACCTTAAAGTTATGGATACTAAAATATCTAATCTATTGAAACTTCCGGTTAAAAGGAGAGTTAGTTTTCCTATATCTAGTCGTCATAAATGAATGAGTTTGAAAGAAATCTTGGATTTGGTAATTTAATTTTATGGTCTTTCTTTGTATAATATTATATTAGGTGTATGGCTTAATTAAACAAAAAAAAAAAAATCTTAATATAAAAATCTATAAAAATTAAGTCGTACACCTAATATTATATACTCGTATTTTTCCAATCATGGGGTCTAACGGCATTCAGCTGTTTACCAGTATTTTACTTGGAGCAACTGCCTATGTGACCTCCACAACCCAGTTATTGGAACACGATAGGTACCCCTGGTGGTCAGAATTTTTGGGCTTCTATCTAACGATCTACGAATGACAGCCAGGATCGAGGCACGCAGGGATCTCGATATGTAATTGATGTTCACCCATCTACGGACCGATCTTGACAAGCGTAGCTTAACCTTTGCATCCCCCCATCCCCCCGTGCTGCTGTTATCATTTAGCCACTAGCCCTTCGGATCCCAGCAATAGATTCCAATAAGCTTAGTATAATGTTTTGTATCTTCATGGTCTCCTGGTTAGAAATTGAATCATTGTGTGACCTTTAAGCGTTTGATAGCGACATTAAAGTGAGTGCTGTGGATATTTTATCGTCCCTCAAATTGATTGGACGAATCGAATCGCCTGGATGTGGCTGTGGAAGTGTTATAAATGGGGTAAATTAGATTGTTTCCACCGTTCATTTATGGCAGTAGTACTTGCCTATTTCCAAATAAGGTGAGGGATAATTGTATCATATTTTCCTGGCTTCTCTGCTTTTGAAATAATATTTTCCCCTTTACCCCAGCCTAAAAATGTTTTGTAATTAAAACCTTCCTCGTAAAATTTATTGTTGTTACGAAATATCTACCTTTACGAGCTTAAAATATACCTTGCGACATTTTTTCTTTCGCTTCCCATAAAAAATCCCCCTTTACGCGTAAGGCTTCATTTCAATTTAACTTTGTTACACTATACTTTCAGAATATTACGCCAGACAAGGAGGTATGTATGGCGTTACTGCTCTATATTAAACCACAGAATATTGCACATTACCACAATATACGCCTCAATCAATGTGCGCACGCGGTGCGAATATCACATTATAGGCAAACTTAGAAACAGCGTTTGTAGAGTTATAAACTTTGTTCTGAATTGTTTAAAATGTACAGGGAAAGAAATGTCTAGAGGTTTGAATATTGTTCTTGGATGAATAGCACGTATTTGGAAAATTGTCAGCGAGAAGACTTAAGAGATATGACTTGAAACAAAAAGCGTATATAAAGTCCTCTCGTCCCATCCTTTGGGAGACTGGTACGTTTTGATGTAGGAAAGATGTAATGTATTGCGTGAGATGACAGTCAAAGAATCTCGTTAGATCTTGACATTCTGAATATGTTCAAAAGTGATACAGTTGGCTTAATTACTGTTCCTTGTGGAAGGTTGCACATCGGCTTCATCATCAGTGAAGGAAAACATCGTGAGGAAACCTTTACTTAAAGTCTAAAATCACCAACCTGTCTTGAGCAAGCGTGGTGGTCAACGCTTATGCATTTTCTGTATGCGAAGAGGCCTTTACCCCTGCATTGGAACAGTAACAGGCTGATATTATAGAAGGAGTTGAAATAACGACCTTTGATTCAATTGTAAGAGAATCCTCAAGGATGCTCTCCAAAGTATGTCTTATGAAGAAACAGAAAATTTACTAACTGTGTTAAAGTAAATATAGGTACTTATACAATTTTCACCTATGTTAAATATTTACCAAATATAGATAGTAAGATTTAAGCTACTCAACATATAATTATCTGTCCATTTTTAACTTTTGTTTATTTATTAATTTTAAAATACTAGTTTAGCTCTTCTCGCCTGAAACACAGGATTACCTAGTTCAGGCACGTAAGTCTTAGCAATACAATTTTTATTTAAGCAAAACTGTAATAATTTTCATGCCTTATAATTTTTGAATTAATATATTATTATTATTATTATTTATTCCCCAGCCAACGAATCTGCTCCGTCTAAAATTACAACGTTCAGCAATCTCCACCCTACCTACGCAACCGTCACCAAAACCAGCCATTAAAATACCATACGCATATTTGTTAGCAATTACTTTCCTGTAATGGTCGCTTTATCATACCGTAAATGAGCAAAAGGTCGATGCCTCCACCGTGGTTTATTGTACTGACATGACTGACCTCCTAGTTTACATTGCGCATTTGCGCCCACGCCGTTAACTGTTCACCTTTTTGCCTAGTAATATCTGATCCAACTGTATTGCTAAACGATACAGTTTTTTGCACCGAATTAACATATGCTTTTTTTATCCCAAAACACCCACGTTGTGCCCATAAAATGTGCAGTATTCATGAGTGATTGCTATTGAACTTGTATGCTCGCTATAAAGTGTAATATCGTCCGGTCTGGCAGTACGTGCGTTTTCATAAATTCTTCTTTTACGACTGGACGTAGCAAAGAGCGTGTCTCATGAGTTTGTTTACGTCAATCTGCTCAATTCACAGATGTTTAGCAATTTAGAGCATTCATAAACACGCAAATTGAATTTGCCGACTTCTTCCTAGTTGTTGTTACTGGCTTATTTGCGTACAAAATTATGTTGTTCCGTCCTTGTATGAATAACATTGACCTTCAGTTCAACCAGATGAAGCAGAATAACACTTAGCGCTTGACATATAACATCTATATCGTTTGCCATCTAACCTCAACCAAACAGTGGAAGATCCCGTCAGACATGAAAATAATCACGACTATTTAAATAACATGTCCATCATTTTAATCTCTTCTCAAACGTACTTCTTCTATAAACGTCTTGTATGAATGGGTATAAAAAACTGTCGGAAGGATTTCAATGACTGGCACGCCACCAGCGCCCTTAAATGGCCAAGACCTCGACCTTGTCGAATAGGGGCCTTATAAGGCCTTCGACGATGATGCGGCTAGAATATAACGTACCTTGATTATTGACTACTTTCTTTTCCCGCTTTTCATCATAACTAATCTTGCTGGCGATAAAACAGCGGCAATAAGCTGACTTAAAGAAATTTTAATTGAGAATGAATTGCCATAAAATGTCGGCGTTCCGGCTTATATTAACACGAAATATTCGGGTCAATTTGTAAACAATGTAGACATGTTGTACTGAATATTTATTAAATTATTATTACGCTATAAGTAGGCCAGGTCTCCAAAAAATGGAACAAAATCGGAGCTTTTGAAAACATCTGCGGAGCGAAACATCTGCCGTTGCTCGGGTTCTGCGTAAAATAAAGCGATCAATTAAAAAAGTAAAATTATTACTTGATCAGTTCAAGTAAAAAATCATCTCAATGAACGGTTTGAGTGACAGACAAACTGCGTTAATTAGTTATTGTTGGAGACAATAGAAAAGCTAGACAGCTTCACTATATAGTCGTAAACAACAGCAATTAGGTCCCAATTAGAAAGTACAAGTTTTTACTCTATTCTAATTTGGTAAATTTTCTTTAAAATGTTGAATATTTCTATTATTTCCGCTACCGTTTAAAGGGAAAATGTAGGTCGTACAACATATCTACATGTCAGATTTTATCGTTGCGTGTAAGACGGCCGGAGGAAATTGTGGCGGTGGTATTCAAGGCCATTTAAGGTCAACAACTTGACACTAATTGGACCATTATGGACAAAGTGGGGGATATTTAAGCTGGTTTAGTATGTGTCACCTACGTTTAAAGTCATATACGGAAAGCCGAGACCAAGTTCAATGAATCTCCTTGACTGTGGCAATAAACCATTAGATTTGCCGGCCACATTCCCAAAACTACAAGTGTAATAAAAAATTATCACAATGAAAAAACTATTAACGATCTTCGAATCGAACTTAAAATACGCATGATATCAGCGCCAAAAACCATCGCCGTAACTACCAATCATGAAAGATTCGTGACTGGTAACCCTATGTAAACAAGATCATAAAATATGATGGTAAATTACAATGTGCTACAGTGTAACCTGTGGCTCTGTCTACATTATTGCAGTAGTTACTGAGAAATTATTTACAATACTCAACATTTCATTGAACTGACTTTTAGGAAATGGACAAAGTTGAGGTAGTAAATGAGGATTGTACGTAGCATTCTGTAGTTTCTATCTATAGTAAAGAAATATAACGTTTTTATGTTCTTCATCATCATCCTGCAGCACTTTT
The DNA here is from genome assembly GCA_949629135.1 of Eremobia ochroleuca. Taxonomy (NCBI): domain Eukaryota; kingdom Metazoa; phylum Arthropoda; class Insecta; order Lepidoptera; family Noctuidae; genus Eremobia; species Eremobia ochroleuca. Next base: position 5,793,616 of record OX451409.1, on the reverse strand, counting down.
CTAAATTTCTTTGGGTATATCACGTTACTGGGCACATGATGTCTTTTTCTTCCATACATCAACCGTCATCTCAGTATTCATTCATCCCCTTTCCATCCATATATGTAATTTTTCACACAATTCATCTATTGTTTCTCTGGTCTTTCCCTACTCTTATAGCCAGCGCTTTGATGATATTCTAGGTTTTATTCTCGTCATTTCCCATTGTTTGCCCAACTAACTGCCGTAGTTTCCTTTCAATCGATTCATCCACTACTTCTAATTGTCCTCTGCTGGACAGTCTATACTTAAATGCGTCAGAAATTCAGAATCCAGTTTACTTGTTTGCAGATCTTACGTCACACTACACACAGTAGAAAAGTTTCTTGGTTTTTACAAAACGGGAGTATTAACCAACTTCCGTAAGCTTTTCCTTGGGGAAATCAGTGTTGCAGTATTATCAGTGTTCAGGTGGATGCTTCGAAAAATACGTATCATTGACTTCGGTGTTAACTTTTTTACATAATTGAAGCGTGGTATGATCAAATATTACCAACATAGCTTGTAGAGTACTGAGTAAGCACCCTGAAGTGGCAGTGGCAAGCGTGGTGTGGAATGCCCAGCTAGATGGATTGACGACCTTCAAACGGTGGATGGGGCAGATTGGATGCGGAAGGCGGAGGACGTGGTCTTGTAGAGCAGCCTGGGAGAGGCCTCCGTCCAACAGTGGATTGCGATGGGTTGAGTTCATTTATGATCAACATTTCTGCAATACCTCCCATTCTTTCAATAAAGTTCAAAAGGGGTGACTGCCTGCGGGTGTCATTAAAGGCGGACATATTTTAATGAATATCTTCATAACCTGTTCACTCAAACAGCCTTCTGCGATCACCAACTCGTCTACCGAACGTAAAGATGACGTCAAAATCCCCCACGGCCATCATTATAGCCCATATTCAGTCTGGGCCGTTGAGATGAAAAATAATATTAATAGTAGCAAAAACCGTTGCGAACATCATACTAATAAAATATGTATTCTAGTTTTTGCCACAATATCTGAGCTGTAGCAACAAGTATCATAGTTTTTGACCTTCGCTCGGGTTGAGTCCCGCGCGGTAAGTGTCATTACCGTTGAGGCCTTTCAGCTAACTTGACCCGTCTGTTTAAAAAAATCTGAAGAAAGATCAAATTATGTGTGCTCGTTAATAGTTTAGATATATTTTCTAGTTTTGGGGAGGCGTATTTCTAGTAGTGGACGTATTTCGGCTAAAATTATGAGAAGAAGAAGTGGCAAAACAAACTCCTCAGCCGCACAGCTGTCTGTTCTGTTAGAAGAATATGATTCTATACTCTATAAATAGTAATTAACGTTACGAAACACAAAACATTAAGTTAAATTGTTAATTGAATTAACGTATTTGCCATATGTCAGGTGAATAATTTAATTTAATGTTTTGTGTTTCGTAATGTTAATTACTTACTATTGTTTAGAATCAAGTTTTTCTAACAGAACGGACAATAAAGGCTCGTACAGACGTTCGCGACGTGACGGCGCGACGCGATTCTGCGATATATATCCGTAGAACAATTTCTATGGAAATGCGCGCGACAATTCACACAGGGGCGACCTGTCGCGCCGCAACATGGTTGCGCTGCGACTCCAATAGGAACATTTTGTATAGCGACGCGGCGATATTCACGCAGCGGCCGCGACGCCATACAAAATGTTCCTTTTGTAGGTATGGTGACGCGGCGATATCGCGGTGGCGGCCGCGATTCGCGTCGCTCTAGTGTGAAAGGTGTTGCGGCGCGATAATATCGCAGATTCGCCCCGAGCCACGTCGCGCGACAAGTCGCGCCAGTCTGCACGAGCCTTAAATCTACCGACGAACATAATTATCTTACAACACAAAGAGCTATAGAAAAATATATTTCATAGAACCAGGTCATCGTCCTACACTTAGACTGGTCTAGCTCAAAACCATTACTGGCCTCAAACACCTGTGTTTTTGGATTGATTACATGCCTGATTGGATCCTAATACAATGCTACACTCAAATGGATTCCAATGATTAGGTACGTAAGTTAATTGACTTGAATCAGGAAATGTTATTGAACTAACGATTTCGTGTGCTTGATATGCGTTTTGATGTTAATCTTTTATATCGGCACCCTAATTGCGTAACACACTACCCTGAATAATTTTCAAAGATATTGTTAATCCATTGCTTCTTAAGTTCGAAAAATTTGTATACCGATCAACGTAAGTAACGCAATGAATGTTGTTGAACTGTCAAAATTAAAGCCATTGCCACTGTTAGTGTGTTACACAATTTCCCCGCTGGTTCTATGTCTGTGAATAGTTTACAGTTGTTTACGCTTTTCGCAGTCTTCTGAAGACTGGATAGGTGCTAGATTTAGGCCTCTTCTAAGCTATGTGACAACACACAATCTTCGGCCTTCCGCATCTTGTTTAATCTTCAATCCATTTGACTGGGTGCGTGGGGACAGTTTCGAACAGTAATAAAAGAAACAACTAATCAACGTTCAACGCCATGTCGTTGAACATGGCGTTGAACGTGTTAAACATAAATACAACAACAACAACAGCGTGAAAGCGTATTCTACGTCAGTTATTTGCTATATCACATCCTAAATCTTTAGATAAATTTCAACATTCAGCTTTCCCTGAAGAGAAAAGAAATTCAAAACAAATACCAAGCCCACTGTAAGATAAGCATCTCAATAATCAAGCATCACGAAGTATTCACGTCTTAGTGCTTGTTTCTCCAGTGTCCAGTGCTACTGGCCTGGGCTACCCAGGTCACTGGCCTGGAGAAACCTGTCTAAACATAATTTGGTTTGGTGGAAGTTTTTGTCGGGTCGAATTGGTTTGTGGAACTAGCATATGCTCATCAGAAGTAACTTCCTTCAGTATTATGACTCGAGCAATATTATAGCTTTCAATCGTTGTTTGTGTGTTCGTATAACAGATGGCATTTTCAATAAAAAAATGAAAACATACTTGCAGCCCGGAGGCTGTATTTGTGCCTGGGTGATAACAATAGATGTATAGTTGTTTGTATATATATATGTATATATATTTTAGCATGATGTATTTATTTAGGTGTAATTATGTTAATTTTTGCATTATACAGTGTGAGTCTTCATAAAGTGCACATATTAAAAAGGGTGAAAATATAAACAATTTTATCGACGGAAAAAATGTCAAAAAAAATCTAAAAAAAAAATGATTTTTTTATGGGCTTTTAATTTTTTTTATTCTCGTCTTGGTACCCCATGCAAACAAACTGTTACTACTTTTAAACTAAATGTGATATTAAAACAAAACAAAATTAATAATGATCTCTAATAATAGGCCGAGCTAATAAAGCCATAATTTTTTGAAAAATAAACCTCATAAATTAATTATTAATGATTTTTTGAAGAAAATTTACCATTTTTCTACCAATTTTTGCAATAAATGTAAAATTTATCAAAAAAATGTCCACTTTACCCTACTTTTTTCTTATTTTATGTTATTCTACATCGTATTAGCTATTTTTTGGTAAAAATCCCATGGTTGTAGCTAAAACACAACATTTGCTATCAGAGGCTAAAAAAGAGGCTCACCGGGTGTGTTGTTAATTCGAAAGGATAAATTACTTTCTTATGAAGGCTATGTCATTCATAAAACAAAGAAGCGTAGGTTAGGTTAATCAAAATCATTTATTATTTCACATGAAACTTAAAACTAATGCATTAATTGCTCAAAATGTCCGCCACGCTGTTGTAAACACAAAAACGCGCGAAGGGAAATTTGTTGTGTGGCCCTTCTTATCATTTCGCGATCATTACGAATACCATTCGCGCAGTTTATTATGCGATCTTGCAAATCAGCCTCGGTTTCGATAGGGGTGTTATAAACTCGTTGCTTAATGAAAATTACCCTAGCCGGTGGATCGGCCGAGCAGGGCCCGTAGGGTGGCCTGCACGTTCGCCTGACATGACGCCACTTGATTACTTTTTGTGGGGGACAATGAAGCAACGAGTTTATAACACCCCTATCGAAACCGAGGCTGATTTGCAAGATCGCATAATAAACTGCGCGAATGGTATTCGCAATGATCGCGAAATGATAAGAAGGGCCACACAACAAATTTCCCTTCGCGCGTTTTTGTGTTTACAACAGCGTGGCGGACATTTTGAGCAATTAATGCATTAGTTTTAAGTTTCATGTGAAATAATAAATGATTTTGATTAACCTAACCTACGCTTCTTTGTTTTATGAATCACATAGCCTTCATAAGAAAGTAATTTATCCTTTCGAATTAATAACACACCCGGTGAGCCTCTTTTTTAGCCTCTGATAGCAAATGTTGTGTTTTAGCTACAACCATGGGATTTTTACCAAAAAATAGCTAATACGATGTAGAATAACATAAAATAAGAAAAAAATAGGGGACATTTTTTTGATAAATTTTACATTTATTGCAAAAATTGGTAGAAAAATAGTAAATTTTCTTCAAAAAATCATTAATAATTAATTTATGAGGTTTATTTTTCAAAAAATTATGGCTTTATTAGCTCGGCCTATTATTAGAGATCATTATTAATTTTGTTTTGTTTTAATATCACATTTAGTTTAAAAGTAGTAACAGTTTGTTTGCATGGGGTACCAAGACGAGAATAAAAAAAATTAAAAGCCCATAAAAAATTCAATTTTTTTTTTAGATTTTTTTTGACATTTTTTCCGTCGATAAAATTGTTTATATTTTCACCCTTTTTAATATGTGCACTTTATGAAGACTCACACTGTATGTGTAGAAATAGTATAAAACAAAGTCGCTTCCCTGTCTGTCTGTCCCTATATATGCTTAGATCTCTAAAACTGCGCAACGGATTTTGATGCGGTTTTTTTTAATAGATAGAGTGATTCAAGAGGAAGGTTTATATGTATAATACATGCATAATATAGTAGAGAAACACTGATAATTTTAGAGGTTTCTAATGTAATGTCGTAAATAAACACATTTTTTTGCGCTTACATTGTAAACGCTGGCTGAACCCGTCGAGATATATCAAAATAATGTACTACAGTATTGTACACCTTAAAAAGGTCTACAAAAAAGTCCCCGATGGTATATGTCTATCTCTTAGGGATAACCCACAATAACCATTTTTTATCCTATACTTTTTACGAGAAATAATGGCTCTAAAATTATCAGTGTTTCTCCATTGCACCCGTGCGAAGCCGGGGCGGGTCGCTAGTATTTAATATGTTAGTTTTAGACTTTACACATTCATATTTTTCTCTTCATGTTCTCACACAATATTGTCTACATTTCTTTTTTACTTCTCCTTTCGCAGGTCTGCTGGAAGAAATTTCTTAAGAAATAAGCAGTAACTTTGTACGTGTAAAAAAATAAGCTCGTTAAGCTATACATGGGACTTATACGTAACTAGCAGGGTGTACTATTGGTACACCTTTGCCCAACTCTACAGTGAAAACATTTGTGTTGCTATGTGATAATAGGCTTTTTTTAAGTATAACTTTTTTTAAGTATGACGTTGTAGCCACCAACCCGACACCCGGCTTGTTGGCTAAAACGTCAACTATTTTTTGTACGTTTGAAATAAAAACAAAAGTTCTAAAGATCACATGACCTAATTTCTTTTAATATACTTTTTTTTTTAATATTACGATGAAATGATTTTACCTAATTTTATATGGTTTAATGAACATTTTCTATAATGCACATTTGAATTAATATTCAATTAGTAATTAATATTCAGTTATTATAATATTCAAAATCTAATAATTTAGAAACTTCGGCTTTGTTTTGTATTATTGCGAAAACCATTTTCGTTAGGTTAGAACCGCGAAGGCGAGCGAGTGAAGCGAGCTTGCCGTCGTGGAGGGCCAGATCCCATCTATTGTTGGTGCATCATTTGGGTTAGATGGGGTTAGAACAGTATGGTGTTTCCTGGTATTTACTTACTCATAGAATTCTGGCTTAAAATGAGTAAATATGAAAATTAGGTCAACTAAACGTTATATAAAAAGAGCATTACTTATACAAATTATTAATTATGTGAAATGAACGTAATACTAAATGTTATTAGAGCAAAATAAAGTTATATGAATTATGAAACAAAACATTAGATCACATGAAATAAGGTTATTTTATAGCATATGAAAATTACATTAGGTATGTGGCCGTTATTTCAAGTGATATTATACTATCTGTTATTATGCCATATATTACACACCCCAACAAGCTCCACATCCATAACTCACGGTAAAATCCACATAATTACGTAAAAACTCTTTTTACGTTCTTTGTTTTATAATTTTAATAAAACATACTATTATTTCACTATGTTACTTTATCAGGTTATACCGGGTTGTGCCTGAGGCATTTGCTTTAATAATATTGTAGGTACCGAGATTTCTATGCTCCGTGGGTGGTACGGCAACTCGGAGCATTGCTAGTAAGTTAGCAAATACTAATAAATATGTCAGTAAAAGAAAGGTATATAAGGACCGTATATTGGTTTCTTGGAAAATAAGGCGTATTCAGTGGAATTCAAATTGATTGCTTGAAGCAATTTATTCAGAACTACAAAAAAAAACGACGGGTTGCACTCCAGGAGTGCCGGCAGAAGTGAAAACTTAAATATTAACGTTGTGCATTTTTTATATTTTGGAATGGTTAGGGAATCATTTTGCACGAATTGCTTTAATTATCAGTATAAAAGTACTATCATGTATGTCGTAGAATACAATATTTATTTATTGCGCTATCTTGCACAAACATGACAATTTATATTACATTAAAAAGTTTATCTCTCAGAAAAATCAAGTTCCATCCATAATTTCGACGACTTTTTCACCATCATTATTACCAGAACCATTATTTTATTAATTTTTTAATTTTTTCACGTCCACCGGAGGTGTGCCATATGTTCCACCAGTTATCTGTAGTTCCCAAATTGCAGATTTATTGTCGAGAGATGTACCTTCAAGTCTATCAATACATTCTAACTACAATTCTAATTAATTCATTCATTTAAGTTAAGTTTGTTTCTGTAACATAAACACACACGAACATTCGCGCAAGCACCCTGCCCCACCTAAACTAAACAACAGGCCAGTGTTGCCAGTCGGGTCATGTCAAAAATTACCTGAAATATAAAAAAATGTAACCTTTTTGTTTAAAAAATAACCTTTCATATTTTTGGACTGGAAAGGTAGGTATTGTATGTTGATAGAATAGAATAGTGTCATATTTTTGTCTAATAATTAGTAATAGATCTGTAATTATTACAGTAGGTTTATCTCATGGCAGAATCGATCGATGGAAATTGGCGGCAAAAATAGTTTAAGACTACTAAAATCGACCAATTATTCAATTAATCAAATTCCTATTCGTTATTATTGCAATATTGGCGACATTAATGATAATAATGGTTTTAATTGCATGCAATCAAAATATATTACAACAATCATATTTAATTTCATAAGTTTATAAATACAACGTGTAACATTAAATGCGCAAAACCTCAGACACCCCAACTGATTTTTAATTCAATTGACCTATTTCAGAGAGAAAATAAGTCATTAAAAAAATTGTAAAGGTTTTATGTGCTGTTTTAGTTTTACTGGTCATTCTGATCGTTTCTTGCGTCTGCGACGACGCTTTACCGAGGGAGGAGTCGTCACCAGGCCGCTGCGCCGCGCTGACATTGGCTTGCTTGACCTATTAATAAATAGACACGGCAACGTTTTTAATGAAGATTTTTTGAAAAATGTGACCTATATTAAAAAGTGGTTCAATTAATTCTGCTCGTTATTCTGATCAAACTATTTTCAGGTTTTGCGCATTTAACGTTACACGTTGTATACAGTCTACAGACTGACTATTGTATATTCTGAAATATACAAGTACGATATTGTCAAAAATTATACGCGAATTCATATAATCTTTCATACGAAGGAGCTTGTAAAAATAAATACACTACCACTTTATGTGAAATCTTTTAATATACCTATGTCACTTCTTGTTTTACTACTCCATTTACGACGGTACTAATCATAGAGAATATAACCACTAGAGAGCGTATGGGCCGATTTCTTCGAAGCACACGACTCACTACTGCGGGCCGGGGGATGAGGAAGAACGCGCGGCTGCAATTGGTCAGTTCAAGGTCAAGTTGCATCGTTAGGGCTGCTTTACTTCATTAAGAGAAAATAGTCGATATCGATAAAATGGATTATAACATTATAATAAATACTAAATCAAAATCATAGAAATAATATTTAATCAAAATCAATCAATTACAAAAAAAAATCCCGGAAATGGACTGATCGGCCCCGGTCGGGGACAGAAAGAACAAAAAAATCCCGGAAAATACAAAAAAAAAAAAAAAAACTGACGAACTGAAAACCGAGGAGGTTCTCAGTTCGTCGGTATTTCTTTTTTGAAGTCGGTTAATAGTAAATAGTTATTTTATTAAAGTATGTGAATTGAATAAAAAATGTATTCATTTTATTTTTCTCGATATCAACTTTCAGCTATTAAAGATAACAGCACTATTTTTTACGATAAACATACAAAAGGAAAGAAAGGGATAGAAGCATTAGAATTGTCTAATACAAGAACGAGACTTTTCCAAAAGACATCAACGCGCGACTCAAAAAGTGTGCTCGTTTACCCAGCCACCATTTTAAATAGACCCCTGCAGTGGCTTATAATCTGATTAAATCAAAAATAATTTTTCGTAATGTTTATGTACCGATGAAAAGTTATGTCATCCTTTTTGTAACTAGATGTCTAAGAATGATTCCCACACCACTTCACCGCGCATGAAGGCATTTTGATGCGTTATAATTGCATAAACGTTATAAAAAAATTATATTAATTTAGCGTGCTCGCAGGTCTAACACTTGGACACAACTAAAATTGCTACTAGTACCGTAGCCTATACATAGGCGACAAAATACTAATAGTTTTCGTGCGTCGGGGCACTGTATACGCAGTCAAGTGGTTATAATAGTCTTTGGTACTAATTATCATATTGATAGCGTGTCTTTCCCTTCCATTAATTAATTAAGACATCGGATCACGTCATATTTTAATTTTAAATGATAAATTATCCATTCGATATTGGCAATCGGTAATATAATTCTACATTACCATTATTATTTTTGACATTCGATTCACTTTCGCTTTTTGTTAAATATATGGTTGGAGAGAGCCAACTTGAAGGAAAAAAATAAGTGCCCTAGTTATTGGCAAGGTGCTCATACCCCTAAGAATATGATTGTTCATAAAGGTCTGTAGTTTTAGTTCTACTACTGCTAACGAAGCTTACCAACATGAAAAATTCTAAAACGAGCGTTCCGTTTCAAGTTGCTTTTTTCTAAAAAATTAAAAAAATATTCTACAAATTCCGAAAAATCACCTAAAGTAACCTTTTCATTAGTGTAACCTAAAAGTAACCAATGCAGTTCAAAAATCACCTAAAAGGTTACAAAAGTAACCTTCTGGCAAGACTGCAACAGGCGCAGGCATACATTTTCGCCGCGCCGTAGAAAGAGAGGGGGATACTTCCTCGCCTACGCCGCGCCGCCGGCTGTGTACTCACCATCAGTCTTACGAATTTTCGATCAGGGTCACGTGTCCTGACGCGAGTTTTACATTTTTTATCCGTTACAAAAAAAGTGTACAACGCCGCTAAAGAAGTTTTCACTTCAAAATATCGGGAGAGAAATATTTTACATTAAATAATACTACAACTTATTGGTATCCATACATACGTAATCTCATACCTTTCTGGGTATTCACTACTAACTAAATAATCTTTACTACACTCCTTTGGAAAAAACTGTTACGAAACTGAGCCTGTCTCAAACATGTTACCTCTTTGATAAACGCCACAAACTAACGGCACCCCTTGTTAGAACATGTTCCAGGCAACAGTTCACTTCACACACAAAGACGTACTTACCAAATAGACAGACATTCTGAACACATGACTCGGTCTAGACTAGACAATACAGCGCCCATAGACAGTCATTTATCCTGTTTATAGCGAGGTCAATTCACAAAGTTTTCCTCTATGGCACAACCCGTACAGTCACTGACACAAGTAAACAATAATTTACAACACACACTTATTCAGTGGGACATTAGTTAAGTAAAATATTGTATTATGAGGAAATAAATGAGTTTATTACCTACTCTTCTGTCCAACGTGTCCAATTTCATTGCTAATTACAACGACTTGGTGTTATCAGGTTAAATTCGCAGAATTTCCATGTTCATAGTCTCATTATTAAAGTTAGCTTTAAGTTACCTACTAAGCTCTATCGAGGCAAGTATTGAGAAAGCACAGACTTGTTGCCAACAATCAGATTTGAAATCTAAGACGCCAATGAGTCAACAAATACCAGGGATCAAGGATGTCAAAGTCGTTTTGTATCAACTTTTACTTATTAAACGACTAGTCTAATCTGTTCAGTGCATCTGTGACCGGGGCTTAGATTACAGCTTATCGAGTGCCAGTCTTAAATGCGTGGGGTGTCGTGGACTTTAGATAGACTAAGTTATGACAATCTAGGTGCTTGATATCTGTAACAGCTGGTTTCAATAAATTAACTATCTACTTCTATGCGGCTTGTATAAAATGTATAGTTCTTGTAAATGTGCATTAGTGCAGAACCGACAGCTAAATAAGCAGTTTCTATGTAAATTAATAGTCCCAAACTAAAGAAATAATTCTATTCCTTAATAAACGTCTTTCCATCTATCTGTCAGTCTATAATTATGCGGAATACATCATGTTATTAATTAGTTCTGGCCCATAACTGCGTGGTATGAGACTATGAGTCGTCGTCTCCCACGGTTACCACGACTGCTTTTAGTTAATTATTACAAACAATGCTTTCTCCCACTTGTTTCGACTTGTTTGTTTATTGCATCATATCTCCTTTAAGATTTACAGGAAACATTTCTCGAAATTAACGTTCGGAGTTTAGATTTTATCGGCGGTCAGTGGTGTTTGAGTTAGGGTTGAAACAGACAGGCTTACATGTTTTATTTTATGCATGAAAAAGTGTTTAAGATTGTATGTTCTAATTTATACCAATTCGTATTTTTTATATTTATTTATTTAATTTGACAACATTGGTCCAATGGTTAGTACAACAATAACTTATCAACTAAGGGTTAGTAATATTAATTAAATTAAATTAAATTACACAATTTATGTTCATCCCTGCTGCAGGAGCAATCGGACAGCGTGTCTGTATCGGTGCATCGTGTTTTTCGGCTATGGTTTTCAGTATGCTGTTGGTGCTAGCCCTCAGTGTATTGTGCTACATAAAAAGTTTAAAAAATCCTGTCACGATTTTTATAATAATAAAAAACAATGAATAAAGATTATGTCATGGACTGTACCAATATTCTTTATACCTAAATCATACAGAGAAAAAATGATCCAATTTGTTGACGATGTAATACAAAAACATTTTTTTTTATAAGTATGTCTTTTTTGTTACAGGTAATTGACCTCATTCTTTGTACAGCCGCCAAATGGAGTATCACCTTGACGGGTATGAAAAACCTATTAATAAATGGTTATCGATTTGTTAAAATAATGACTAACTAATTGTACTAGTTTTTTGTTTCCTATAGTAACGAACGGGACGCAAACAGGCGTGACGCGACTCTAGTAGAACAATTTTCATGAAGTTTTCATAGAAATTGTTCTACTCTACCGCGCTCCACCCCACTCTACCCCTTTTTTTTTTAAGAAATTTTAATTTGTAATGCATGATTGGTAGCGTGATAGCGTCGGATCAAGTTCGGGTTTTGGCCAGAATCTAAGGTTTGCACTACATAACATCACGCCTGTAATCGTCGAAGGATTAGGCAGCGGGGTGTACCTATATGTACGTACACCCACATTTCGACAGATATGTTTAGTCCCATGTAATATCAGGACAAATAAAAAAATAAAAAAAAGAAACGATATTTTTGCCATCGACACGCTAAGAAGAAGATGGGGGGCAACCATATTGCCGTCAACCGGGCACAAATCCGGACTCCGGACTGAGAAATTCCTGATAGAAAAATCCAATAACATTTTGCCCGATCTGGCAATCGAACTCGTTAGACCAAGAGTCAAATCTAAACGTTGGTACCCAATTAATGCATAAAACTGTACCCATTACCTACTAACCATGTTTAAAATCTGAACAATCAGAAGAGGGAGAAATCTTTAGTCACACTTTTCAGTAGTAAATGTTACGCATATAAAATTGCTTTGTGTAAAATTTGGCAATGCATCACATTCAACAAAGGAGCAGAATGGTGCCAGTTTCCCCTTCCCTTTGTCCAGTGTCCACCCTTTGTAATTAAATTAAAAAGCAATCACAAAAAATACTTAATTGAAACGCATGTGGGCGGGCTTTGTCCAGCTGTGGGATGAATAAGGACAACAGCTACATTAAAACTTTTTAATGTACAGATGTGTCTGACAACTGACGACCAGTCTTACCAAGGGGTATCGTGTTTCCCGGTAATTGGGTTGTGTAAGTCAGATGGGCAAAAAGAAAATATTGGAAAATATTGGTATTCAGCTGTATCTATTTAGGCTGGAAGCCGACGCCAATATAGTTGGAAAACGGCTAAGCAGATGGATTGATAATTATGCTCATTTATTCTTCTGACAATGTTTCTCCTTTCCAAAAGATAGAAATAGAATAAGTGTCAGTCAGCGCGGACAGTGGCAGGCGCAAACTCTTGAATAGTTTGTTCGAACACACGGCTTAGGGAATCATCTTATGCACGCTATCTTGAACTCTATTTTAGTTAAGATTTAGTTCATTATCAATTTAACAATGAAAAACTTGATTTGCTCGAGCTTTTTGCTTACCCAAAGAGGAGATCACGAGATAGATAGAAGAAGCATTTATTTAATCATGACACACATAAAGACAGAGTTGACAACAACTATGACCATTATGTTATAATACCTATAGGATCAGTCAAAAATCGCATGATCGTCGCTTGCGCAACGTAGAAAGTGTTTCACGCTCCGCACACCCTGCTATTGTTATCCGAAATTCGCTTGGACATCGCTATTGTCTATCTGTCTAGCTCAAAATAATACTTAAGGGGGATCCGTCTATTTAGACCACGAAATTCAAAAAATCTTTTGTTTTGCGAAATTATATTTGCTGCAAATAAGACTTTTCCCTTTCATCGAGAGGCCTGTGTCCCAACAGTGGGAACGTTATAAGCTGATTATCTATTGTGTGTAAGACTTTAAAAAAAATACGACGATTTGTAGTAAATATAATTACGAGAGCTATATTGATGATTTAAATGATTACTACGTGGGTAGATCAAATATAAACCGGACTTAAGTAAAAAAAAAATACGCACGTATTATTATACTCGTAAAAAAAAAGGAATATATTTTATTTTTCTACATAATCTCCCCTTCTATTAACACATTTTTCCCAGCGCAGGGGATGTTTCTTGGTGCCAGTATCGAAGAATGTAGTCGGTCGTGCCTTTAGCCAATTGCACACAAATGATTCCACTATCTGGTCAGTGTGAAAACGGCGTCCTCCACTTGAATTTTTTTTTGTGCCATTCCTACACTTGAGTTCTTGAAAGCGTATTTTTGTCGAAAAAATAAATAAATATAATAGTAAATAATATTAGTAAATTGATACATTAAATTTTTATAATAATAATAGTAAATGGATGCAAAATTTCGGAAGGTATTATGCCCCCTCCCGTGTTAAAAAAATTATGATAAGTTAGTTGATCAACAGACTTATATGGGTCAATTTAAAATTGGTGGCAGAAAATGTGACAGTAAATTTTTAATTCTTAAAAATAAAAAACGTTTGATTTAAGCGTTGAGGTAATAACATGACATACACATAACATTGTAAAATGCAATGTCGTGGTTGGCCGCGATCTTTTGCGTAGCTTTTCAGGATTTTACGTGATTGAAACTGAAGTGAGGTGAAAATTAAACAACTCTGTTGCCATCATACATTTATTCATAGTTAAACAACAAATCATTTTTTGGTAACTTTTCTTTGAAATCTACATTAATTATATATTTACGCTCATGTTTAACACATGGAATCACATTATTCATTCTTAAGTACCAATAATAATATAAATGAAATATACTCTGTTACTTTCTATGTCTTAACAAAACTATTTTTCTTTATAAATTACTTAAATTGACTGAAATTTTAAGAACATATCGATAATACTATGTGATAATCTGAATAGTATATATTACATATAGAAAATATGAAATCAAGTATCAGTTTTCCATAAAATTTCAAAATTTGTTCTTATATATTTAGGGACCTAAAAGTAACAGAGTGGTAGGTCGAGTAACATATTTGTACCTTTTATATTAATTTTAACGAACTACTATCACAAAACCTTTTATATTTAATAATAACTTTCTTAAAACTATAATGTATTTAGGAACTGGGTACTTATTATCTAATTATATAATAAAACTAAACCGCTCTTAGATAGCATTTGATAAGACGTCGTAACTTTCCTTAGGCGTGCTGTTGGTTAGTTTTTTTTATAGCTCTATTGTATCTTTTCTTGTACTTTTCATACTTTTTCTTCATTTCCTTTAATTCTTCCTTGAATATCAGATTTTCTCTAAATAGTTTAGATTTGTCTGTTTTAACTTTTGTTCTACCTCGGGTTTTTGGAGATATTATGTTGGGACTTGCCCTACTGTCTATTGGAGTTGATGGCTGAGGAGTAGATAAACGACGAACTGGTCTCGATGAAAAAGCACGTGGAATCCTGTCAGATACAGAAGGTGGTGGTGTCTCAACATCTGGCGTTGATTCCGGCGTATTCATAATTACTCGAAGAGCTCTTTGTCGATTTTTCTTGTGGTATTCGCAGCTCGCCATTTTTTTTTGCATAATCGATGCTCACGCGAAGTCATGTCTTTTACCAAGCGTTTATTTTTATGATATCTCTTCAAATCCTTTCTCTTAGTTTCTGCTACCTTTTCCGGATTTAGTTTGCGCTTTTCTCTGTAACGTCGCTGCTTTTCAGTAGCAGTAAGAGCCATAGCGATGTATTGTAGTATTATCTAGAACAAAATTATTCATTCATTAGATGATTATAAAATAATATTGACTCCTATTATATATACAGACACACCGATGACGACTTACAGCTACTAACAGTTCAATATTGGTAACTCTGTTACCAGTCTACAACTCTGTTACCACTACGAGGTAACATAGTTGTGCAGTAACAGAGTAGTAAATTTTACACTTAGAGTAATTTATTCTTAAAATAAAAATATATTTTGACAAAATAAAAACAGATTAGACAATTATTCCTTTAATGCCATATTTAATTTATTAAATTATGTAGAAATATCTGAATACTTACATCAAAACGCCGGTAA
The DNA here is from genome assembly GCA_949629135.1 of Eremobia ochroleuca. Lineage (NCBI taxonomy): Eukaryota > Metazoa > Arthropoda > Insecta > Lepidoptera > Noctuidae > Eremobia > Eremobia ochroleuca. The sequence continues at coordinate 5,778,142 of OX451409.1, read as the reverse complement.
CATAGCAGACACAGAATAAAACCACGCACCTCATACCACAACTAACGGACGACTGATTCGCGTACCCCGTGCCCCACCCGCCTCGAAAAGAGTCGTAGCAACAGAAAACATTATGAACCATTTGTTGTGAACGGAACTGTAGCGGCATGTCTTAGTATTTGTCTAATTTACATGGTAACAGAAAGGTGCTACACTTATTACAACGACCGCGGGACTAAATATTAATTAATCATAGATTAATCAATAAATTTATGAAACAGGCAGGGATTGTTTTTTTTTTTAATTGATAAATCCGCTTAATTATTAAAATTATTAAAAAAAACAATAATAAAATTTTAATAAAAAGATATTGTGATTTTTGCATAGTGCCATGAGATGTGGGACAGAATTTTCTTGTATGTAAAACACCTCTGTTACCATGAATTACTATTCTGTTACCTGATAAAAAAGTGATAAATCAATAATAACTCCGTTTTTCTTTTGAAAATATAGTAATTAATTTGTACTTTAACTAAAACACAATTTTAATATTTTAAAAATATTGGTGAACAAACAATTTTTGCTTGGGGACGACTTTTTCTGCCACCGATTTTAAATTGACCCATATACCTCCTGCTCATACATGATGCTACCAGTGGCGTGCCTAGTGGTTAAACTTAGGGCAAGCCAACATACTTAAAAAAAAAAAACTAAGTACCTACCTACCGTATCGCCTGTCACAAGTTGTGCCTACCGACTGATTCGTTTTAGTTCTTACTAATATTCTTATTTCATAATTGTAAGTTTTTGCTATTAGCAATTAAAATGAAATGTTTTTTAATAGCACCATTTTTTTCTTATATTATAAATTATATACTCAAAGTATTGGTAATCCTTTACAAAATCGCAACTTTTTCATTTTCATATTATCAGTTTCGTGTAAAATATGATAAGACGTATAAGAGCCATCTATTAACATTATTGGCACAACAGAGCTCAGAGTTAGTTCATATTTCACTCGCTCGCAACAGTCGCTATAGGCAAAATATTACAATCTGGCCACTAGATGGCGTACAAGTTATTGATTGATTTCTAACTACACATTGTTTACGATGTTGATAATATTTATAATTATAATTACTCACAATGTGAACAGCCATAACTCTTCAATTTTCGTTTCTTTATCACAGACAGATGACAAACACCACACACACGCACACGGAAGGCATGGTAAAAATTACTAGACAGATTTACTTTACCTTCAGTAGCTTTGATAAAAGCCGTTTTTTGTCAATTCATTTAGAGAACATGATCCTGGCGCCTGCTTTAATTTTTACAATTAATTAAGCAGCCTTTACAAAATATAAAAATTATATATTCTAACTCAAAACGGCGTAATCAGTCGGCGTCAAAATTTGGTGAACGTTTTATTTCTACCAACAGCTGTTTTTCTATTGCAATTTTCGATAATTCGGAAAGCCGTTCTTGTTCTTGAGTACTTATTTCTTAATTAAATATGTGTGAATACTTATTTAACACGTTCCGCGAAACAACTTGTCGCAGGAATGATCACAATTAAATGAGCTAGGTATCTTTAAAAGTTCCGGAAAGGCACCCTGAAGGCAATTTTCGACTAAAATGCCTATTACGCACTGAGATACTAGTAATAATAGTTCTATGCTATTACGTAATTTAGATTTCTGAGAAATAGGTACTCAAAAAGTAGGTTTAGGTGAAGTAATGAGATTATTATATTCGTCTGTAAAACTTGAAAGTATTTACCTTTCCGAATAAAGATTGCACATACTTTAATCCATCACAAGGCACATTTGCAAGCGTTTCCGAATTCATTTTAATGTCAAGAAACTTTTTAATCACTTCAAAACAAAGATAATCACCGCAAAACTAATCACAACACTTCATTTCACAGAAAATGTCCAAGCAAAAAATGCACCAGTAACCGCTCGAAACGAACTTGAACTAATTTGAAATTGTATCATTCCATTCCATAGATCGAGCTTTGCACAGCGACGCGCTCATTCATACTATTTACACACACACACGCTTCGTTTTACGTTCCATTCATAAAAAATCAGAAGCCAGGCTTAAAAATCAGTACAATTTGGAAAATAAGTACATACTGATGTAATCAACAACGTGAACATTTGTATACAAATAGTGACAGGTCCAGAAGCCTCATAAGAAGCCAGCTGGTGCGAGCGAGACGGGACGATGTTTATTGTTGCGTTCTCGCAATAGCGGTATTGGAGAGGTTTGGCAACGGTGCGCGTGATGAAAACTGTGCGGGATTTAAATATTATTCTTCGAGTATGTAAACCTGGCAACCTTGCATCGAACGTATAGCAGGCGGCCGCCGGCCGGGGCGCGCAGTTTTTATTATTCTTATCAATTCTTGCGACATGATTGAGTTGGTTAATTTACAAGTTTACTTGTGTAGTTTTATTTTTTTTAAATTTTTTATTGTTAGGCTCACGTTTGACTGAAAGCCGGGCTTTTCGGCTTTAATGAAAGGAACGCCCCTGGATGCTACTGGCGCGCAATAAACTAAAGTGAGCCGGAGCAGTATACCCCCCTCCCCTAGATGATCCCCCTAACACATACAACAGCACCAAGCACGTCACTTCACTCAGCGACCAGTACTAAAAAGTCCTGTTTATATTTGATTCACCTAATATTTTGTAATTATTTTATCATAATTACCGCGTAATTTCCGCTCAACTTATAACGTTACACAGCGCCGCAATTTGCAAAAAAAAAAAACGTAACAAAATTTTAATTTCACGGGCCACTTTATCGCATCCTCCTTAAGATTGATCATGATCACACTCGAGACTGCGCAGGAGTTGTGAATCGTACGCACGATGCGTTTGATGTATTCGTATCGTGTTCGTTACGCATTGGACCTTGACATTATGAGCTTAATGACTTGCATGATGTTGTGTGTTAGTGAAGCTATAAATTTTCCGTAGATAATAAAATAGAGTAGCAATATTGCATGGTAACAACGGAATTTGAAATCGCCAAGCGTTCTTAAGCAAGCGTGGTGACCAATGCTCATGTCTTCTGTCTTCTTCTGTATGGAGAGGCCTTTGCCCTGCAGTGGGCCAGCAAAAGGATGGTATTATTAGTATTAAGAGCGGGATTTGTTTGCAGAATGGGCTTGAGAAGACCTTCTATAACGATGGAAGAATTAAAAACCTTTTGACTCCTTCTTTACTGGTTCTAGAAGATTTATAGGCAAAATCTCATTTATTCAGACAGGCACGACGCGACTCTAATAGAACAATTTCTATGAAAACTTCATGTTTTTTTTTTTCTACCGGAATCGCGACTGTCTGCGGAGCCTTAAATTCGTCCGTGTGTACACAGCCTAAATCTTGGCCATTTTTATCTCTTCAGTGATCAATCTGCAAAATCGTATCAGCACAACATTGTTGCATAACGAATAAGAACATAAGATCCATTGATTGGAGATTAAAATTCAATCAACTGGTTATTTGGTTCATTTGTTATTACTACAATAATAATTGAAAACGCATGTTTGATTAATATCAAAATTGACCATTCGTAATGCAATATTCAGGTTTTCAGTTATTACAATTTACACCTTGTATTTTGTCATGATACTCTTGTTTGTTAATATTTCAAGGAAAGGAAAATTCTGAATTGTAGATAACACCGTTAATTAAATTAAAGAAGAACCCTCAGTGGCCTTTATCCTAAAGAAACAAAACAAATTGAATACAAAAACATCTTGCTAATTAAATATTTTAGATTCCGATAAAGTTTTCACGCTTCGTTTCTTGCTGTTTACTTTTAATAACCATTATTTAAGTAAATAACACGGAATAGGCGTCAGGAAAACCACTGAGCTCGTTTTTATTGTTATTGTAATTTATTAGGTTTTCATCACCGTTTTTTATTAATATTATAAATATTTTCTAAGTGAACAGACAACCGTGCTGCTGGGGAGTTTGTTGCGCCACTTCTTCTCCCCAGCGAAAGCACTAGGAAGTGGTGAAGGGCTAGCGTTTTGGGGGAATGTTTTTTTTAATTTTGAAGTTCGAAAAGTGCTGATTCTCAGCTTAGATTGAATAAATGACTTTTGATTTTGCTTAAAACTTCACGCCATGTGTAATTTCTCCAAAACCTTTTTTGTCAATACAACGTTTTATATACCAAAGTAGGTACTTAATATGAGTGATACAAAAAAAGCTTAACTGCCGCCATCGCGCTATCGCAATACCAGCAGCTTTAGGCACCTGTCCCACCGCCGGCGATTAACGATAAGCGAGTAGAGCTAGCAGCTAAAACGAGTTGGCGAGCAATGAGCAGCGAGTGCGAGACGGCGACGAGCGATCTCGAGTAAAAATTATTTTTGGTGCGATTTCGGCCTCATTTCGGCGTGTTTTCGGCGTGTGTCGGCGTGTTTTCGGCGTTTTGTTCACTACCTCGGCCTGTTTTTGGCGTATTTTCGGCCCGTATTTTTTACCAGGGATTACTCGTTGGTATGGGAATATGGTGGAGCAGTGGTAAAGGCCCACGGCGACTTACGAGTTGTAGATCGTGGGTTCGAACCCAGCCAGGCGTTTTACTTTGTGTAAATAATTTCATCACCACTGCTCTCAAAACGGTGAAAGAAAACGTCATGAGGAAACAGGCATGTCCTAGAACCAGCAGTTCGAAGACATGTGACATTCACCGACCCGCACTGGGCCCGCGTGGTGGATTACGACACACGCTGCTAGGACATGCCTCTGTGAGAGGGAGCTCTCACAGAGGCATGTCCTAGCAGCGTGAGTTTCTCAGCGAGTGTTCTGCCCGCCATGCGAGCCGCTGAGCGAGTACTCTCTTTGATAGCTATTTTCTCTGCGTCAAACTAGTGTGGAGATAGTTCTCCCCGGCAGTGTGTTCAGTCAGCGATTAACTATTATTATACACGGGACCTACAATCTTCTGCATGTTTCTTGAGCGAGAAATTCGTCGTTCAATAGCTATTCGCTTCCTCGTCAGCTGTGGGACAGGCCTTAAGGAAGTAGTGCCAACGCCCTGGCTACCGTTTCCTTGAACATAACCTGGCAACTATATCGTATGATATTCAACCTTGAAACCGGCCACGAAGAAAAAACAGGCATTATTATTGTGGTCAATGTTTGGGAAGTTACACGACTACTTGGGAAGGCATGAAGCGAAGCGACTTACAAAGTGTTTTGAATATTGATTAATGGCTTACTAAGTTATATGACACTATTATTTACTGTCGCTTGTGTAGTTCCCGCCTTATACAATGTATCTTGTAGATTCGCAATGATAGCAATGTAAAATTTGACGCCTTTTATGTGACTATTTGAAATAAATTCTTTGACTTTGGAGCAAATAAAAAAGGGTGTGTTAAGAAGTGAAAATTCAGCGCCGAGCATACGCGATTCAGCGTCACCAACCGACTGGAGCCGAGTACACACGATTCATCGTCAACTACCGTGACGGTTCAGTTTCGTTGACTGTTAAGAAAGAGCGCAGTGTGCCTAAACAAGTTTTCACTTCATACTTGCATCGCCTAAACGGAAAATTATGAACTTAGTTATGCCAAAAGCAATGTAAATCAGACTTAATATCTGAAATGATGAACGGTTAAATATTTAATCAAATCTTTTACACAAAATATTAATCTCTCAGCACACAGTTGAGTAATCATCACATAAATTTTACTTTCTGTGTTTAGTAATTTATTTAAGTATTCAAAATATTTGATACTGTATTGGCAAACAGTTTGACTCGGCTTGATCTATGAAAACGTTAATCAAGGCATGCATTTAATTGAACCTCTCTTAATTCCCGTTTTACGCTTCTATAAATATGATTGACAATCTAATATAACGACTCTTTTTGTGAACCTCAAGTAATTTCTGTTTTGGTATTCTAAAATACTAAATAGCGAAGTAACTGCGAATGACTTGGATGTAGCGCCCGCCAGCCGCGCTGCCGCGGCATCGCTCGCTCCGCTCGCTTGGCTCGTGCGTGGTAGGTCACAGTTCCAACCTAACATAATTCGTTTGAGAGCCTTAGTTATTTTTAAAAAAAGTGTGCAATAGTAGAAGCGCAAAAAGTTGAGGCTAATTTATTTTAAAAAGTGTCCAATATTAAAAGGTCAAAAAGGTTAAAGGTCCAGTATTAGAAGGCCAATAAGTTTTTAGAGGATCAGTTAAATCTTTCCCGTTAATTAATATTGTTTAGTAGATGATAACGTAATTAATCGTAAGTACTTATGTTGCTACATAAGTTTTAGTAACAATACGATGGCGCAATACATTAAAATGTCGAGTTACATAAAGAATAGGGGCACTAGTGAAGTCCAATGTCTAAGAGCTATTAGAGAGGTTGATGCCATCCATAATGAGTTCAGTTGACCTATTTTGTAAAAATATCACAAAAGTGAACTTGAAGTGAGCTGATAATATTATAGTAATAGAGTCAATTCCAAGCATCAGGTGGGCTGAAAGCTTCCTTCGAGCTCACTTTAATTAAGTTTTCACAGTGCGATTTTTAAAGAGATGGCAGGTATAGCATAGTTCTGAAAGAGGTACTGACGCTGAAATAATAAAATGACAAACTACAAAGTCGAATATTAAAACAGCTGGTGAAACTTCACAGAAACGATGTAAAAAATATACCGGTTAAAACAAAAAAAAAAAAAACGAAAATACATAATTGTCCATTCCAAAGCGTTGTCGGTACCTATGGAGAAAAACGGACAAGAAACTCCATGGACACTTTACAAAATATTGGTTACATCATTCGTTACTAAAGAAAACAGTGCTCACGAAAGTGTTATATTTTAGTTAAACTAACGTTATTTTAAGATGCTGTAACTATAAAATGAAATTCGAAGCTGTTTCGCTTTTCTATAGAATCTTGTTCTGTAAACTGGTAACCGTATGCCGTGGATCTGTGACGTCAGTACGGGCGCACGCATACACCTATTATTTATGTATTTCTTAAAATAACATAATGAACATTTTAATGTATTTAGAAATTATGTATTACGATTTTGTAGGACGAGTTTGGGTTAATTTAGATCATAGTCTATGATACAAATGTCATTTGCAGTATTCTCCAAAGATGTCTTGATTTTTCAAATATTACTCTACTGTTATTTTTGCAAAAGAAAATTAACAGTTTATATAAACGGAAAACAAGTCCATTCTCTCTAAGCATTGAGCGCCGACTGATGTTAATTTTAGATAATCGGGATGCACAAATATCGATATTCTTTTATCGATAAGAGTGTTTTATCTTCTGATACAGATAGTAAAGTACAAGTCCAGTAAAAAAATTATTAAAATTCACAATTAAGCTAAGTACAAAGTGGCAAGTTGAATTTGTCATATCCGCCGAAAGCTTTTTGGGGTCTTGAACAAGCGCTTTTGATTGGTTTTTTAATTAACGAAACCAACAAAATTAATTATAAACAGTTCTCCTTCTACATAGACTTAACTCATAGTCAACAGCAAAACAAACCGGCTATTGTAGCATACGACTTCCCAATCTTGGCATTCAGAGCCAGTAACAGGGGTTCCCTTTCAGCGTTACATTGGTACGCCATCTCCATAAAGCTTTACGTATATTGCGACCTCCACCACATGTTTTGTTGACGTTTATTTTTCTCTGTAATAAGTCGAAACCAATCGCAACCAATTGTCAACCCTTTGTTCTTCAACCTTTACTTATCTGAACACATTAAATCTCAAAACAATAAACATCCATGAAACTAAAGATAAATAATTCATGTTTACGATGTTGTGCGTTTGAGGAAGCGCTAGTGTGTTATAATTAGCGTGGAAAAGCAAAAACACAATGATTAATCAAATACTCATGCTGACTTTGAAATAGGTAGCCGTTTACTCGGCCACGATAATTTTATTGTGTTCGTTAGATTGATTCAATATGCTGTAATAGGGATCGGTTAAGCTTTACAGATAACGGCTTATACATTAGGTTGGGTAGTAATGTAATTTGGTTTGCCCCGAGGATTAATTTTGAATTATATCCCGTGGTAGCGTAGGAGATCTAGACTTACCTAACCACAATGGCTTTGTTTCCAGACAAACTATCGAAGTCGATGGCTGAACATATAACTGTGTCAAAACAATGGTTTCTTTACCTACATCGCAGAACAGGTGGATTGATGAGGTTGATGGTAATTCTATTGTTCCCTAATGCACATCAAAACTTCATTTGCTAGCGTCAGAATTCAGATTTCGTACCTTTTGTCTTGTCGTGAGTTAATCTGTAACATCATTAAATCGTCGTGCTAATTTATCGATATCGATATTTTCACGCTTCAAACATTTGTCTACACCGCTAGCTGCTCGCATTAGCAACTTATAAATAGTGCGCGTAAAAATCACGTGTGTGTCGGTACACTAGCCTAGTGCGTCGCGAGATATCCACGGGATCGCACGTCCAGACAAATAGCTTTATTACTTTCTTGGAAAACTGTCTGGCAATTCACTAACAGTGTTTCGACCCCTGAATGTTTGGATGCTTTGCAAAATTATGAAATCTATACTATACAAGGTGTAACTTAAATAACGCACAACCTCTTAAGGGGTCATTGTACTCATCATTATGAACAACTTTTACTATGGGACCAAACCGAAAATCGCGAAAAAAAATCAGCTGTTCCCTACATTTTGACGAGTTATGCGAACATAAATGTAGGGAACATCTGATTTTTTTTTCGCGATTTCAGGTTTGGTCCCATAGTAAAAGTTGTTCATAATGATGAGTACAATGACCCCTTAAGAGGTTGTGCGTTATTTAAGTTACAACTTGTATACTAATAATAAAGAGAAGAGTTTGTTTGTTTGAACGCGCTAATCTCTGGAGCTACCGGTCGGATTTGAAAATCCTTTTTGCATTTGATAGCCAGATTCTTGAGGAAGGCTATAAGCTATTTAACATCACGCTATGACCCTAAGGAGCCGAGCAAAAAGAAAAAAATCGGAAAGAACGCTCAGCGATACGAAGTGATGCGAGGTGAGTCGCGGTAAAAAGAAATTTAACGCGGACGAAATCCCGGGCAAAAGCTAGTCTTCATATAATTTCGTAGAACTTAGTAAAGTTTACTCAAGAGAACTGAACGAGATTGTGGTTTGCACATAAATGTACCACTTGAAACAGGTCGGTACGTACATTACATACCACTAAATCGATTAACGGACCCTTTGCGAATCCGACCCCATCATATGGGGCGATGCAAACCCCATTAGGGCTGCTGTTCATTTACGAGGGTGTGAGTCCGGTGCGTTTTTTACAAACCTTCTCCATTTCACTTTATATTTTATTTTGTTCAACATTTTACTGAGGCATGAGATAACAGTCTTCCACCTCGAGCTTTTCAGAATAAATTAGATATTGTCTACAGATTTAACACGCGTCCGTTGAGATCTTGTTTACAAGAAAGGCACTGCTCATTTTTGGCGGCTAATCTCTTACAAAAGATCTTCATTTTTTTTTCTGTTTACATGGCATGGCAACGACCTTACCCGTTCCCGGTCGCTTTCAAGCGACTGCAACTCGACGCTTTTTTCCCAGAGGAACTCGGATATCTCTGTCCCTGTCTCCAATCCGATTTCATGTCTTAGCAGGCTGCGCTTAAATCGATTTGTCTCGCCTTAACTCGCCAAGATGCCATCAACGATGATATCGCTGTCCCGTTCCATCTTTTTAAACCTGTCCTTGTGCTGCCAGATTTAATTTGCCTTTTTTTGCTGCGGTTGAAATGTGGCATCGTTGCTATTAGACGGCTGGTTTTAGAAGCGCTTCGCGTTGCACTTAATGCAGGGGATCTGCAAGCTGACGTGGCCCGTCCGCGTCTGCCTCACAGTTTGGTGCATATTAAATTCGGTTGGAATGGTTCGGGTACATAATGTAAGGCCGACTGTTAGTGGCTTAACTGTGGGAAGTATGTTGGTATAGTACGACTTTATGTCATGCCTATTACATTCTGTTTTACGACTCGTCTGCAGTTGGATTCAAAACATATGTGTTGATAGACTGCTGCTTTGTACCGAAAGCTATAACAAAACGTTTACTGCTCATTAAGTAAGGAAACAGTGAGAAAGAGCAGTTGAAAGTTTTAACTTTTTATTGGTTCGTTAATTTTTATTTCATTTTAATACTTGCCGCTGGTTTAATAGTTGCGGAGATTGATTAATTTGTAATGCAGCTCTTTCACTGTCGCATACTATCCTATAATTGGAGGGAGATAATTTTAATGTCTGTTATATGTACAGTGGCGTCCAAAAGTTAGTTGACATTTTTCCACTTTAACATGAATTTTAAATCATAGTGTGACACATTAATGATTTAAAATTCTTATTCCAAATGTTTGAAATGTACACTATAACGTTTTTATTGACTAACTAGCTGCGCCACGCGGTTTCACCCGCATAAGTCTCGATCCCGTAGGAATGTCGGGATAAAAAGTATTCTATGTGTTAATTCTGGTTATAAACTATCTGTGTGACAAATTTCATCAAAATTGGTCCAGCCGTTTGAGCGTGAAGAAGTAACAAACACACATACACACACTAACAAACTTTCGTCTTTAAAATATTGATATGACTAATCATAAAATTTAATTAAGTAATCCGGCAATTTTGTCCACTAATTAAGTGTTCATCTTTATTTGAACGTTCTCTGGTTGTTCATGATCGATCCATCCTCTACGAGGAGCGTGCATCCTCATCCTGTTATTATGGCTATTTCCTTTGTCCGTGCCTTGCGCTGCGGCATGAATCTAGTGATTTATTAATTGTGGGCTTTTATTAGCGTGTAGTTAAATTGATGATACTGACAAACCTGAAATTAATGATAATAGAAAATTAAAGAGAAGGCTTTGAAACAAATCGTCTATGGAGCTTAATCTATTATGCTGTTAATACTCGTAATGTCAAACCATATCAACCCATTGCTGGGCAAAGGTTCCACCATGAACAATTGCTGAACTTCAAAGTACTTTAAGCTCAATTATCATCAAAATAAACCTCGAAGTACCGACCACACAATGCATCCGATAAACCGGAACCCTGGTCGTCCCGCGTTACACAACGCGCTTGTAGGGTAACCATTTCGGAAATTTGAAAAGAGCTGACAAAAAAAATCCAGACTATTTACGGGCGAATTTCACCAACGAAACTAAAGGACACCAACACATCTAAACAGCGTTCAAGAGCTGTCAGTGTCATCGTTTGACACTGACAGCTCTTGAAAGCCGATGAAATGTGCTGATCGCATTTAGTTGTATTGGTGAAATTCACGCATAGTGTTAATTTATTCAGAAAACTGTTTTTTTTTTTATAATTAATGTAACTTAATCTTTTTATGTAAAAAAAATCCCCTCTTGTCGGAAAAGTACAGAAAAATTACAAGTCCGGACGGGGCGGCAAAAAGATGGACATGTCCGGATAAATCCGGACGGATGGCAACGCTACGCGCCTGCGCCCGCCATGTTACCATGTAGTGCACTCAGGCGCAACGTCGCGTGGCAGTAACCGCTTCCGCCACAGATACTAGCACATCCTATTAGGTTGCTTCAGAGGCGGAATGGCGGCTCAACCTGTGCATGATTAGAAGAAATTCGTTTGTAATAGTTTGCTAAGGTTTTTCGGCTTTCGTAAAGTTTGAAGGCTAGCTGAAATCATGCAATTTCCATTTTTTTGTATAGTTAGCTAGTTTATTTAGAAGCTTTCAGCTTATAAAATCCTGCTTTTTAGATCATCTTCCAACTATCCCAGTGTAGAATTCCTGCAATCAATGGCTGTGGTAGTGAAGAGCATTCAATATGTAGTAGGCTACCTCACCAATATGTTTATCCAATTATTCTCTTCATCTCCAGGTTATAATTGATGCTAGTTAACAATCCTCTACGTAAACTCATAAATATGTATTTAAATTATCCGTATAAGTTGTAAACTTATGTTCACGACCTGTCCTGAATGTCCAAATCCAAGTGTCCACGTCTCCTCTTATTTCAACATCTCACTTTACATCAACAGACAACAATTAAAAGCGAACAAAGGAACCCAAGTGTTTGGTTACAATCATCCTTATACCATACGATTCCTTAACGCACTAGTTTTTACGATCTCTTACAATGGAAGACCATCAACACAAAATCACTAAAGAGTTTTCATTCAGTTTTTTGGAAACTATATTTACACACGGCAACATTATCATCATTACCTGTTTAAACCGTCACAGGATTTTGAACCCTATAGCTTTTCTCCCAAGGTTGATATTCCCAGGTGAGCTATCGATCATAACAAGGAGTGTTGCCATGCTCTGTACGATGGTTAGTGTTGTCATTGCGTTTAATTATCTGACTTGTCAACTCGTTCATTATAGAGGCACGTCACGCGACGACAGCGATGCGTGGTAATCACGATATTTTCGATAAAGGCTTGAGCACATTCGAGGCTTTCGAGGCTTGTTTATCAACTCCTTTCATTATTAATGTCTTAAGCTTGCTAATGACAACTCTAAACAACGTTTTGACAGTTATGTCGAGTAATAACATTAAAAACCACCCATTTGGACCAAATAACTGAACTACAATACATTTTCATATCGAAAGCTATCAAGGTGTCTTTCCGATCGATTTTAATGACTTTTAGACGAAATTAATGTCCTTCCCAAAATATGAACCAGATTCTAAATAAATTAACGAACGTAATCAAAGATGAACTAATTTGGCATTTTTAATTTGAAATGAAAAATAAGCTGTAGTTTTAGCAATTAAACAGTGTTCCAAAAATGTCGGAAACACATTAGGTTGTGTTTGATCTACAACCTGAGAATAATGTAGCCTCGCCCTAGCTTAGTAATTGGTTTTAAGCGCATGCATGTATCGCTGGCCTAAATTTCCTGCATTATCTGTGGCCATACATAATATCGCGGTCATTAGCTAAAACACTGTTTATTTAACTCATGCATTCGCAATTATGTCACAGTGTACCTAAATATCTCCTGCTGCAGTACCAAAACTAGTTTGACATTGGTGCAGGTTCTGTTGTTCACAAACTAAACTAAATTTAAGTTCACTGCATCATTTTCTTTCTATTTCATTAAGAATAGGACAGAAGATAAATATTAGTTTAGTCCTGTCAAATTAATCAGCGCCTGACGTAAAATTGACATATTTTTAGTACCCAATTTTTTAATCACGTCTAAACTTGTCTTTGGAGTATCTATATTTGTCATTTATTTTTTTTGTATCTTGATTAGCCTTCATCAAGAATTGGTCTATTAACTGCAGAATTTTCCAAATCCGATAGGTAATTCTGGAGATTACCCCCTACATACAAATGTACAAACAAACAAAAAAAAAAATACCTTTATAATATCATTATAGTATAAACCATAACCATCGATTTCTGATTACAATCATATAGCATCTGTATGGCTCTCGTTTACGTCAAATCCTAACTGTTTCAACAATCAAGTTTAATATTAATTGTGCTTCATAATTAAATCTTTCGAACTATCAATCAAGAAATACATAAAAGTCCACGATAATTAATCCAATCCATCGCCGGCTCTAATTAATACAAAATGTTTGGTCATCACTACATAGTATAAAACAAAGTCGCTTCCCTGTCTGTCTGTCCCTATATATGCTTAGATCTTTAAAATTCCGCAACGGATTTTGATGCGGTTTTTTTTAATAGATAGAGTGATTCAAGAGGAAGGTTTATGTGTATAATACATGCATAATATAGTAGAGAAACACTTATAATTTTAGAGGTTTCTAATGTGATGTCGTAAATAAACACATTTTTTTGCGCTTACATTGTAAACGCTGGCTGAACCATTCGAGATAGATCAAAATAATGTACTACAGTATTGTACACCTTAAAAAGTTCTACAAAAAAGTCCGCGATGGTATATGTCTATCTCTTAGGGATAATCCACAATAACCATTTTTTATCCTTAACTTTTTACGAGAAATAATGGCTTATTTAAGAAGCAATTTTAGGCAATACAGCATTAATCCTTATCCAATTAATTACCTTAAAAACATTGTGCATTTCATATAGATCATTATGGCCCTTTACAGCATGTAATTTAAATGAATATTTTTGAAGATATTACAGTTTTAAAATGCGGGCGTTACCGGCCGGGCAGTCGGCCGGTGGCGCTTGAAACTACCCAACGGATTTTCAACTTTATCACTAAAAAATAAGGTTCAAAATTGATTGGGAAATTTTGACAGTTTCGGGTAGCTTGATGTGCTGGCGTCTGTACTACAGTATTGTACACCTTAAAAAGGTCTACAAAAAAATCCACAATGGTATATGTCTATCTCTTAGGGATAACCCACAATAACGATTTTTTATCCTATACTTTTTACGAGAAATAATGGCTCTAAAATTATCAGTGTTTCTCTACTATATTATGCATGTATTATACATATAAACCTTCCTCTTGAATCACTCTTATCTATAAAAAAAAAAAAAGCGCATCAAAATCCGTAGCGTAGTTTTCAAGATCTAAGCATACATAGAGACAGACAGACAGCGGGAAGCGACTTTGTTTTATACTATTTAGTGATCAGCATTGCACCCGTGCGAAGCCGGGGCGGGTCGCTAGTTCTATATAAATCAATGGAAACATGTGTGGGAAAGCTGTAGGTGTGAATAAACTAGTCAGTTTTCATTAGTGGCTTATGTTTTGGGTTTCTAATTGATTCTAAGAAAATATCATAAATTTATCTCTTAGGTCATAATTCAGAAAAATATATTTGTTTTAAGACTTCTTGGAAGTTGTTGCACTGGTTTTTGGCGAACTGTAATTAATTAGTCTGTGGCATTTCTAGGAAAATGAAGTCAGACTTTACGTTTGACTTTGAAATGATCGCAAGACGATTCTTGGATCGCATGATTCTGACGTCAAAAGTGCATCTATTAGTCACATAATTAATACTGTACTTTTAACCGTAAACCGAGCGATAAAATACTTGAGTCATCTCAATTCCATCGAGATTTTTTTATACGATCGAAAAAGGTTTTTTTTGCCTCCTTTCTGCAACTGTTTCTATTGTTATACAAGTACACAGTAATTTATATACCATTGTATAGATAATTTAATGGATATTAATTCTGTACTTCTCAAAAATTCATTTAATGCAGTAGAAACGAAAAATCATCAAAATATTTCTAAAAATTTCCCGTCGATCAACTGTGAAACCTGGAAACATTGTAGCTTGCGAAAATATCAATTAATTGACTCTTTTTTTTTAATAGATTCTTTTCGCCCATAAATAGTTTCATCCATAGGAGGAACCCTATTGAATATGGCTCTTTTATTAAAAATAGGTAGTTTATTTAATTTCTTTTATAAAAAATAAAAACTTTAAATAGTTAAGTTTTTCTATAAAATATTATCAAAATTTACTACCATAGTTGTCATTGTAAGTAATTCACAATAGACATTCAATAGTTATACCGTGAACATTATAAACATGCGGTCAGCTGATGGGGTGAACGCCCAGCCGGTGTCATTGACCCTCCTAATGGTGTACAAACCTATTCACTGATGACAGTGTGATGAGAGTGAAATCTCAACAAGTGTATGATTATTCGGTGACCTTTGATTTTGACCGTTAGTTCTATGGAAGTGGAGAGTTTATTTAGTACTCGTAAGTGGAAAAGATTGACAGCCTTGGACATATGTTAATTACGCGCATAAATAATTGTGATTGGATGACCAATCGAGTTTTTCGTCATCGCAAAGATTGTAGGTTGTTTTTTTAGGGTTCCGTACCCAAAGGGAAACATGGAACGCTATTACTTCCGCTCCCCTGTCCGTCCGTCCGTCTGTCACCAGGCTGTATCTCATGAACCGTGATAGTTAGACACTTGAAATTTTCACAGATTATGTATTTCTGTTGCCGCTATAACAAAAAATACTAAAAAACAGAATAAAATAAATACTTAAGGGGGCTCCCATACAACAGACATGATTTTATTGCCGTTTTCATAGATAATGGTACGGCACCCTTCGTGCGCGAATCCGACTCGCGCTTGGACGGTTTTTTTTTGTTTTTTCTCTTAAATTATTACTTGTATATACAAGCTATATGTACGATGGAATTTCTGATCGGGAAATTCTCAAGGCCTAGGGGTCAGTTTCTCAAGTACCTACTTAAATTTTACTTATAAACAGAAGTCTAAGTCTCAACTTCCACGTTTCTAACTTCTAAAAATGGCGAACTTCCTTACAACCCTTCATCCCCTATCTAACACATGATAGGGGATGAATTTTCAAAAAATCTTTCCTGAGTGATCGCCTTCGTTATGCAGATATGTTCGTTGTGCAATTTCAAATAGCTTTTATTAGCAATCTTAAAATTAGTTATAGGTAATATTTATATAAATTAAAGGTTTAGACATCAGAAATCTCCAGATTGCTTTGCTCTTTAACCTCCCGCAGGCTTTTTCATAGCTCAAGGTCGTGAGATTTCCTCCTCCATGTCCATCTCATAGTAGTTCTTCCCATATTTGAAATGGTATTCCTCTTTGATACTATTCTGCTACCTCTCTGCTCCATCTTCCGTTTTTAGTAAAGTAAAGTAAATCAAGATATAAAGCTATGTCACTTGTTTATTTAATTGAAGAATTTGTTGACAAGCCATCAGAGGAAATGACAAGTTTTCTTCGTATCACTATATCCTAAGTCCCACATTCTCGGTCAATAGCAATGTTCGCTATCTGACACCAGCTGCCTTTCCATATATGTATGTTACAGGCGTGACTTACTCATACAGCGGAAGGTGAGAAAAAAACCTTCTAATTAAAAAGTCATTGAACTCAGTGGTATTGACTTTGAAATAATATTTGATAATGGAGCAGTAGCTCGTCAATATGGAAACGGTAGTAAGTTTTTTTTTATAGAGCAAGCGTCACATTTGCGTCATAGTTTTTTTTTTAGATACCCCAATTTGATACTACGGTACTTTTTATTACGCAGGTAAAAGTCTATTTTAGGGCATTTTTACTTGTTCGTGACTAATAAAGGTATCGATTTCATGTTTTATATATCATGCCTGTATTCCTCCAATTTCGTCAGTTATGTTTAAGTCCCATGTAATATTGGGCGAGCCATCAACCGGCACAAATCCAGACTCCGGTCTGCGACTGAGAAATCCCAGATGGAAAAACCCAACAACACTTTTCCCGACCCGGGAATCGAACCCAGGACCACATGCTCAGCAGTAGCACATGCGACCAACGAGGCAGACAAATATTGATACTGCACCCTAATTGCGTAAGACACATCAATCGGAGTCTGAATCATGTTGAAGCAAATTGCTAATCCATTGCTTCATAATTTCGAAAAATTTGTCTGCTCAACACGTAAATAACGCAATGGATGTTGTTAAACTGTCAAAATGAAACCGATTCCGATTGATAATGTGTTACTTTTTTGGTTAAATTTTTTATTGCCAGTTCCAGTTTCAAGTCTATTTTTGGGCATTTTCATTGTGACCAATGAAGGTGTCGATTTCATTATTTTATAAGGATTTAATAATACATTATTATTATTGGTCATGTCAAGTCACCTTTGAACCTCTTTCGTAATAACAAGCATTGCGTAAAAGTTTAAACAATTATTAAAAGTCAAATATCAGATTACGCCATTCAGATGCAATCATTCAAGATAAAATCCACTTATGGTTGATGTTGGTATTGAATGTCTCGAAAGTAGCACTTAAAACTGAAAATAATGAACATAAAATTCACTTACTTATAATTATGTTACTTTTTAAAAACAGTTGAAATGTATACAATATTTATTATCCCATATTTTGCCAGATATAAGTCCCAAACATAACCTTTTGCCATCAAAATAAAAAATCAGTTAATCTAACAGGGTTGAGAATCAGCACTAATTGAAAATCCCAATAAAGCTACAATCTCGGCGGTCTTTTTACGCATATGCCAGTTGCTAGGAAAACTCTGCTTGCGCGATGCAGGATTTTCTCGTGACGTGAGTGTGATCTGTAGTTCGCATGTGGCGATGTAGATACCGTCACAAAACTGTTTCAAACTATTCTTGGAATCGAGTCCTGTGCTTCATCAAGATAAAACCTTAAATTCCTAGCGTTAAAGGACTTTTGAATACGGCAATTATGTCAATAGGACAACGCGTCAGACTTACCGAAATAGCCCTATGAGATAACATTCTGTCCTTTGCATCGCCCACGGGCCCTTTAAGTAGGTGCTTCATTACCAGAATGAAACACAGTCGAATTTGCAGAAGTACCATTTTCTATGGCTCTTCATCGTCATCATCCGAAAAGAAATCCGACTTGAATTTTGTAAGTACAGAATTCAAAACAAACCCTGTCTTTGTTCGTCTTAAAAACAAAGAGACATCACGCCGGTATACCCCAAAGGGTTGGGCAGAGGGGTACCTTCCTCATAGAGCACCCACATTTCAAGTCCCATGTATTAGGGGGCGAGCCTTTTTCCATCAGCTGGACACACATCCAGACTCCGGGCTTCCACTGAGAAATTCCACATGGAAGCAATGAAATTACTGATGGAAGACCTAGGTGGTAGGTATACCTACCCACCCTCATTCTATGTCATACAGTTTCAACGTTAAAGTGTAAGGTCACCCGGGGCAGTTGTAACTAAAAAATACAAAACACTAAGTTTGGTTGATTAGTGTTACCTACTGTCTTAAAAACTTGTTTATTTGATTAGTTTGCCTAATTACACATCCAAACAAACAACCGATCAAACATTCAAATAGCTGTGAAAATAACTTGTAGTGACGCGATTTCTTCATAACGTTGGAATTAGTTACATTTGAGGTAAATGTAACTAACTTCCACAGACTATTTTCTATTTGATTAAAAAAAAAAACCAAACCTGAATATTATTGTTGGTCTTCATGTTGTTTATAGGATTTAATAGAGCTGCTTCTGTAGATAGCGCACGAGGATTAAATTGTCTTACTCATCTATTAATACAGCTATACTCGTACAGGCTGATAGGCTACAGGTAACATCATTCATCACCCAGGAACTAGTGATTGTAGGGTCTAATAATCATTTAGCTCGCAGATAATAGGTGGCGTTTTTTTAATAAAAGCTATATTACAGGCGTTATGTTGCAGAGTTGCCATAACCAAGTACATAGTTGCAATAGCCCTGGTTCACCTTATGTTATTTGTGGAATGAAGTAATAGAAGCCTATGTCCAGCAGTGGATTGGAGCTGGAAAAATTAATAAAGACCTTCAGACACAACCGCTTACCCCGTCGCAATTTTAGATCTAATTAATATTTAAAATGTTCGACAAAGCTAGTTAGTTCATTATCAAGGCATTAAGGTCTATTATTGTCTGCCAGGATTATATAAATACTCGTTATCCTACCAGCTTATACTAACAAGTTTATCTTGATTGATTATAGCACGCTTTCGCAAATATATTTTCATTGGTACATTGTGAAAAGGTCACCGCGAGTTTTAATACTTTCTAATTAATAAAATGTTGTTTTTATACCGGGTATAAAAATATACTGCTTAACGTTTTGTTTACTTTAAAAGTTGATGAGTTAGCTTTCGCTGTCATAAAATCAGAATTAAACGTTATATCATCAAACCAAAATGAAATAACTTGTGAGATTAACAATTATGCTTTGAACATGTGCTTTATTATCACTATAACCATTCAAAGGATTCAGTATTACCCACTGCTGGGCAAAACCGTTCCTTGAATGATGCACTTATCCTAGATCCCGTGCCATTCGTTTTCTTGATTCCTCATAATATGCCTAGACTTTTCCCAAATATGTTGGTCGGCTTTCAGGGTAACCGCCTGCAGCTGAACCAGTCTTGTTCTTGATCCCTATGAGGGTTGTCACCTCCAAAATCATCATCATTCCAGCCGAAAGCTGTTCTTGCAGACTGCTGGACATAGGCCTCCACAAAGCGTCACTTCGTCGACCGATCCTATGCTTCTTACTTACTTAACATTCACCAAATTTGCGTGTACTTTTCCGTACGCAAAATACGCGCATTGACGTGGAGTTGCGGACACCAGCCCGTATTACCTATTACCTATCAACAAAATTCGCCAGTTCATGACAGTTGTTCTACTATAAATTCCCTGCAATATCCCTCAGCAGGATCTATAGCCCACTAGCTACAGATGTAGTCTTTGTTCGGTTGCAACTCGCAATATAGCCCAATTACCGACTGACAGGGCAGTGTCCGCAAGCGAGCAAAGCCGCGGTTTGTGGTCGAGCTCTGTGCGCAATATCTAGCGATATGGTTTGAATTGCACACATTTCTGTTGTGAAGTAGGTACTTTGAGTTTTTTTTTAGGAAAATGGTCGCGTTGTTACTTGTTGAAGTAGCTGATAATGATATTTAGACGAAGTTAGCTAGAAGAATGTTGTCATAAATTCGAAAAGAAGGAGTAGACTAGAATGTTTTTTTAGAACATTGGTGGCGATTTTTGATGAAGAAGATGATGCTAAATCGCAATATTCGGACAATATTAACAGGAAAGTGATAAACAAAAAATGTAGATATGTTCTCATAAGAAACTATATAATTTTTGTAGGAATAGATTAGTTTAGTTCCATAGAGCAAAAGAGACGTCTCGGCGGCCGCTGCTAGGCTAGAGACGGTACTGCCGGTCGATTCTGTAAAAATCTCACCGTAAAATCATAAGTGAAGTGAGCACTTAATAGTGTCAATCCCTAGCGAATGACAGCTCACTCCACGCTCACTTCACCCAAGCTTTCACGGTGAGATGGTTACAGAATCGCACGGCTGTAAAGACTTCATACTCGGCATGGTGATTTCGTGCTCTGTGCTTAGTTTGTTCTAGAAATCTATGAGACTTAAAAGTTTATGTCAATATGTAAAGATAAGATAAATACAGATTGTATTAATGTTGGATTGACCAAATCACATGAAAACAGTTTGTTACTGCATCATCAGTATAGTCATAAAGATACATCCTCTTCTGCTCGTAGATTTCTTTACCGACAATAAATTAATTTTCGAATTTTGGACCGCTTTCTTTTTGATGACAAGTCAAGACAGAGAAAACCTATTAACGAAACTAATTAGCAAAAATCTATATTCCGTTTCTCTAGTCAATCAAGTTTCCTTTTAATGATCAACTTTAAACCACTTTCTTTTCCCTTGATGACACCACAAACCAAACAGCAACACCTAACAAGACTAATTAATAAATATCCCTAATTTCCATAAATTTCCGTAACAGGCCGAGCAAGAGTCAACTCATTACGTATAAACAAACCAGTTTTCAAAAACTTGTAACTAAAAAGACATGTTTTCTCGGTACCCTTCGTAGGTACTCCTGAAGAGGTTCGTAAAACAATGCATGTTTTGATAAGTTTTCGAGCATCGCGTGCAGTAGGCAATCGATACGAGTGTAAACATTTCATGTACCTATTAGTCTGCACGAACTGTTAACAGCTGATTGACTTGGGATTGGGATTTTGGTAGTAAATTTTAATGATGTTGGTGATTTTTTATTAGTTTTGGGGGGAAGATGGAAAAACAGAAGCAATCAATAAGGTTAATCGATGGTCAGTGGCCGATTACAAGTAATTGGCTAAAGTGGCTTATCATAATCTTTTGCTAGGCATACCTACGTCTCTTCAAAGTCACTGTCTTGTCTTTTTCATATAAATTATTATCGCAATGGCAGGATAAAGAAGAGATGTCTTCATAACGAATCATAGGTTCGACAAAAGTTCGAAACAAGAATTGCCAAATGAAATATCTGAGTTCGAGAAAAATTGGTCTGTAATTTACCGACAAAATCCGCAATCGATTATACATAATTATATCGATAATTTTTTTTATGCATTTTGCAGTGCAACATGCGAGTTGACTTGACTAATTGGGTTACACATTAGTGAAGTCATACGATATGTTTCTAATCGAATTATATCAGATCGTATGTTATGCTTCCGTCCCTTATATCAAGCGCGAAACCCAGTATCTGGAAAGTGGAGGTCAGATAGGCAGTCGCTTCAAGTAAAATACTGTTATTCAGCTGCACCAGGTCAGACTGGAAGCCGACCCCAACATAGTTTACTTTGGGAAAAGGCTAGGCAGATTAATTGATATCAAGTGCGTAAAAGATTATAAAGTAGCCCTTAACAACGCAATAAGCGTAATGCTTAAGCCAGTTAATTACAAGAGCGATGCACCAAGTTTCTTGCAACTAGACCCATCATTTGAAATATAAAACTCATTCTAAGAAACAGTAAGCGTCAAAAGCTTTTGTTCTACAATATTTCTCGGAACATATTTCTTTGTAGCCTCCTTCTATATTAAATCTTTACTCTTTGTCGAGTTGCATTATTTATGACCTGTGGATCTTCTTGGCAAAGTGGAATCTGAGGTTTTCGTTGTGACGTAGGAAATACTTTTGCTACACTATGTGAATGGGTTTGACTTTGTTTGTATGTAGCTTCGTTAAATGCAGTGCACATTATTTATTTTTTATACCTATTGTACCCACTGCTGAGCAAAGGCATAAGTGCTTCCAGCAACTCTTTTCTCGCACTACCTCAAACTGGGCTGGTCACGGTAAGCGTCCAGGTCATCTCGTCCCCTCTTTCTGGACCGGTCTCGGCGGCGCCGTCCATATTCAAGTATCCATGTGTTTGCACTTTATATGTTGCAAATGTTGTCTTTATACAAAAAAGTTCCTAAGGATCGCCAATCATCATGATCTCGTCATCATCAAACATAATCATCATGCATTTCTCTCTGACACCATCGCTTTTGACCAGCATTTAAACAACTTGATTTATCGAGTTGAATACTTGGAAGGATATCAGATACGGTAATGTGGTTTTAACGTTATTCTCAGTCCCTATCAGTTTGCGATCGTATTCTATCATCTCTGTAGGATATTACAGGATATTACTTGCTCTCTTATTTCCAAATCGTTAACCAGAAATGTCTACCACTTTTATGAAAAAGATTTTACTTCAAGCATTCTGTGCTTTGTTGTTCTTGGACTTGTGAAACTACACTAGACTCGTAGCTTCCTTAACAACTCAGCCAATTAACTAAGTACCCTACACACCTTACAAACACTAACTTTCTCTAATAGACTTCATTAATTCGTCCTGTCTGAAAGCCTCTTATTGTATTCGTAAACAAGCTGGCGAGACAACAAAGGATTTGATTAAGAGACTTCGTTTATTTATGACCTTGCTATCGTATCGGAGAGTAGAATGTGAATAGAGTGATAATGGGCTAAGAACAAAAACAGTGCGCATGGAATTGGAAAAACAATGTGTGGCGCGATGCCATGTCTGTAAAAGTATGAATATAAGCTTCATCATCGTCATTAACCTAGTCTGCAGGCGACGCTTAGGCCGGCCATACATGGACAACTTGAAGCAGCCAGTATTGATTGCTTCGAGCTGCGACTGCATAGCACACTACAGTCTTCTGCGCAGACACATACACGGAACCGCTGGAGCAGTCGCGACTGCTTCGGGCAGTCGGCAGCGCGGTGAAATTTCATTGTGCGGTCAAGCAGTCGCCAGGCATACACTCGGCTCTCTCTCTCGGCTCTCGTTGATAATAGGTAAATCTTTCTCCAAAGCTCTCTCCAAAATTAAGGTCTCACGTAACATTTGTAGACGGGAACTCCATTTGCTCTCTACTCCGTGTTGTTCGCTTATCTCACCGCCTTTCTTTAGAAGCTGGGAAATGCACTTATCCACAGCGGTCAGTGCACAAACAGAATACAGTTACGTTGGGTCAGTTTTATATTTATTTGTTTGCGAGTGATTAATGGCAGGATATCGGGCAGCAAGGGCGAGCGATAAGCTGATGCTACGACGCAGTAAGGTTCACAATAAAATCGTTTCCGTGTTCGTATCGTATAGGAAATCGGAGCGGGAATCGGATGCGGAATAATTGATATAGTGCTGGGATATTGCGGTTTCAATATCAGAGATTATTGGAGGGATCTGTTTCGCGCCGCAAGTGCAATCATCTTGGAGGTGTGATGGCGTGATGATGCATTCTGTTTGTTACATTATCTTGGGAAGATAGGTGCGTGGTTGTTAACGTGGGGATTGCTTCCATATTGGAAGGAAATCATTTCAATCAAAACCTGTTAGTTTTATTGGATATTTTGTAACTTTAGCTGGCCTATTTTATCAGTGGTGTTAGCCAAAATATTAGCTAAGGGATTAGCAATATCAGTAGCGTCCATAAGTTCCTTTAACGAGCTATAAAAAGGTTATGAATCAGCCAAGAAAATTGGCTTAATCTCGAAAACGATCACTTACTGCCATATTTGATTAATTCTGATTAAAACTGCTCAGCACTTCGCACTTATCACTTCAACAAAGGCACGTCAGGATGTCCTTATTAATCGAAGAGATGAAGACAATGTCATTTGTACACTTATCATTATAACTTTATATAGCACTGTGATGGATGATCCTGGACTTTGATGTGGGTGAATCCTATTGTGACAGAAATCTTTTGTTTTTCGAGAGACAAAAAGAAACAACCTGTATATAACAATAAATTATTTTTCTAATGAACATTGTCGTGGTTGGAAGCGCTAACCGACCATGAGGTTTCACTTTGCACGACCTGGGTTCGATACCCATGTCGTGCAAAGTATTATTGGAGTTTTCCATCAAGAATTTCTCAGTCGCAGCCTGTAGTCTGGATTTGTGCCCGGTTGATGCCAATAGGCTCGCCCCCTATTACATGAGACTTAAGCAAAACTGGCGATTTCTGAGTGTAGGTACAGACGCCAGCACATCAAGCTATCCGAAACTATCAAATTTTCCCAGTCAACTTTGAACCTAATGCTTTAGCGATAAAGTTGAAAATTTATTAAAGAAATTTGACAGATTGTAGCAGCTTGATGTGCTGGCGTCTGTACTATAGGTTCGCCTCTGCTTAACACTGGGGTTAACAGGCGTCATGTTTTGTTTATGTTTTTTTTAGGAAGGAGTAAGTTTGGTGTTGCTTGAGTTATTCATACTTTTACAATAATGACAATTAATTAAATTTAATTAATTTCATAAAGTTCAACAATGTAAAAGTTAACATAACCCGCAGCTTTGATACAATCTCTGTGACCGGTCAAACAGTCAGACGCTTTCATACATATGGAGACTTTTAATATAACTTTAACTTTCAAAGAAGAAAAACCTATTAATAAGTTAAAGATACGAAGTTTTTATTTCCATTAGGCGCGTTTCAGTTAAGCAGTCGGCCTATAATACGATGTAAGTACTTACGTGAATTTGGTTTTAATTCATAGATATGTTTTCTGAATAAGTTTAACGTTAAGTTACCCAGGTCAAAGCTACTTCCAGCCAATAAATCAGCAACAATTCTTCCCTAATGTCACTTTAAATTGTTGTGTTCGTCATAAATATCCCCAAATAACTACTTAAACAAGTAACCATTGTGTTTTAGGGGTGACTACTGCCGTTACTAAATTAAAATCGATAGCTCAGAAGGGTGAGAACATTTGTTTGTACTACCCTCCCTTCAAGCCCTGATTGTGATTTAATTTCTTTGTGAACTACTGGGACATTAAATATTATAGCTAGTAATGTTTTGAATTTGTACTGTCTTGAACTAATTAGATACAGAACAATAGATTTGTTAACAATAAAGTGGATGAAATGATGGAAGTGAAGTTCCACTTCCATCATTTCTTACTTACACTTATGTACGTTTTAACTTGAGGGTTTTCCTTTTGTATACTTAAATCTTGTTAAATATATAACAAAAACAGCCCGTAAAAAATATAATTATGATTATTTTGTGATAACTGATAACTCAAAACGGAACGTTTTGCCGTCAATATTGGCTGGCTTTCAGTTTCAGTTATTATTCTTAGGTAATTTTGGAATAATTTTAGGTTATAATCTTCTACCTTGCATATCTTTTTTCTCCCAATTTCTATAACTTACTTTCCATTTGCTTTCTTGTTAGTTTTATATAATTTTTCAACTATTATTAAGTTTCCATTATGAACGCTTCCCTTATTAATGGGTCCCAAATTACATGCAATCTCGCCATTCTCCTTTGATTGCCAATAATGTTACGTACGCATATACAGCGAACCGCATCGATCGCTTAAAATTAAAGCTGACAACTAATTTAACCCTCCACTGCGCATAGGTAATAGTTGGGGTCAAAACAGCATATCAAAGTCTGTTATGCTCTGTTGACCCAAACCGATCGTATGCCGAAGTTTTTTTTAAATGGCTAGGAACTTACATAAAGGTCATAATCGATCGTTCGTTTATTTTTATTATATTACTATTTATAACTTTACTAGTAACCACCCCTGCTTCGCACGGCTTTTACGGCTTACGGCAAAACATCGAGATTTCTTTATTAAACGTACGTTTAAGATCAATGTATTATACTCATAAAACTTCCGAAATCTTCTTCTTCCTGCCCTTGTCCCATTTTATTTGTGGTCGGGCAACACGTTTTCTTTTTCCATTCTTCCCTGTTAGACGTCATGGCATCATTTACTCCTTTGTCTTTCATATCATTCCTCACACCGTCCATCCATCTTCTCTTTGGGCTTCCTCTCCCTCTCCATCCATCTACATTCATATTCATCACTCTTTTCGTTGTATGCGTTTCATCCCTCCTCATTACATGTCCATACCAAGACAATAAACCTTCCGAAGTAAATTCTCTAAATGATGGTAAAAACCGCATCAAAATCCGTTCGCGTAGTTTATAAGAACAACGTGGTCACACAAACAGACAAGAAAAACGACTTTCATCTATGTATACATCTATACAAATAAATAAAATTTAAGTGACTGTTAGTAATGTCAAAATAACAGCTTTTTACTAAATGCATATAAAAGTATAAACGGTAAGTACTTAAAACAATAAAATATTTCTTAAAATTTTTGGTTTTCGGTTTGCTAATCTCCGAAACGGCTGGACTCAAGTATTTTGACGGGACTTTCACTGGCAGATAACTGATGTAATAAGGAATAACTTAAGCTACTTTTATGTGTAAAAAAAAAACAATAATAGTAAAGAGACACATTATTGTTTTCCAACATTCACGCGAACCAAGTCGCGGGCACAGCTAGTTTATTATATGACTAGCATCCGCCCGCAACTTCGTTTACGTAGAATTCGGAATTCCCGCCGTTTAATTCCTATTACCCGTTTTCCCGTAGGAATGAAGCATTTTCCCGCGGTAAAAAGTACCCTATGTTCATCAGCGATAATGTCGGCTTCTAATGGTAAAACAATTTTTCAAATCGGTCCAGTAGTTTCGGAGCCTATTCAATACAAACAATACAATCAAATCTTTCCTCTTTAATATTAGTGTAGATGACTAAATACAAGATATTAATACGAAACAGTAAATAGTTTTTAACAGCTTCTCATGACACCTTTAACGTTTTGTTTTCAATAATATTATCTTATAAGCTTGTAAATCATACTGTACACATTACTAGGATCGATTGCAGGCAGCTCGCACATGCCAAATGTGGCAGTGTTGGCTATATTGGTACCAATGTTTATGGTCTGCCGTTATTTTGGGATCGAAGACAATCTTTGAAGGACGTTTAAACAATGTGTGTTCTTTTGAGATTTATTTAAGAATCTGATTCTTCAGGCTGTTGCAATTATATTTAGTTCTCTTATCGACTATCCTTGAGCTATTGAAATCCTAAAAGCGAAAATGTATACACATTATTTACTTACAAAATTGCTTTTGAAACGTGGTTTTTAATAATAATAATTACTATAATTATTAAAGAAAAAAAAATTCCAATTCCGTAAAAAAAAATATGTCACGTATTTCCTCATGATCTTCCTTCCTTATAACAAAATTGGTCTAAAATATCAAATGTTCACATAAAGGAAACAAAGAGCGGCCGTGTTTAGAGGATCGTGCGCTTGCGCATCGACTCAGTGTTGTCCTTCGCAGAATCCTGCGCTCGCGACGACGATGCAGCGATGATAAATCAACAGTTTATTGTTGCGGCTCGAACTTGTCACTTTTAACTAATAAAATTGTCTTGTCTGTCTACAGATTTACATTTTTATTATAGGTTTTCCTGAAAATGGTGATAATAAAAATTAAAAATGCTTTATCCTTGTATGGATGCGGTGATGAATTTAAATCAAATATCAACTGGTTTTAAAGGTGAAACAGTTCTGTGAAAGAGCTTCTTTGGTGTTTCAATTCACATTGTTTCTTTATGGGGTTATTCGTTGGTTTAAAGGTGTCAAACGAGGTCCATTTTAACACAATATGGTCATATTAGATCTTCATTCTTTTAATAAGGCATAGGGACCAAGTTTCGTAGATATCTGAAGTAGATCTCTGACAGTCGTTACGGGTCGTCAGAAGCCCGAAAGTCTGTCAAGCACTCTTACTAAGGGGTATCGTATTACCCAGTAACTGGTGTGGAGGTCAGATAGCCAGCTGCATCCGGTTAGGCTAGAAGCCGACCCCAACATAGTTGGGAAAATGCTGGGCAGATGATGATGGCCTAGTATACCATAACTGGACATAACTCTCTCTTGTCTCTCTCTTGTAGTATACAACGTGTAACGTTAAATGCGCAAAACCTCAGACACCCTAGAACTGATTTTTAATTCAATTGACCTATTTCAGAGAGAAAATAAGTCATTAAAAAAATTGCAAAGGTTTTGTGTGCTGTTTTAGTTTTACTGGCCATTCTGATCGTTTCGTGCGTCTGCGACGACGCTTTATCGAGGGAGGAGTCGTCACCGGGCCGCTGCGCCGCGCTGTCATTGGCTTGCTTGACCTATTAATAAATAGACACGGCAACGTTTTTAATGAAGATTTTTTGAAAAATGTGACCTATATTAAAAAGTGGCTCAATTAATTCTGCTCGTTATTCTGATCAAACTATTTTCAGGTTTTGCGCATTTAACGTTACACGTTGTATATAACTGACGAATCATTATCTCAATCGACTTTTACGTCATAGTTAAATGATAGACCGACACTTCCATTCCCCCTTCTAGATGAACATAGAAGTAAATACATCTACATAAATACACCCGTAACTACACACGCAACTGGATACGTGCATAACATTAGTCAGACATGTAACAAATCCAGCTGTGTGTCACGTGTGAGCTCCAAGTCTCCAACGTAATGTCGCGTGAACCGTTATCAAAGCTAAACAACGTCTGTTAAACTGCAGTGTTTCTTAATAAATGATTAACTGTTGTTAAATCATAGCATGCCATTATGGATTACGACACGTCCGGCTTGGCTTTGTTTTGCAAAATGGCGCATGTGTGTTTGATTCATTGTCCGTAAATGTGCTGCTTGAAATGGATATCACCATAGAATTGTATACAGTATGCAAGTAATGGTACGAATGTAATGTTACCACCGTCACAAGTACCACACTTTGTTGTGATGGGTAATCGCTGGATAGCGTTTTCGCTCTCTCACAAAAGGACGTTCTTTTAGCATAGTTCTGTAGTTTGCTCTTGCAACACCCTAAGCATTGTCTATTATTTCCCTGCAACAACACGAGTAAGTTATATTATTAATACACTCCCCAAAATACTTTTAATGATCATAAATTTTAATATTACCCGCATTATGATCAACAAAAAAAAAAAACAAACAAAACCCCGCCCTCATAACGTGATTGAAAAGGGACCCCGTTCAATAAATGTTAAAAATATAGCAATAAACAGAGAGTGGTCGGGAAAAAAAATAATGGAGGCGTACACTGTTCCCACGGGTACCGCTCGAATGTATACCCCGTCACAGACACAAGGTTTTAATAGAGTATGGGGCGCTAAAAATATCGTCCCCGACCGTTATATGGACATTTTTATTGAAACGAATTATACTTGTGATTTGTTTGAGAATGTTTAAATAAATGGAAACGGTGATGCAGTTACTGTACTCATTAAATTTTTACTATGCAAATAAGTGTAATTTATTTATGAAAACATTTCAATCCCCTGTCTCATGAAGCCCCTGGGGACTGGTGGAATCCGACTGGATTTGCTGTATCCACTTAAGTTATTAAAGCTGTTTAAATGATTCATCCTCACATTATAAAGCGCAACGTCTTTATCTACTTATCTGAATCACGCTTTGTGTTATGTTATGCCTGCTAATATTATAAACTGTGCAAGTAATTCTTTCTGTCTGCCTGCAACATTTTCACTCCTTTACGACTGAAAGGATTTCGATGAAAGGCACAGAGATGGACCATGAGCTGGGTTAGGACATGGGATACAAGGTTTTTTATCCTGGTAGTTCGTTCCCCTCGGATAATTCCCGACATTCACGCGTGCTAAGCCACGGTCTAAAGCTAGTAGCTCATAAATACGTTCTCTGGCCAGATATTTCAATATTTTTGCAACGCTAGTTAACGCAGCTACTTCGATTATGAAACACCACAAACCAAGCTGATTGCTACCCTACTAACCTTGAAGATAAGGGGGTAGTTATCATAAACAATGTGACATTGGAACTGCAATGCTACATAGATTAGCGATGTCGTAACTCCTTATAAGTAATAACAGTTTATTTCACCGCTATCGCCATAATGTCATGAAAGAAAATTGTTTACCTGAAGAAAACATTGACGTTTTTCTTTTAGAAATAGAAAAACAATTTTATTTGATCTGTGATTTATTTAATAGAATTCTAACAATCATTGCATGACTTGAAGAGTTTTAACTGAATTTAGATTGGTAACTGTAATGTAGTCTTGCTTGAGTTATTTCTCATATAAAATAATAAGGAAGTCGAGAAAAATAAGCCTCACAATAACACAAAAAGATAACGAGAAAAAAGCAATAAATTAATCTAAAAAAAAAGCTGACATAAATCAAGCAACGTTTTAAGGCCCCAATCGGCTAAGCAGCCGTGCGTAGGCAGAATACCTCACGCAACCGTTCGAATGTACTTGGCACAGTTCCAGCAGTCCGAACCTTTGTCTGTCCGTCTGTCTGGGGCTTTGTTTTGGTTATGAGGACACCCTCCCACGTGCCTGCAATGCAACTTAGTCATACATGTTTTATTTAGTATTTACTAGCTGTGCCCGCGACTTCGTTCGCGTGCGTGTCGGAAAACAAATTCCTAATTATTTTTCTGAAGTAAAAGTAGCCTAAGTAACTCCTTATAACATCAGCTGTCTTCCAGTAAAGAATCCCGTCAAAATCGGTACAGCCTTTTCGGAGTTTAGCCGGAAAAAAAAGATGTTATGAGTACCATATGTGATACTTTCATATGCATTTAGTAAAAAGCTGTTATTTTGAAAAATAGACACTTCAATTTTATTTATTTGTATAGATTTAGCAGTAATAAGAGCATAGGCGTGTCCTGTGACTGTCATTTAAACGTAAGTTTTAAAATTTGTAGCAGTGCTTTGCCGTACCATAAATTAGCCATACCGCACTCAACGAATTAATCAATCGCCGCCAAACTCGTTGAACAACTTCAGAAAGTGTACACAAAATGCGATGACGTGGCGCAAGCAAACGCGAATGGATGCGATCTAAAGCGGTGTCGTGGTCGCTTTGTCATGCTAATTTGTAACCCGATCATTCCTCGCTTGACTTCATCAAATACCTGTTGCTCTTACTCCAGGTCCATGAAAAACAGTACTCTATCTATCTCCAACAATTTGATAGATTCGCTCAAAGATATGTACCGTGTCATGTTCAAAGGATAAAAAGATCAATCTACTTACCTAGCCTTTTCTCAACTATGTTGGGGTTGGCTTCCAGTCTAACCGGATGCACCTGACTACCAGTATTTTACATGGAGCAACTGCCTATCTTACTGGATAACACGATACCCCTCGCTAAGTCTGAATGTCAGACTTTTAGACTTCTGATTACCAGTAGGTACCGACTGTCAAAGATCTACGAATGACAGCCGCGACCAACGGCTTAACGTGCTTTCCGAGGCACGGAGCGGTTTTGATATGTAATGGATGGTCACCCATCCTCGAACCAACCTCTGCAAGCGTAGCTTAACTTTCGATCGACCCGTGCGGCTATTACCATTTAGCCACGAGCCCCGCGTTCAAAGGAGCATGAGACCAACAAAGGGTTTCGTGCGATTAAAACGATTTAATTATCAGTCGTTGTTGGATCAACCCTCTGGTGACTAATTGCTTTCTGCGTTTCTGCTTAGTATTATTATATCCTTTTATGTTTACCGTAAGCAAAATACGCGCATTGACGTGGAGTTGCGGTCACCAGCCCGTATTACCTATATCCTTTTATATTCGACATCCCGTTTGATTTGAAACTTGAATGTTAGTAAAAACTCTTCTCTTTCTTTTTAACTGCACTTGCTTTTAGACAAAGGAACTGAAGTGGAGTTACTTTTCTAAGCCGACTTAAGGCACCTAGGAGAATTTTTAATTGATGTTCCCATTTCCGATTTGCAAAAATGATTCTCGTAATTTTAAGAACATACAGAGTCTGATCTCAGTCTCAATCTGTCGCCACCACCACCTCCATTTCTCCACATTTTTGACGAGTTCTTGACATTGATTGTCGCTGAGACGAGATTGCGACCTGATTTTGAACGTTTTTATGTACGGTAATTGGTTTTCTGAGGTCCAGGCAAGTGGCAATCGCTTTCAAAGCGGTTCGTATTACTCCAACGAGAGTGACATAAGCTATCTATTATGTTAGTTCCATACATTTTTGACTTTTCGAGCATCGTTATCGCTGATAGAAAGTCACTTAGTCTAGGCCCTAAGTAGTTTAGCAGCGAACGATTTAGATTTGGCACGTGTATCATAGGCGTAGCGGAAAATGGGGAGCCGAACCGACTCCCCCAGACGAAACTCTGGAGAATATCCGAACATCGATCGGATATCTGGAAAGGGCGTAACTTCCTGGACATTAGTCACTCGGCTCCAGTCTGACGCTCTTCCTAAATCTAGGTATAGATCTCTTGGATCCGGAGACAGATGTACATCGTACACTGTCTAGACTGCAGACACAATTGTTATTCACCACACTTCTTCGGTGATACGACCAGTCGCGACGATTTTATTATGATTTACGTGCGAAGATACCTTTGTGAAATTTTATCAATAAATAAGACCTTTTTGGTAAAAGTGTAGCTCTGTATTGTGATTGAATATTATTACTAGCTTCTGTCCGCGTGAGGGGCCCGTGGCTAAATAGTAACAGCCGCACAGGTCGATCGATCAGGTTAAGCTACGCTCACCGCGGCTGGTCTATGGATGGGTGACCATTTTTACATACCGAGACCCCTCCGTGCCTCGGAAAGCACGTTAAGCCGTTGGTCCCGGCTGTCATTCGTAGATCTTTGATAGTCGTTACGGGTAGTCAGAAGCCCGAAAGTCTGACAACCAGTCTTACCTAGGAGTATCGTATTACCCAGTAACTGGGTTGTGGAGGTCAGATAGGCAGTCACTCCATGTAAAATACTGGTATTCAGCTGCATCCGGTTAGACTGGCAGACGACTTCAACATACATAGTTGGGAATAGTTGGGAAAAGGCTAGGAAGATGGTGACTAGCTTCTGTACGCGACTTTCTGGTTCCCCCGACCTAGGTACTCCATCGCATCGCCTGCCCACGCCATTACTTCGTTTTGGCTTAGTGTTCTTTCCTACTTTTTTTTTCCTCTGCTCTTAACACGTTCAACGACATGTCGTACAATGTTGGGCAACACAAGTATGTGGCGTTGAACGTATTAAGGCTCGTACAGACAGGCGCGACGCGACGGCGCGACGCGATTCTGCGATATACATATATCCGTAGAACAATTTCTATGGAAACACGCGCAACAATTCACACAGGGGCGACCTGTCGCGCCGCAACATGGTTGCGCCGCGACTCCAATAGGGACATTTTGTATGGCGACGCGGCGATATCGCGGCGAAATTCGTGCAGCGGCCGCGATTCGCGTCGCTCTAGTGTGAAAGGCGTTGCGGCGCGATAATATCCCAGAATTGCCCCGCGCCACGCCGCGCGACAAGTCGCGCCAGTATGCACGAGCCTTTAAGAGTTCTAGCGTGATGCTAAATAGTCTATAGACTTCTTCAATAATTGGGCTATCAAATGCAAACAAAAAAATTCAAGACTGGTGGATCCCGAGATTAGCGCGTTCAAACAAATTACAGCTTTATTACTTCAGACTTTACACAATAGCAAGCTTAGAAATGTAATAAAACGAAGCGTTTCATGTAAAAGCTCTTTGTCTACTGTCGAATAATATTACTCATTGTTGTCTCGAAGGTCCCATAAACAGCACAGCACACATGTGTGAATCTAACCTCTGCATTTTAGAAGGAATGTCGGAACTTTTTGCTCTGGCCCGACCTCTTGAGCTTTTTGCCACGGTTCGGTCGGTTACAAGTTTGCAAGGTTGCGTATCCCTGCATTAACGTGTCGATATTACTGCAGTATGGTTAAACTATTCGGTATTCTAGTCATACTATGTGAGACAAAAATCATCATCATCTGCCTAGCCTTTTTCCAACTATGTTGGGTTTGGCTTTCAGTCTAACCGGATGCAGCTGAATACCAGTATTTTACATGGAGCGACTGCCTATCTGACCTCCACAACCCAGTTACTAGGTAACACGATACCCCTTGGTAAGACTGGTTGTCAGACTTTCGGGCTTCTGACTACCCGTAACGACTGTCAAACATCCACGAATGACAGTCGGGACCAACGGCTCAACGTGCTTTCCGAAGCACGTAGGGGTTTCGGTATGTAATGATGGTCACCCATCCACAGACCAACCGCGGCAAGCGTAGCTTAACCTGATCGATCGACCTGTGCGGCTGTTATTTTACCACGGGCCCCTCTAGTATTCTATTTATACTATGTGAGACAAAAATAAGACATGATAATTATAACAGCACACGATCACACGTATGTATTCCCCAAGAAGTTTGGCAGAGGTGTATAACACACCTAAATTATACCAGTTAGGTATAATAAGTCCCATGTATTAAGGGGCGAGCGTATTGCCTTCAACCGGGCGGGAATCCAGACTCCGGGCTGCTACTGAGAATTCCAGATGGAAAAACCCAATAACAGTTTGCCCGACCCTGGAATTGAACCCAGGAACACATGCTTAGCAGTAGGTAGCGCTTGCGAGCACTAGTTCAACGAAGCAGAGACAAAAATAAATCGTTAGTTAGTTAGCCTCAACAAAAATAGTCCTCAAAACTTTCCAGTTTTGTTATTCTTTCACGTAACACAGTAGTTTACCGTTATAACTCACAAGACAAACATCTATATTGTTAGATACACAGCGATTGGCTCCACTAGATAGGCTATGTTCGTAGATATTGTATTGTGGCCGTAGACTCGGCGGCTCCGCAACCAAGGTCGAACAGTCACGCTATAATCTTGAAGTTGAAGCGAGTCTTTATAGTGTCTTGAATTATGACTTAAGTTCAGTTCTCTATGGCTAATCGTTGCGCTTCAAGGCTCCCGCTGACAGGCGCGACGCGACTCTACTAGAAAAATTTCTATGAAAACATTATGGAAATTGTTATACCAGAATCGCGTCGCACTGTCGCGTCGCGGCTGTCTGCGGGGAGCCCAAACGTGTTTGTTTTTTATAGTTTGTCGGTTGGTTTTGTCTTTACGTGTAGATACAAGTTCATGTATAGTTACTGGTGTTAATGATGCCTTAAACTTTATCGTTATATAGACTAGAGTCACTTGACCGTTAATACCAAATTCGGTATGTAATCTAGCTGTGTCATACTAATAATCTCCCTAGCCTTCCTACTTATGTTGGGGTCGGCTTCTAACCGGAGTCTAACCGGATGCAGCTGAATACCAGTATTTTACAAGAAGCGACTGTCTATCTGACCTTCACAACCTCGTTACTGGGGTAAAACCCCTTGGTAGTTAGGGTAGTAGGGTGTCTAACCGTGACATAAAAATATTATAACACAAGACAGTAATCGTTTGGCATCTACTAAAGTCGCGTCAGACTTCATCTCTGGTGTCTACTCTTCTTACGTAAAATTATATTAAAATAATATTTAGCATTTAATGATACCGGTATTGCAAAGAACATAACAAAACACTGGTATTCAGCTGCATCTGGTTAGACTGGAAGCCGACCCCAACATTGTTGGGAAAAGGCTGGGCAGATGATGGTATTGCAAAAAACATATACTGTATAGATCGTCGAGATAATGAAGTTCATTGTTGGCTAGGCAACAATAAAATATGGAAGCTGCGAGATGAACGTCAAACGGTTTTTATTGGATTTTATATGATACTGTCATGCTGATAAGACTACTTTTGTTCCTTACATTTGTTATACGGGCTTTTTGGAAAGTAAAGTCATATTTTTTTATGTAGGAGTAAGGAATAGGAAACTATTCCTATGATATACAACGTGTAACGTTAAATGCGCAAAATCTCAGACACCCCAACTGGTTTTTAATTCAATTGACCTGTTTCAGAGAGAAAATAAGTCATTAAAAAAATTGTAAAGGTTTTTTGTGCTGTTTTAGTTTTACTGGCCATTCTGATCGTTTCTTGCGTCTGCGACGACGCTTTATCAAGGGAGGAGTCGTCACCGGGCCGCTGCGCCGCGCTGGCATTGGCTTGCTTGACCTAATAATAAATAGACACGGCAACTTTTTTAATGAAGATTTTTTGAAAAAATGTTACCTATATTAAAAAGTGGTTCAATTAATTCTGCTCGTTATTCTTATCAAACTATTTTCAGGTTTTGCGCATTTAACGTTACACGTTGTATTATTAAGACACTCAGAGGTATAAATATTTCTCAGAACCTATAGCAAGATAATTGGGAATTTGGATCACAGTGGTTGGTAGCCCATGTAATAAGCTGTGGGCGAAAATTAGACTTAGCTTTATTATGAAAAGTCTAATTCTTCTATCTGGAACCCAGACACGCATTTTGTATGCAAACAGTCTCAAGTAACAACACGGAATTAACACTGCATGACTCCGATTATAATAATGACCCAATAATTAATTTATTACTTCATTTAGAAAAAGTCGAACTTTTCCATCTAGTTTCATACGGAACAGTACACTCATGGGGGTCGTGAAGACTTCTCAGGAACAATTTGAAGAGAATGGGGAATTTCCTGTGACCAAAGTAGTCCTTTTGCTGCATAGCTCGTGTTCAGGCACAGTACCCTGTTGAGTACCGAAGTTTACCGAGGTTTATTAGGATTATTATTTATTTATTTCTAAAACATTTAAACACAACGAAAACCTCTCAGGGTTTATCTGTGTGCTCTATTTCGAAGCGCGTCGTTTCCGCCGTTTCTTTGAAGACGTAATACTGCTTACTTTAGTATACTGTGGTTTATGTGCGGATACAATGAAGGCGTCACAGTATTATGTAAAGTTTAGCTTAGTATGTCTTCTGTCTGAAACTAAGGCATACATTTTGTATGCAAACAGCTTCAAGTAACGACACGGAATTCTTGATGACTCGGATTATAATAATGAGCCAATGATTAATGAATTATAATTGCATTATTGTAATTTATTCTCGAGTGAAAAAACTCGCTGGCCTACATAATCAGATACGTGCGCATGCATACAGGTGTTTGTGATATTCCAAATGAATTACTGTCTGCGAAAATGTTCCATTATTACTCACCTGGTCTGTTTTTCACACCAATTATTTATTGCTCTCTAGCACTAGGTGTGCAGTGGTGGCGGTGGTGGGAGTGGTGGTCGTAGGTTCGAACCCAGACAGGCGCTTGGTGTAAATTATTTCATCACCAATGCTCTCAAAACGATGAAGAAAAACATCGTTAGGAAACCGGCACGTCCTAGAATCAAAAATTCTAAGATATGTGACATCTACCATCCCGCATAAAAAGGGGACATCGTCACTTTTAAATAATATAATTTTTTCTATAGTCGACTCGCATGAATAGGTCCATTTTGAATTTTGTACATAAACTGTATAAAAAAGTGCACAGAAGTGATAAGAGTTACATTATTATAAAACGCGTTTTTTTTTTCATAATTTAATTGCAAAAAATCAAAATGCACCTAGGGAGTAAATTCGTGAGAATTGACTAATAAGCCGCCATTTATGCATATTTTCTTGTCCACTTGAATTATAAATTATCCTATAACTTGTAAGTGTTGAAATCGAAATATAATTAAAACGCCATTCTGCCTATCAAATTCAATCGTTTAACAAAGAAACTATGATGTAAATCGTTTTTAAAGTTAATTGTGTTTTTTAAGTAGGTTATAACATGATATTAATAAGTCTTCGTACATCAAGCCTTTATCTCTATACTAGCAGCGCCCCGCGGTTTCACCCACGTATGTGTCGATCCCGTGGGAATATCTGGATAAAAAGTATCATATTTGTTATTCTATATTCAGGATAGCAACCAGCCGATTATCCTTTAAAGTTAAGGTTCGCGAGCACATTCGCAAGAAGCTGGCAGTATCATCACAACGCTAATATTTTCTCACTGTTTGTCTTATTTCTTTTTAGTATATTCATGTATTTATGTATATTTATTTGTGTTTATATTTAAATGCAATTATGTACCTATATATATATTATATTTATATTTAAAATATTTATTCTTCAATTTTCATGATTGGTGCAATCATGAAAATATTTATTCTTAAATATTTTTATATACTACTGTTTGTCTCAGCACCACCCAAAGGTTGATGGCATTAAGTCCGCCTCTGTACATTTATGTGCTTGAAGTATTAAATAAATAAATAAATATTACTGTAAAGTTTAATCATAATCCGTTCAGTAGTTTTTGCGTGAAAGAGTAACAAACATCCATCCATCTATCCATCCATCCTCACAAACTTTCTTGTTTATTATATTAGTAAGATTTAGCCCATAATGTCCCATTGCTGAGCAAAGGCCTTTACCTTTTTACCTTTTCCGCACACGTGTATCCATTGGCATTGCAGGCCAGCGGGGTACTTGCATAACAAACTATCAGTAGCAATGCCTTTCATTTCGACATTTCAACAACTTTCATTGCGTTATTTAGGCACGTTGTTGAGCAGATAGTTTTTCGAACATATAAAACAATAGATTAGCAATATCCTTCAAAAGGTGCAGTCCGTTCGGTAGGAGTAAAGTTCGTCCGTCCATATTCGTCTTGGTCTGCCTTTTAATGTCTCTTTTTATCACTGTCCAAACCCTTCCCGTTTTGGCATCAAGATAATTTCATAAAAGCGAATAAGTCATCGTCTCAAACAGGTCAAGTCGTTATACCCTCAAATTTAATGTTTTAACACCTGATAAATTGCAGACTTGATTGACAGGCTAATCAATTTTTGGGGTTCCGTACCCAAAGGGTGCCAGGGGCTGTTACTAAGGCTTCGTTGTACGTCTGAACGTATGTCACAGGACTGTATCTTTTGAACTGCAATAGGTAGTACACTGTGTGAAAATTACAACTTTTAAACTTGTTTGTCATTTTCACAGAGTGTACTACTGTGGCCGCTATACGACAACAACAAATAATAATAGTAATGATTTTTATTTTAGACCAAAGAATCCATAGAGTGTTAGTAACATAATATTAAAACAACTTATTATCTAGTGTTACTACCAATCACCCTCCGCACAAACTGTTTTACAATTGGAGAGTCGAAACTCTCCGCTACAGTTCTCAGGTTGATTTTGCCACTGTCTCCCACTCTCCTCAGTAGTGATGAATAATAAAATAAAATTATAAATTTAAGGGGTTCCTATACAAGAAACGGGTGTTTGCTTAAGTATTTACAAATATAACACGTAGTGTTAAATATGTTACATGTGATTAAAATAAATGACGTCCTCCAGACCGAATTTAGGCCATGGCGACCAATCTCAAAAGAGACTAGCCTTCGGCGCGTGAGATCTACACAAGTGTATGCGCGTAAATATTTTACGGTAGTACCGAACCCTTTGTGTGCGAGTCCGACTCGCACTTAGCCGCTTTTTATTATTGAAAAACCTTTGATGTGTAATAATATATTTAAATGTTTATTTTTACATTGTCCACAGGTAATATTTGATTGCTGTCAATGAAGTTTTGCAAATAAAGGTGAAGGAGACAATTCTGGTTAGCGTGTCGAGGGCAAGTGTTAAATTACTGTATTTTATTGTTTTCTTGTTAATTTCGGTAAAAGATATAACATTTGTATTCGAAGTTTATGTTTCGATATTGAACCTTTGTCCTGATTTCTTGGTCAGATCCTTGGCTGGTTGATTTGTATAGCACTCTTTTGCAGACCCATTTCAAGCATTTTTTTAGGAGCTAGGTAGGCCTTTGCGAGGACAACGATAACGCTGTTGAAGTGGTCGAATTCTGGTTGAAGCTTATTTAAAACAAACAAATGGAATCATCGATATAACGAAGAAGAGCTAGGTATCTTAATTTCTGCACTGAGTTGTGAAATAATTACAGTTATTAATTAGTAAGGTCATCGATCACATCACACATAGATTTGAGTCTATGTTAGATTCATCTCCTAGATCGTTGCTGTTATCACATTATATGTATACTGCCAGTAGGCTTCATTAATCACCAATATCAAAACTTCATACGTGTAATTTGTAGGCAACAATCCAGGAAAAATGAGAAACACGAGAGACCATTCCAATTACATAACATAAAACATAACGTCACGCTTGTATTTCCTCAAAGGTTAGGCAGTAATGTATAGACGCCAGCACATCAAGCTACCCGAAACTGTCTAATGTTCCCTTTTTTTTTTTGGAGAAATTTGACAGATGGCAGTACGTATACGACACATAATTATTTCGCCTGTTATGTTCAAGTTCCATGTAACAGGGGACGAGCCTACTTCCATCAACTGGGCACAAATTCAA
The DNA here is from genome assembly GCA_949629135.1 of Eremobia ochroleuca. Classification (NCBI taxonomy): domain Eukaryota; kingdom Metazoa; phylum Arthropoda; class Insecta; order Lepidoptera; family Noctuidae; genus Eremobia; species Eremobia ochroleuca. Next base: position 5,737,182 of record OX451409.1, on the reverse strand, counting down.
GCTCCGGGCAATTCCAGATGGAACAACCCAATAACACTGCCCGACCCGTAAATCGAACCCAGGACCGCATGCTCAGCGGTAGCGCTTGCGAGTGCGACCACTAGACCAACGAGGCAGAATCAATAAAATCTGTTTATAAGTAACTAGCTTTTGCCCGCGGCTTCGCTCGCGTTAATTTCCTTCTATTTGGACACACGCCAGCATGCTACATATAACTGGCCATGGGAAAAACATGGCTTTTCCAAATGCACCCCTGCTACCTGCAATGTTTGCCCTTGTCTATAATATTATAGTTAGGAGGATGAAAAAACGGTCTATCGCCACTCTAGATTCACAAAATGTATTAATTCGGCTTAAATAAAAAAAAATTAAACTTTCTAATAAAAGTCTATCATGATTCGAAAGACACGTGGCGCCATCTATTATCATTATAACGTTATTGTTGTTTTCCTCGGGAATAGCACTTTTTTTCGGGATGAAAGGTAAATTGTAGTTTTCCTCGGGAACAGCACTTTTTTTCGGGATGAAAGGTAAGTACCCTACGTCCGTTTCTATACACCTGACAACGTATATGCAAAATTTCAGGATGTTCGGTTCAGTGGTTTAGGCGTGAAAAAGTAAACAAACTAACTTACTCTCGTATTTATAATATAAGTTAGGATGGCAATTTAAAACCGCAAATCGCAGGCGCCATACTTATTAGCAAGATTTACTGGCCCACTTTCCAAGGAATGTTAATTACCATAGATAACGAATATAACTGGTTAACACGCAGATTTAATTGATGCCGAATTAATTCGGTTCCTTAAGCAAATGTATTAATTGATTAGCATTGATGAGCGATCTATGCAAATTATAATTTCACCTATATCTATATTTCCTAAAGCCGTACTTCTCACGGGACGGGATCGCGGTGGGACTTTTTCGCACACTGGATTCTCTCTGGCTTAGCGCTGAGACTTGCAAAACCAAGAGTATGGTTTTTTGACACGCTGGGATGCGCTCAGTTGGATTCTCAATGCTCGGCTCAACACCGAGAGTTGAAAATCCAGTGCGCGATAAAATTCCGCCGCGACACCTTTACGTCCGTGCGAACGTCGGTTAACGATTAATATAAGCGATTAACAACTTAAATGTGAGCTGTTTAATTGGTGTTAACGGCGAAAATCGCTTGTTTATAATACTTTTATTATTTTTATTGGGTGGGAAATTATCAAATAACTTCTCCCGCTCTGGACGGAGCGGGAGGGCATGTCAGACTTACTAAAACCCACCCGTGTTCCTTCAGTTGCCTGTGCCAGGGGCCACGGTAACTCTTTTGAACAACTCGCGACTCTGGCAGACATCGGCCCTAGCAGAAACCGTCATTTAGTGCTGACATCTCTTTGAGGCGCGCATGGAACACAACGCGCCGTCGACCCGGGCCTAGTCCTTACCGGACGGCGGACTGCCCATTGCTCGCCGTCCGCAAGCCCGCGGCTACGGTGGCCTGGAATCGGCTTTCGACATCAGCCCAAGTTTTAATAAAGTAATGGACATGGTGGAAAATATGTAGGTACAGACGCCAGCACATCAAGCTACTACAATCTGTCAAATATCTTCAATAGATTATCAACTTTCTCCCTAAAGTATAAGGTTCAAAGTTGATTGGGAAAATTTGGCAGTTTCGGGTAGTTTGATGTGCTGGCGTCTGTACTAGCTCTTGTCCGCGGCTTCGCCCGCTTGGATGTCGGAAAATATCCTACAGGTAAAAAGTAAGGTAATGTTATGTATTTTAAGTGTTAATCCAGGTTATAAATTATCTGTGTGCCAAATTTCATCCAAATCCGTTCAGCAGTTTTTGCGTGATTGAGTAACAACCATCTAAACTTTTCACGTTTATAATCCTTACATAATAGAAAACAAAGTCGCCGAAATGTCTGTACGCGCATAACTGCACCAAGTTGGATAATTGTGTTCGGCATTGCCAGGACAACGTTTGTGTGAAAGAAAATTGTGGAAATTTGAAAAAAAAACATTGCACCCGTGCGAAGTTTAGAATTATATAAAGTAGGATTGTCGATAAAAAGCTGAAATCAGTAACTTCAGCAGCTGCAACAGGAATAACAATTTGTTTTTTATCAAAATATTGGAAAACCAAATCAATTTACCAATCAGTATTCCAAGTACCGATTACATTAATATTGGTAACATTGGTCGAAAGAACAGAGAATACGTCATTTCATAAATAACGTTTATCGAAACCGAACACAATAATAATTGTTAAACATGGAAAGCCGATTTTAAAATAAATGAGAACGGACAAGGTGACTGAAAAATACCAACAATTCATGTTTTCCAAATTCAATTTTTAAATGACAAGTGACGTAAGAAAACGGTTTTTGGTTAAAATTGCCACTAATAAAAAGCAAAGGCATTTAATTTTACAGCTTATAATGTTAGCTGTTTTAGGAGTCTTATTAGTTTTCTACCATTTTTGGTTAACGCAATTTGGTGCACGTAACTGAGTGATGTCAACGTTATTTTATTGGTGCAATTTAGTGCTTTTTTGTCAAATATTGGTAAAAAATAAAAGCTTGTTAAAAGCGGCCAAGTGGGAGTCGGACTCGCACGGAAGTGTACTGTACCACCGTACTATATTTAACAGTACATATTTGAAATAAAAAACACGTTTCTTTTACGGGAACCGCCTTTAAGTTTTAATAATGTTTAACATAATTTTATTATTATAATTTGATGTTATAGCGGCCATAGTAGTGCAGTACACACTCTGTAAAAAATTAAAGAGTCTACCTATTACGGTGCAAAAGATACAGCCCTCTGAAAGACGGACAGCGGAGCCTTAGTAATAGGGTCCCGTTGGCATCATTTGTATAGGAACCATAAAAATGAAGTATCGAAAATTATTGTAAAAACATTGAAATTGATTCGTGAAAATACGATGGCTTTTGAGCTTGGCCCACTTTTGTTATATTATAAGGTATTGTACTAACAAGAAAAAGAAGAGAATTTCTTTTAAAAAATGTATAAAAGAGTCAGGTCTGGTTGTTCAAGAGAGTAGGTATTGTGGAAATCGAGTTATTTCGCGTCATGCGTAAAAAGACAATCTTTCTAGCCTTTGTGGTTCTAAGTGACACTCGAAAGATATTCGTGTAGAAACTAGGAACTTAAAAATAAAATCAATCGTGAGACAGGTGTATTTTTTACGTAATTGATCGGTCTGACAAGTTTTTTTTATGACTATTGGAATTAAATATTGTCCGAAAAGTCTAGAAAAAAATCCAAGACTTTTTTGACAATATCTTACTTTTTAACTTTCGAGTCTGAAAAACTGTTCCAAATAAATCAGTTATTGGTAGATACCTTAAAAAGGTGTCTGGCACGACTGGGACAGACTGGATGCGGAAGGCGGAGGACAGGATATTGTGGCGCAGCCTGGGAGAGGCCTATGTCCAGCAGTGGACTGCGATAGGCTGAGTTGAGTTGTTGTTAAGTGAGGTACATTGCCTAAATGAATATTTAAAACATAATCTTGCTTTCTTATGTATTCGTGTTGCTTAGGGACTGTTTGAGTGATTTTAACCCTCGTGTTACTGAAACCTCATTTCCAACTCCTTATCTTTATTTACCCTTCTGAAATACTTGGCAGGACCCTCGCTTAGTTCTTAAGAAGTACCTTGTTCCATTCAAGGTACGGATCCCTTCATGAGCTAGATGGACCGAAGACCTTAAGAAGGTGGCTGGGACAGACTGGGTGCGGAAGGGGGAGAGGCCTACGTCAAGCAGTGGACTGTGATAGGCAGAGTTGATTGATTGAACCCTTCATAATAGAAGAAGCATAATAAATATCCTATGATAAATAACGCATCCTCTCGAGGTCTCGATTAGCGTTTTCCCGACCTTGTTCCACTCTAGCTCAGTTTAAATACACGGATCTGCTAAGCCTCTTAAAAAAAATGACTATAAATAACACCCACTCATATCAAACCAAGCCATTTCAATTGCCTAATACGATAACGTGACACAACAGTAATAACGAAGGCTAAATCTTTTCGCCGTTGTATTATTTCCAATTGGAGCCAATGTCACTGCTGAGGCTATCTTATGAATGGAAGGTAATGGCTACCGAGGTATTTGTACGATGTGTGATTGTGGGAGGATTTACTAGGCGATATGAGTTTGGGACTTTTATTAATAAACAGGGAAGCGAGACACTGCTATAGACTTTTCCACTCTGTCTGTCAATCAATCAACTCATCCTATCGCAGTCCACAGTTCTCCACAGACAACACCATGTCTTCCACCTTCCGCATCCAGTCTGTCCCAGCCACTTTTTTAAGGTGGTCGGTCCAACCAGCTGGGGGGCGACCTACTCTACGTTTGCCGATACGCGGTCTCCACTCCAGAACTTGACTGCTCTGCCGGCTATGGGTTCTTCGTCAAACATGGCAGGTGCCACTTCAGCTGTCTGTACGATCGATTTATTTATCAGATTCAGCATTTTGTTTTTGTATATCTTACAACCGTAACAGCTTCCGCTTTGTGGGCAGAAAGGTTTAAATTAAAAATCTTTCATCTCGGAACTGGAATGGATGTTGTGAAATGATCACGAACACAAGTTTGCTTATCAAACTTGCTTATTTAAAGGACTGCTGTATAAAGTCTTCGAAACTAGGACCTCGGCATCGATTTGTCTTGTTGTTAGGACCTTTAGCAGCATTCTTGATAATATCATTGAAATGGGTTGATACACACTTCTCATAGATATTAAAAGTTAATAGTCTCACCATTTGCAGTAAGACATAGTTTTATCGTTTTCCCAGGTTAAACGAATGGGTAAAAAATAACGGATGACTTCGCCGTTTATAACGCTCACGTCTTATAAGGCTTTAATTGCTTTCTTCTAAGACCCATGCGAAGATCTAAACACGATATTTTCTTGTCCTCCAAACACTGCCGACGTGTGCCGACAACTCATCGGGAGTAGACACAGCTGTCAAAACGTGTTATCTTTCATTCTCAGTTCGGGGCCTCGAACTTTTCTTATGTCCGTAAGTGATACGGAGTCGTACACGCCCATAACTTCGGCCGGACCACGGAGTTCGTGCTTATGGAGTAGATCCCCTGAACATAGGCTCTGCGAACTTTCACGTATGGTTCTCTCACTCACACTCACCTCACGTCATTTGGTTCCTACAGAACGTTATTGCGCAGCCTTCTGCGCAAAGTTCGAAACCAGCCCTGATTCTATATTCTCTGATAATATTAAACGAACCCTTTACTGCACTATAACTTCATAATACTCCACCATTAAAAACAACTTAAAACGGCATGTTTCTAACTAAATTGAGGAAATGGTAACAAATGACGTCACTTGTCGTCTCACTAATAACTTGTACAGACGCCAGCACATCAAGCTACCCGAATCTGTCAAATTTTCCCAATCAATATTGAACCTTATGCTTCAGCGATAAAGTTGAAAATCTATTAAAGAAATTTGACAGATTGTAGTAGCTTGATGTGCTGGCGTCTGTACTTAGGATGTGAACGGCCGATCATTCTCCATGGATACGACTCGGTCTGTCTGTCTAGCCAGGAGGCGATTAGTCTGGCGACGAGTGGAAACCTAGGACATCCTGCTATTTCCCTGCACTGTTTATAACCTTCTAGACGTTTTTCCTTCTAATCTAGAGCCATAGAGAAATTTAATCACGTTAAAACTATCGGTTTTATTACTTTTTCATAATATGAAGAAAGTTTTAGTCTGCGAACGGCTAATTTGTACCTATTCAAGAATTGAATGGGATTTTTTATAGTATTCGTTAGGAGTTGAAGAAGAATCGATTGGAATCTAATTTTATTGGATTGTATGTACTTAGATTTAAGACAATTATATCTAAGTTTGTAGTGAAAAGTTTGGTTATCATAGAATCTTGATGGTCTCTGCAGTTTTAATAGTTATTTTGTAAATTGAAATTATCTTTGAGTTTTAGACTTGTTTGTACTTTGCGCAGCAGTGGGGCATAGTTTAATAAAAAAGAGGGCGTGTGCTTATGACCACACGATAGATGTGAAAATTTACGACTGGAGCGGAGTATACCCGATTCAGCGTCACAGACCCAAGCGTGACGGTTCAGTTTCGTTCACTGTTCAGAAAGAGCGCAAAAGAAAAGAAGAAGAGCGCTTTTAAAGAAGTTCACTTCAGAAAAGTTCTATTGTAGATAGTTTTGTTTGACAATTACTAAGTTTTCCGTGACACACAACAGACAAAACGCAATAATAAAATTAAAAGATAAAACACGATAATTAATAAAAGCCAACTAGTCAACTACTATTTTTTCTTACTGAAATTTATTGCTATTTCCTCGGAAACATAAACGGAATAATATTCCTTAATTCGTTTTGAAAAAAAAAATACATTACAATTTATTATACAAGAGCTTACTCACAGTCAAGGTTAGGCCTTGACAATAGTTTCAACTAGACCTTTACCTGATACGAGGATAATATTACTGTTACCGTTTTATTAATTACAATCATAATTTGCGGGTGACATTGAAACTCATGTCACTATGAGCCAGTGACTTAATTACCGAGGTCAATTATTGACCTTCATTGTTATTTTAATTACATACGCGGTAATTAAACTCCATTCTCTTGTATAATCTCTTTGTCCCAGTCATCGAGATGTAATGAAAGCTTACCGATTCGATTTGCAGATTAGATTTTTAATCTGTGTTCGTTTCCATATTGCTGATCTCTATGGTTGTTCTTTTTTTTATAATATTAAAAAAGGAACCGTTATATTTTACCGCCTGCAGTTTAAAAAGTTACGCAATATGAAATATTGATGTTTAAAAAGATAATAAAAATAAAATCTAACCGCTAGTAAATCCGTTCAGATTTATGACTAATTCGTTTTTAGGTTTATTTTATTATTTGTATGTTTTAAATGGATTATGATATCATTTATTTAACTGGAGTCGTTTCGAAATTTTTAATAAAGTGGGTTTCGCAAGAGTTCGTTAAAAAATACACGTCCGTTGATCTCCCGAGTCCCAATGTCGGTATTCTATTCATAGATTCAGTTTCAGAACATCGTTGAAGTTCGTCAGCGCTGTAACAGATGGCGCTACTTGTACGTGTTTACGGGTTCATACATTAATATCAATAAAGAATTGTTTCGTTTTTTATTCCAACATGTATGGCAAAAGAATGATGAATATCAATTAACAGCAATCTTAAAACTATCAAAACATGAAGTTGCAATCATCAATCGCAATCATTAGGAGAGGCAATCAATTAAAGTAATAGACGATCAATCAAGTTACTCAAGTAGCTGCGGTTAAGTTATAAATCAAGTTAAGGTGTGACAGTTAGGGTTCAAGGTTCCGTTGGCTGCCCGTGGCCTGTGACCTCCTTGCTATGGCTTTCGGCGATGCATTACTACAGCACTTCCTAATATGTACGTGTCTGCCTTATAAAGTAGGCATTGAGGTGTATTATCTTGCTGGCCAGTTCTTTATTCTTTATGGTTGAACAATGCTTTTAGGCTTTGAGATTTTCGTGCGAAAATATTGTTCTCGGGTTGTGAAAGCATCTACTTAACTTTCGGTACCGAAGTCCTGGTAGGTTTTCAAGCTTGGGTTTCCTAGGAAAGCGGTTCTCTCATATTATAACGGCTGTCATGGAAAACTGTCATTTTCACCAGAAGGCATTTGGTGACATTAAGGTGTCAAATACACTGTATTTGGACAGCACCGTGTGTGTTGTGTGACTGTTCACCGCTTTCTTAGGAAATCAAAGCTTTAACCGAAATACGTAAATAGGCGTTGAGCTCCTCAATTTCTGAATTGAGCTACACCATTACTGACAAATGTTTGCCTTGCACTGACTGGACTGGTCCACTCAAATCTGTGTGGTACCTTCCCCAAAAAACCATTTCAGGCACTAATCTACGTTGTCCTCACATGATCTGACCTAGATTACGTCTGGACTTTAGAAGTGATTGACCTTTGAGTTTGTTTAGCCATTTCTTCTTAGACAGTCAAGAATTGTCGACTCCATCTAGCTTATTTTTTTATATAATAAGATGTGTAAAAGTGATTCCCATATCCTATATACAGAATAAACAATTTCATTTCACATAACATTTCTGTGTACCTAATTGTTTTAGTATCCTTTTTCAGTTCTTACTATGTCAATAAAAATATTCTCTTCCTATAAAACAAAGATGTATTACTAACAGCCATCTCAGCAGTTTTTCTTCCTAGCAATCTCAAATTGAATTTCCTCCGTACATCGGGAGCGGTTTGACGCGGTGATCCGAAATATGGTATCCGCGCCCGAGTAGATACTTGTCTCATTGTTTATTCAAATTTACCAACAGCGGGACTGGGCCGATGTTCCCACGGGCAGCGCCAGGCACCACTTTATACCTGACAGAATTGTACAGGGGTTTTATGAATTTAGATTTTTGGGGTCCGTTTGTAGGTCAGATATTTTTGGATGTGAGTTAACTGGTGGATTTGTTCTGCTTGTTGCCGCGCTCCTAAGGCTCCCTGTATATAACTCTGCATAAATGCGGTGTAAAAGCGGTTCCGGTGCGGCGGCGGTGCGGCGCATTCGCAATATTCATTCGTATACACAAACATGCGGTCCATGTACAGGAAGTCTACGAAGACCGTGAGTTCCGCTAACATAAGCAAAGCGAGGAATAGCGAGATGGTCCTAAAAATGTATCAATCAATCAATGCAGTCCACGGAACTGACTAAAGATTGGTCCGAACTTCAAACCTTAAACATTCACGTCCGTGATTTTTTTTATTAAGAACTAAATCATAATCAAACAAAATAAAGTGAAGTTATAAATCACCGCTGCCGCTGAACATGAGGTGTGTTCGCTTCCCAGGTCCGGCAAAGTGATACTTATTGTGTTTTCCATTAGTTTCTTAGTAGCAGCGCGGAGTCTGGATTCGTGCTCAGTTGGTGGTAAAAGGCTCGCCCTCTTTTACCCATGTACGAGAGGGCGAGCCTTTCACCATCAAATCATACCATCATCATTTCACCATCATGGTTTAAATATATGTAACTGGCAAAATATAATGCTAAACGCACACCTCTGTCTAACCCTTTAGAAATTAAGGTGTTATACAGCGTGCTTTTTTTTACTGGCTCCAAATTTTTACAGGCTGTTCCACCCATGAATATGAATAACTTTCACTATGGAACCAACTCTGAGATCACGAAAAAAAAATCTGCTGTTTCATACATTTTGGTGGTCAAGTAGGTGTTGAACTTTTGTATTAAACAGCTGATTTTGTTTTCGTGATTTCAGAGTTGGTCCCATAGTGAAAGTTGTTCATATTCATGAGTAGAACACCCTGTAAAAATTAGGAGCCGAAAAAAAAACATCCAGTAGGTATAAGGTCCCATTAAAATAGATGGACAAACTTTTAGAAATCATTCAGACCACCAAAATAAGCACAACGGTAAAAAAATATATATGTAAAACGCATTCGATAGGTACTTACAAGAAAAATAATCATCTAACGAAAATACACATGTGCCGGCAATTTATTATATTAGATCAAAATAAAATCACTTAAATCAGTGTTTTTTTTTTTGCTTGGATATCTTCGGTTAGACGTACTGAGCGCTGCTGTGTTAAAATTTGCCCATCTATTTTATTGAGACCCTATACCTATATCAAAAATCAAAAGCTTGGTAAAAGATTGCAGAAAAAATAATGCAATCAAAAGTATCCGATTTCCTTTCAACTCAAGTAATTAAAGGTGTTTGTTTACTAATAATCAATCCATAATATTAATCACCTAATGAGGATGTGATTACCTGCGATTATTGACGGCTTATCGAGCCAGTGGCAATTACCGATGTTTATATATTCAATTGATTGCAGCTCAGGAATAACATTATTTACATAAATCCCTTCATACTTCGTAATTATCACGTCTGACAGTACGGGTACTGTCAGACGTGATAATTAATTATATAATTAATAACCATGTCTTTTATGTAAACGTGTTTGTTTGTATTGCGTTATTATGTAAAACATATGTAAAAATTTGTTTAAAAGAAACATAGTGAGCCATGTCCATTCTTCACAAAATAATTTGACACTATATGTCACATTCAAATGTTCATTTTTTACATTATAGTGTCAAACTTTAATCTGATCTGCTTTTCACAGAGTTTTTAGGATTCAATAACATACCAGCCATAACCGTATCACAGATTTTAATACACCAGGCTGGTTACATTACAAGTAGATCCTCCGTGCTGTATATTGTTCCACTTACTAGTTCACCTAGCACCATTTTGTTGCTACGGGAGGTTTCCCTGCCATTCTGGGATTCATACAGACATTTGTATACCAGCGGTTCCCGATTCTACCAGAGTTCCTAAGGAGGCTAGGACGCCGGGATGCGCAAGGCGGAGGACCGGGTGTTGTGATGCAGCTCCTAAGCAGCGAGCTCCAGCATTGGACTGCGACAGGCTGAGTTATGATCCACGATAACCTGAATTTTTTCACCAAAATCAGCGTTAATTAATACTCCCATATACAAAGCACCTAATAAATAATGTATCAAATTCATTACTAGGTAATCTGCGAACCAAAGCCTATATTTACATTAGGTCTAATGCTGAATACGTTTAGCCTTCTCCCCGTCGACCTCGGTCCTATATTCGTATTTATACCCTCCAATTTAGACATGAATGCTAAATTTTATGGGTATCAAATTGGATTTTAGGATTATGGATGTATGAAATGTACTGAAGTGTTTTATTAGGATAATGACGACTTGAATTGTATAATGTGGTTGCTTCGTTGACAGGAAAATCTCGTCAGTCGTGGATCTATCTTATGAAAAATACAACGTATTCAATTCTTACTAAATGTGTTGTGAATAGTTTCATCGCTTTTATTCGTAGATCGTTGACAGCCGTTACGGGTAGACTTCCTGAAAGTCTGTAAGTCTTACCAAGAGGTATCGTGTTACCCAGTAACTGGGTTGTGGAGGCCAGATAGGCAGGCGCTCTGTGTAAAATACTAACATTCAACTGTATCTGGTAAGACTGGAAGCCAACATAGTTGGGAAAAGGCTAGACAGATGATATGGCATCTTAATTTATACAGAACTAACTCAATAATACAATACTTACATACCTACGATTTGTTTGTATTTGCGATCTGCGATTGACATTCGATATCTTTGTTTGCTTATCGATATTTTACGTAACTTTTATTGTGAAGCTAGCTATACAATACAATGTATGTAGCTGTATATTTACTTGTATGAAGTCATCATTTTCAGCAAAACTTCAATTGTAGTGCTTTTTTTTAAATAAATATATTATTGACATAGAAATGTTTTCATTCATATACACAAAAAACTTTAATCCATTAAAGGGCCCTGGGTGTTATATTGTCCAAATATCCCACAGATTTCAATATTTTATACCCCTTTTTTTTTTTTGTTTAGCCTGTCCTGTCCCACTCCTGGGCAAAGACGGGAGGTCTTTGCCCAGGAGTGGGACAGGACAGGCTAAACCCAAGTCCTTCCAGGAACTCCTTTCCCGCATACTCCCTTATGCTACCCAAATATCCATATATAATTTAGATTCAATAGGTAGTTCTTCAGTAACATAATATTCGGCTATCCCGCATATTTAACACAAAAGTCGATAGAAGCTACATAAAATCAGGCCTTTAATTAATTCGTTCACAAAAAAAAAACTGTTTCATGCGGGCCCATTTGCTTAATCCTTGGTTTTGTTAACTTTGGCCCATCATTTTAAGTATCCCTTTTTGTTGCTGCATAAATGGATATCAGAATAAGTTCATTTTCTAAACATGAATATCGAACAAGGCGTGTAAAACACGTGCGGTAAAATAATTGCGTTACACCATCAGTAGCAATGGGTTTCATTTTGACAACATTCATTGCGTTATTTACGTTGTTGATCAGACACATTTTGCGAACATATGAAGCAATGTATTAGCGATATCCTTCAAAATGTTTCAGATTGAGATTGATAGTGCATTACGCAATTAAGGTGCGGATACCGTTTCTCACTTAAAACCCTTAAATAAAATATACTGACTAAGGTTTAGTCATACTAAATAGTAAAATATTAAAAAGATTATTAAAATATTTGCATGAGATACTGGTTTATGTTCATATATTCTGGCAGACTCCTTGACAATTCAAAAGTGTTTGTAAATGTTTTAATTGAAATAAATTCTTTGAGTTTGAGTTATCATATCGGCAAATTGGAATTATATAACAATTGTATCAGTGGCCGTGCTTTTATTACAGACAGGTAATCAAAGTTATTTTTATAATACAATTCAGTTTTTCTAATAAACATTAATTTTCCTATCAATGTTGGGTATTTGATCTACCTTACCTACGCCTAATATAAAAGGTACGTATGCTATTCTATAAATACAAACATGGAGTAAATAAAATACATATGTATTAATATTACAAAATATTTATTAATAATAATTGTAATTAAAGTAATACTTCCCAAAATACTTTCACTTTTCTTACAATTCTTCCATAAAAGTATCCTATCACATTATCATTTTAACTCTATAACCTAGTTAAATTAATAATAAATTGATATGTTTTTAATTCTAACAATACATTGCGTACAATACCGCCGAGAAGTCATGGCCGGTCTGAACTTTGCGCGGAAGGCTGCGCAGTAATATTTTTAGAAACCAAATGGTGACACGAGGCGAGTGTGAGTGAGAAGCGAAAATTCGCAGAGCCAATGTTCAGACTGGTCATGATTCAGTTCGGTTGTAGTCTCATTGTTATTTATTAATAACTTATACTTAAAATACCTATAATTAACTTAATAAATATTCTTAAACTATAGGAATGAAACCATTAATAATTAAATGTAAATAAGATTATTGTATGTATTCATTAAAATACAATTTAATTGCATTAGTATTTTACTGCAGAGCATGATTGCTGTGTCAGTTTTATTAGTTGTAAAATACAATTAAATTAATATTTATGGTGCAAAATATTATAAATTGATTATACAGTATACTGTTATTAAAAAAATATTATGAAATTACAATTATATTTAGACATTTAAATATAAAGAATTAAACTGTAACTTTAAATACAATCAAATTGCAGCTTCTTAACCACATTTGTATAATGAAATACAAAGAATTAAATATTTAAAGCAATCAATATTTCCTGATCACATGTCATGAATACTTAAGTAATATCATTTGTGTTTACAAGTAAATACAAAGAATTACATTTTAAAAAGTGATTTTACAAACATTTATGTCCTACAATTACTTTTATATTTATCTAAAATATAATTAATTGTTATTAGGACAATTAAAACCCTCAATAAGTTTAGTAATTACATTCATATTAATGCTTATTAATATAAATAATTACATACATATACTATTATGTTTTATTTTTGTATGGAAGAGCGGATTCTCCCAATACAGGCATTACTTGCTAAAAGGGAGGCTCCAATTACCAATTCAATTCTTGTATAAAATGTTGAAGAAATAAATTATTTTTGATTTGATTTTTAGCATCCAATTAAATAAGTGGATAATTAACCATTGGTTATTGTAATAACATTATCCTTAGCAGTAATTATAAAAGGTTTTTAGGCATCTATTATAGTAAGTTAACCCTACTGTAACGATACTTGAGAAAATATAAAAAAATATCACAACACACAAAATATCACAAATTATCAACTAAACTTACTATTTATGAATACATTTGGCACTTCAAAATATACTATGGTATAGCTAATTTTTTAATAAAGCTTACAAAGTTACGAGCTGATGAAACATCCAATTTATGCAATCTTTATCTGTTTTTACATGAAGCAGCATTTTTATATACTGATCTATCCCATTACGATTTTGTTTACGCTTTCTACCATACAATATCACAATAGACGCTTGTGGCATTGAACCTCTTGGGCAAAATTTCGACCAGACTCATGATGGTAAAAACCTTGTAAGCAAAGTAATACGCCAATCATAAAATGCATTGAATTGAGCAATTAAACCAAGTTAAACCCCTAAATTTTTTAACTTTTGGAGGTGAATATGTTCAAGAACTTCGTCTTGATGTTGAGTAACGTGGTGAAAGACCTCTTGACCTTCTTCTTTTGTGACGACTCCGAGCTCAAGAAGGGTTCAGAGTAGGACTTCTTCATCACTGGGTGTTCTGAAGGTTCAGCATCCTTAGGAAGCTGGTACTTGTACTCCTTAACCACTTTCTCTTCGGACGGGTCATACCTGTATAATACAGAGTATGTACGCTTGACTTTCTTCGGCACCCTGGGTGTGTTAGGCACCCTGTCGCTCTTGCATCTCTTGACCTTGTTCCTGCCGTAGTAATCTTGATAGCTGTCAGCATCGACATAGATGAAGCGCTTTCCCAAAGCCAGCTCTCTCTCCTTCTTCAAATTCTTCCAAGAAGCGATGACAGATTCACGACGGAAGGTCTTGTTCGGGTTGTGGCGGCTGATGCAATAGCCTGGCTCATCCTGGATGTTGGACGTGTCCTTCAACGGAGACCTTCTTGGGCTCGAGCTGTAGTCAACCTCGTAGTCATCTCGCGACACCTGGAATCAAATAAATCTCAGATCAGTGGTTGTTGCTTACATAAACAACACTATCAATGTTAATCTCCCGGCTGTCCCATAAACAAGTCCCAGCCGCCAGTGATCTTGTAGATTATTTAAAGTATCAATAGAACGTAACTACGTGACTGTAAGAACGTGAGGCCGTGCAGTGTATCGCCGTCCCTTTCTATTATTAATAGGGTCGTTTCCGATGTTGTTGAGCATGTTCGTCATCAGAGCCCTTCGTGCGGTGCCCACATGTCTAACAACACCTGTCGTGAGCGCCATATGTCTCAATCTACAGGAACTTGGCAATGTCCGTACTACCAATTTTTAACTGCAACCGTAAACTGTCTAGGAAGCTCAATAAAAATGTGGTATTTACAAAATTAAACAAGGTCCCTCTTCTCGATTCCGATTGTAACAAAAGATGCTTTTAGTACGATGACATCATATGAAAAATTAACTAAGGTCGGGAAGAGGTCGGACGATAAAAAATATGTTTGTAAAGATGTCCTTCGGAAAACGCTTTGCTAATGTGTCGTTTGAAGTATTAAAAGCTTTCACGTTACCGGCTCGCTTGCACAACTCTCCTGAGGTTATATTCCCGGCGTTTGTCCCGAGGTTTAATTTGATCTTATTATTATGTAATATTTTTATGGTTTTCTTGGAATCCCACAGTATGACGTAGTCGGCCAGTGGTCAGATAATGGGTCACGCAGAAATAGACGGTTTATTATTGGAGTTCATTAGAACATGGTGTATACGAAGCATTGGAATGCTATGGATCCGACTGCACTGATCGCGGGAGAAAACAAAATTAGTCTTAACGATGAAATAGTGCGTGTTTTTAAATTATATGAATCACTATTACAGCGTTAATGCTAAGTTATGTGAGATGATATAACATGCTAAATGTTTTGGTCAAAAAAATTGGGGCGATACATTTTGAAATGTCACACATGCAACTGGTTCACAAAATATTGAGTTCCACTTAAATCGTTGTTTTTGTAAGTTTTTCAGTTCTATTATCAAATGGACAATGTTTTTTTTTAATTAACTGTTACAGGCTAGAGAAATTTCATGTTTCAATGTCCATTGCTACTGACACGACAAATACTCGCTACTTTATATTTTGACAGCTCGTGTTGAGTAACATTTTTTTAATGGGTTGTGAAAAAAAAAACAGTGCACTGTTGCGAATTCAGGTCGCAACGTAAAATGGGTCATTTTTAAATAGTTGTCCTATTACCAGGATTAGTTAACACGGTCTAATTAAAACTGAAATTAAGCATCGTATCTAGGCTACAACCTCTTGTTTTTCGTGTTTTATTTCGTCTAACCTTGTGCTTTTTCGTTTTCAGGTAATTTTTTACTGTCCATCACAGAGACACGCGTCGTGACCGTTGTCGTTGGGTGAGTGTATGTGACGTATCCACGCTACTCTTACGCTGGCTCGGCGTGTCCTATTTCGTGCACCCGTTTTGTAATACCACGTTAAAATGTGTATAGTATTTCTGTCCCTACGTGCATACTTCGTGTTATTTGTGGAAGTTATTATAGTTGTGAAGGTGATAACGTTACTAAAAGGTGCTGTTAATTTTGTCACAGGTTATTTTAGAGAACGCATCAGAATGTTCAATGCAATGTCTATTATTGTACCGTTGCAACGTGTTTATTACGTGCGGTTACGCGTTTGTTATTGCACTTTTGATAAATTGAGGTCTACGGAAGTAACAACCTTCGGAAATCGTCTTGTAAGCAAATTATCGAAGAGATTAATTCCAGTACATAAAATTACGCCGATTACGCTAACGATTAAATTAGAAAGTAAAGTAGTTATCAATGTTTAATCAATTACGTATACATATTAATTACGATTATGCAAGTTAACACAATTTTACAAAACTGTCCATAACGTTTTAATAACTTAGTTAACCAATTAATGACTTAAAACATGTATTTTGATTAAAAGCAAGATTAGAAATCAGTACGATACTGTGATTAATTTCAACGTTTGATTGAAAATGGTCTCTGTTCAGATGACGTTACGGTTTAATTTTGTTTCTCATGAGCATAGTACCCAGTTTGTTGGTACCGTTAACTCGTATGTGCAAACTTCGTGCAAAAAAACTCGGCACACATCGTTTTTTTTTTTTTTCTTTTAAATTTACAGCTGCATACTCTTACATCCTCTTGAATTTATGCGATGTAATGTTTGGGCTAGACTGAATGCTTTGAGCTTTACTTTTTAATTTCTTTCTCGTTACACTTACTCTTAATTTTAACGGTACCAGTACCGAATATATTATTTTGCTTATGTATCTGCAATCGATTTAGGGTTAATTTTCTAAAGTATAACCCGTCGACCTTCAAAGCATGATTGAATAGGCATCATCTGGGCACGTTCGTTCCATCATAATAGACCTCATACATCGCTTTTCACTAGGCGAAATCGCGGTCAAGAACTGGCCCATTTTGCAAAAAACAAAAATTAAACTGTTTTCTATATTTAGAATTGCGCTCATTGATAAAAAATAACCATAATTAAAGAAATCAAACTCTGCTTGTCTTCATCCAGTCTACACCAAATAAAATCCGAAAAATATATATACATTTTTTTTATGTTTACATTTCGGTTCAGTAACTGCAAGATATATTTAACATAAGTTTGCGAAACGTAAACAGTACAGCATGTGTAATTTACGCGATCGACTCCGCGAAATGTGCTGGTTCTGCTATTCATATTCAACATTAGGCAAACGGTATCTATTTTTGGAGCCAGTTCAAGTATAGGCCGCTATTCTTAGGCGCTGGTTACATACGTGATCTTTAGCACACAATTAGATCGAAAGTCGAAGTGCAACTGACATTTTAAATTTAGAATTTGGTTGTTTATGGTTTTATGGTATTTTCGGCGGGAATTTGGATTTGTTCGATTAATTCAAGATTTTTTTTTTTGTCCTCTCATTAATTTATCTATGTTTACACAGAAAATTTATGCAAGAAATAATCAATTAGATACCCTACCTACTTACGGGTAAATGAATGTGAAGTGGTTTGTTTAATTAGAATGAATGTGGGATCGTTACGGGTTAAGAACCGATAAAGACCTTTAATTGATGAGACATATTATTAGAAAATGACGTAGCCATGATTGTACACTGACTAACTGTACCATGCCCACGCGCATTTTTTCGTCACTATGATTTTTCCGATGAGTAACAAGTTATAAACATATTGCACCATCAGATTTCGTCATTAATGATAATGACCCGCAGTTTATTGACATAAACTTACAGTTATGAAAAGTTCACAGCCTAAATAAATGATCAGCTTACCATGTTATTTATGATAAATTAATGAAATCGTAAGAGGATTTTTATTAGGAAAGCACGAAATATTGATTACTTAATTCGTGTATAAAGTAGCAAACTGCAGGCGTAGATCTATGACATTGACAAATACTTAATATCTATATCAAATTCAATTTAAGCGACATACTCTAAACAAATATTTACACTCGTAGACGTTGACAAATCGCCATTTTTTAAATGACCGACTTTGCATTATGAAAATCGAATGGCAGTGATGTATGCAGCACATTTTTTAATGCTTCTCATTTTAAAATTGTCATTTGTCATTATCAGAGATCGCTTCAGCTCTCCACTTTCGAAACCATAAACCGGAATGGCGGGCGACGAATGACAGCTATTAGATTGTTACAACAACACGAAAATGTCTAAGCAGTCTATCCAGTTCGGATACGTTTAACTCCGGTGAAAGTATCCCAACGAAATTCGCTAAGACCGGTCCACGAATTAAGAATATCGACAACTATTTGACAACAATCGATTCGAAAATCTTTTGACAGCAGTTTTGACAGCTCATTGTTTGTTTGACAACCTATCACTTTCTAATAACCGTTATTATTGCTCACAACGACAGCTTTACGCTTCCCAATTTAATCATTCACCCGCTATCAGATAGTATCAAACAAATTGTTTTAAAGGCAGTTCAATTTCTAAAGGAATGACGACATGAGAGGTTTTCATAGACAAAGAGTAATTGTTTTTTCTCAGGCGCTTCGTTTCCGTTTTTACGAACTGCAGGAACTGCCCATTAGCAACATCAGGGAGTCAGTTTTCAAATTGTAATTATTACGACTCGCTTTATGAATGCTTTATTTATACTGTTATATTATTTATAGAGAATTGAGATTAGATACTTGTTAAAAAGCTCAATTAATGAAAGTAATAAAAACTTTAAACAACTTAAACAGCCAAAATTTATCAAATCTCTTTTTAATTTTTAAAACCCGATAACCTTTTCTGAACCATACAAAATCTTTTGATGGAAGTAATCTTTATGATTAATCTCAAATGCTCCGATCAGATCAATTTTGGGCAATGATTAATACAAATGCTTATTGCTTTCAATGTGTGCAGCCATGAGAATGGCCGCAGGCGGCAATGTCAAGAGCTTTGCCACAAAAAGAACGTTATTCCATATTCAAACAGCGGACACGCACGCGCCGCAGTTCAATGACAGCGACCATAGACAAGTCAGTTGCCTTTTAAGCGCATTAAAGTGGCCATGCACTTTGCGTAATAGTTACCACTGACCACCGCTGTGTAAGCTTTATTCTGTAATCCGAATACGTGGGTTTATTGTTCAACAGTTCAGACATCTGGGCGAATTCTAATGTTAAGTTTAAAGTATTTAACTTAATTATTAAGTGAAACTTACCACGCTTTCCCAACTACCACCGAGGATGCTTTTGTCCAACATCTTGCTTCACTTTAAATTTCACTGAACAATCCAAAAAAACACTTTCAAAAAATTGATTTTCAAAAACAATAAAAAAGAAACTGCTGCAGTTAGATATTTGTTGTCGTGTTACGCGTCCCGTATCACGTTGTCACCAGGGAATGCTTTGATTTGGCACAGTGCACACCTCGAGCTTTCCTGAACGACTGAAGCTGAAACGTTTCAGCGTCATATTTATAGGACGGGAGTGGGAAAGAGGGCGGGTTTCAGGAAGACGCTTCGTTAGTGTCTTCCACTTAATACGTAGTCACGCCTTCGTATTTTAAGGTGCAAGTATTATAGTTCGGGGAAGCCCGTCTATAACCGGATGCATCCTTATACTCTCTTTTTTTCTATGTCTCTACGAATATACATAGGTACAGTTCTCAGAATGGCTTTGTGCGTATTTAGAACAAGCTTCGTTAAGTGTCCAGTACATTACAAAGGTACATTAACTCTCCTAATAGCTCTAAAATATTTCGGTTTTACGAGCACACATAATGGAGACCTCACTACAGACTTCATATACGCGGTTATTATAATATAGGTTTTTTAAGTCTTTGCGTTCAAACTAACGCATACCTACCAATTAAGTGTTATAAATTTTAATATGAAACTAATTTAGTAACCCGTTAGCGCAGCGTAAACAAATAAATCTCATTTCTACAAATATTCGTTCAGTTTCGTAACTTTTGGACCAAACCACCGACTAAATACCGCAAACTTTACTTTTTTATTTCATTTAGCAAAACCACACTTTATACGGATTAAAATTTACGTTCCAAATTCGAATCCTTTGAACTTTTTGGCGCGAAAATAAAGTGATTTTTCTGTTTGTTTTAGTTTTTAACATGCTCCGTTTTGTTAGCCCAAATGAACCGTTTTGCTATAGTATTTCATGGCACAAAGCTCATAAAAGCCTTATGTACATTTAAAAATAAACGAAAGAGGATATATTTTTCATCTTCCGAGATGTGTTTCAGATCTTGGAAAGGAACTATCAATTTACTTGAGCATAATGTTTGAGAAACACGATGAGTGAGTGTTGAGCGAACATTTTCTAAGAAATGGACACCTAACAGCTTAAATGAATTAAAATTATTGCGATACGATAAACATCAAAGGAAAACAGGAGTCGAAGAAACTATTTTAATAAATTTTGCCCGTTCTTCTCCATAGGAACTTACTATGCTTTGGAATTGGCAACTAGCTTGACCTTTGTGTCAGAATAATCCTTGTCAATTCAAAAATAACCTGTGATTGGTTTAATTGAAATAAATAGTTTGAGTTTAATGTCAAGATACTTGAAAGAAACGAAGACCCGTGTACCAAGGATTATGGGAAAAATAAAAGCTATTTATATATTAAATTTGGAGTAAGTAAAAATTACGATAGGAATTTTTAATGAAATTACCGCAGTTAAATTCATTTCCGAGCTAATTATTAAATAATAATAATAGTAAAACCATTTATTTTCAGGTAACAAAGACTCATAGATATGCCTTAAGTATACATATAACAATTGTGTTAGTAAATAAAACTTAAAAACTATGTTAGTATCACTTAGTTGCACTAAGTCTTTGTGCGCTCCGGTGGCACTTGTCCGCGAAAGCGGCGGAATACCACATCCTGTGACCAAAAACTCTCGTCCATCACCTGATGCAGGTAGCAAGTTGGTTGGTATTAAATAGGTACAGTACAATTTTCCTCCCGTGTTAATTCTCTAGGGCTCTTGTCCGTTGGGAATTACAGCGGGAAAACATTTTACAGTAAGCTTGAAAGCTGTTTTTTTTATTTTTATATAGAATTTTTCCCATTGGGAAATGATGACGGGATGATGTTTCATGTGAACTGTATTTATTGATATTGAGTAAAAAGCTCTATAAATTTAGATGATTTTTACAAAAAGAGTCAGACCAAATATACAACGTGTAACGTTAAATGCGCAAAACCTGAAAATTGTTTGATCAGAATAACGAGCAGAATCAATTGAACCACTTTTTAATATAGGTCACATTTTTCAAAAAATCTTCATTAAAAACGTTGCCATGTCTATTTATTAATAGGTCAAGCAAGCCAATGTCAGCGCGGCGCAGCGGCCCGGTGACGACTCCACCCTCGATAAAGCGTCGTCGCAGACGCAAGAAACGATCAGAATGGCCAGTAAAACTAAAACAGCACATAAAACCTTTACAATTTTTTTAATGACTTATTTTCTCTCTTATATAGATTGTGTGAGAGATAATGGCTGGGGGAGGTGAACACTGAGATGACGGCTAATAGAAATGAATGGAATGACGACCACAAATAAATTGGGATAGATTTAGATATTTATGATGATAAATCAGTATATGAAAGAAAAGAAGAATATTTTATTTGGGACACACAAAACTAACAAAGTACATTAAAACAACCAAAAAAACAAAAAAAAAAGACCTGTGCGAGGCTAAAAAGGCTCCCATCTGAGAAGAACGCTCAGATATTTAAAAAATAAATACCGCAACACTGGCTTTCAGTTTGCATTTGTATCGAAGTCTTTTCATGAACAGGAAACACGCATCGCAACCACCAACAGGTTTGACGTATATCAAGTTAAACATAAACCTCCTAACGGGGGTAAAGTATGCGACCTTTTTACATGTACAGTTTACAGCCTCCTTAACGAGTGTATCGGCCGCCATTATGCGGTTCGGTTTTAGTTTGCGCACTCCTGCGCACATTGACGTCAGAGATTTACATCTGAAACCTTATGCCGTAAACCGGAGGCCGTAAATAGTTGGTTAAGTGTGCACTTGAGCAACTGTGCAGGTCTGCGACCGGTGTGTTTTGGTTACTTTGATATTAATGTAGGCGAATATTTGTCATCTTCAGACCGTGGACCGAAAAGCAATCTTAAATACTGACAATCAAGTATAGCGACAAAAATCAGCTGAAAGATTTCCAGTTATAGTGTTAGAAAAAGATCCTGCTGGTCAATCTAGGTAGACTTTCACGTCACGTAAAAAATAGACACAACCCGGCCTCTGAACCAAGAGCCGCCATATAGAATGTGTTCCAGCATGTAGACTAAACTTTCATGCCAGATAATTTAGAACTTTTTACGCAGGCGGGATTGCAGGCGTACTGCTGCAAATTCTGTCATTTCATTATCTCTTTATAGTAAAAAAGTTTCACAATAAATGTGGTTTGTTGTCGTCTCTATTAAAACTGTTTACAATGTAGATGGTTCCAGATGGGTTTTAGGCCAGAAACAAATTACCTCTAATTGTCATAACTTTCTAACACACAATTTGGTGGTTATTCTCAAAGGGAAAAAAAGCCTTCAAAATCTACAGTAATTATATCTAATTTCTAAACTATTTTTTGTTGTGATTCTAAAATTACTCGCACAGACTTTCACTGACGAACAGACAATCGGTCTTGATCTGCGTAGATACGTCATACGTCAATTAAATCGATCCAATCCGTTATAATTCGCATAGCAAATCGATTGCTGCAACCTCGGCCTGATTTCATGTTTTTATTCTCACTTTGAAGCAGCAGGCGCTGGATTACGTAATAAAACCTTCAGGGTTTCGGGCTACATTCCGAATTTTTTGTAGCTTCGTAATTTTCGTAAACATGACGGTTTTACTAGTGTATGATCTAAAACGCCATAAAGGATGCGTCTACTACAATTAGCTCTTCACTAAGAATGATTTACGTGCAATAAAGCCAGTCTTTGTTCCGTTGGAATACATCCAATATGGAGCTAGTTGTGTAATTGCAAGGTTTTTTCATCTCTTGATGAGTATATTGACTTTGTTTACAGTTGTATCTACCCGCAGATTGTGTTTTAATAATCTTTAATCCCCGTAATTGTTGATTTTAAACTGTATTTTTCACCGCTCTTTGTGAAATGCGAGGCTGACCCGAAAAAACAAGAAGTTGGTTTAAAATAATGTTGTTTGAAGTATCTAAGTCCGTTATTTGAAGATTTTTTAAATAATAACAACCGTTGTTTTAACCTTGTGGTTGTGTCCCTTTGAAACAAGTCAGGCATGTTAAACTGCAGAAGCTTTTCTTTTAACATTTTCTTTTACTGTAAAAGGACAGCTATAAAGCTTACAAAAGGGTCTAAAGTCAAAAAAACGGTAGGAGGAAGATTTTGATTTCAACTTAAGATAAAGTTGCACATTGTGTTCACTTTAAAAGAAAATTCATAGAAAGACCTTTGGGAAACGAGTCATCTTAAGTAATACAAGGTTTCCCGATTTCATCTTCGCTTTAAACTTAAACCATCTGGCCTTTCCTCGGCATAGTTACAATACATTCTCTATTGAAACCATCATAAACTTAGCAATGATATTAATTTTAAACTTTGTCACAAATGAAGCTATAACCGTAGCCCCAAACGGAATGTCTCGTAATCCTAACAACACTAAATCCATTGATTTTAGCACGCAATACACATTCGCATTCCTTATCCCAAAACCGACTCCGTAGTGCAACATCACACGCTGCACGTTTTAGCAACAGCCAAGCATTGTTTGCGCTGTCACTAGCGTTGCAGCATACTGACGTGCTGGTTATAAATAATGTATTGACCTACTTCAGTCCGATGCTGGTAACGGACGGAGGCGGCAACTCGCCAAATATATTGACATTTCTTTTTCAGAAGAAGTAAAGTCATTTGTTTTGTGTGTTTGTGTGGTCCTAGAGTCCTAGGGTAAGGTGAATAATCTTTTTTATTTTGGACTTCTACTTATTTTTTATTTTCTTCTTCTTCTTCTGGGTGTCCGAAAAGTCATGGATTACCTTTTACCTGGTGATAGGCCACATTGGGATCCACCAATAAAAAAAAAATGACCATAGTAAAAGTCTTATGGTTTCCGAGTTTTTTGATGTTTAATGAAATTTTGGAAAATCTGTACCTTTGATCAGTTTTTTCCATGCCATTTCTACGAATGAAAACTTTTTCGAGTACAGGTTTTTTTTATTTTCATCTTGAATCATCCTACTATCGATTGAATACAAGAAAGTTACAGATATCATCTTTTAAATACCTAATATTTAGGTCCAAACATAAAATTTTCACCAAAAAAAAATTTTACCTTATTTTTGATCGGCCATGGTGAAAAAAAAAAATTATTGGTAGGTCATTTTTTTTTTTTGGTAGATCCCAATGTGGCCCATCAGCAGGTAAATGGTAATCCATGACTTTTCGGACACCCAGTATAAGTCTGAAATTGCTAACCCGTCTTGAGCAAGCGTGGTCGGAGTAGATCAATTCTCGTTCCTTCTCTGTATGAGAAGAAGAGGCCTGCGGTGCTACCCTGCAGTGGGAAAGGCTGGTGTAATTATATTATATTATGCATGTTTACAATACAAGGGAGCGGTAATGTGTCCCCAAACTCTACTCTTCGGTGTAGTTAATTCATGGTGTCATCCGCAAAGAGTATTTGCTGTAGCTCTAGGTTTACTCAAAAAGGCTTTAAGGTAAAAACTCTGGTCCAAATTACATGGTAAACTGACTGACTACATACAGTCTGTTCACTAAATATAATGTCTTGTTTAAAGTTTTCTTGTAGGCTAATTAATAAGCTTTTTCACCACGTTTTGTTTACCTTTTCTTTCAAAGTAGTCACATTACTTCAAACAAAAATCTCAGTAGCGTTTTCGCATTGTTTTTCTTTAACAAATCAACGGACTCTTTACAGCTTTAGTGGTTAAATATTAGTGTTGAAGTACACTAGAAAGTACAGCTTCATAGTGTTTGTTTATGAAAGCTCTATTTTCTCAGACTGACTCAAAAGTAGGATAAATTTGCTTCTTAGTATGAAGTCCTAGAAAATCTTAGTAGGATTAGAAACGTCAGAATGTACCATATTCGTAATATGTTTGACAGTTACTTTTATATCTCCATGTTTCCGACTAAAGCGATTCCATGAAACCATGGTGGTCTGCGTTGGTGTCACACTAGGTCATCAGAACTGACCCACTTTCAGTCGGCATTTGGACGACCAGAAACACTCATTAATAATAATATTCCCGGAATATTGTTTCTGTTCCATTTACTATCCATCTATAGATAAAATTCAGTGAAAATGCTGGATTCTGGATCTCTGGCACTTCATTGTCCGTGTCGCCCCACTTTGTGTTGTTGACGAATTGAAAAAGTGGACCAAACGTTTGGACAAATGTTTGAACCAGTGTTGGCCTAAATTCGTAAACAAAAAACAAATCGCTTCCGTTGTGTATAGTAATATATCAGTAAACATAAAGATTTCCCTTGAACTTTAGTTACGTGCAACAACGTAATGGATTGAAGTCATTGTTATTTTTTATATCGATACTATTTAATGCAATAAGAAATCGATATCTATTGTTCCGATGCCTACTTCCGCTTTGTTATGTTTTACTTATACTTCAAAGGGTGTTTTACTTATATATTGTCATTGATAATTATTTTATTTTTCATTATTTCGTCGTTCACCTTGCTAAATAGTATGTACGGCATCGCTTTCCATAAGGACAAGTATGTAAGTTATTCCAATAAGTCCAGTCAATTGTCAGGTTGTTCTCATCTATCAATTTAGGTTGCCAGAATAAGAAAAAACGTTTTTCTTGGCCCTTAAGCATCGGCCAGGCCAAATCCCTTCACCAATTCCCCTGAAAACATCTTTAAGCATCCTCAATTAAAGAAGACTTTCCAAAGCTTTACACCGCTATAATTCCCGCATTACCAGGAACATATAATCAGTAGCCAGCCCCCTAGTTATAGCGAGACTTTCGTCTGGCAATGTCACGCTCTCTTCACACCGCCACCAATTAGCGTGCTTAATAGCAACCAGCAGCAACCACCGGTTTTGATTTCTTTCTCTGTCAAGTGAAAAGTCTGGGTTACGTTGGTTATTTATCGTTGCTCCACTTTGTAGAATAAATGGTATCTTGCAGATCATTTGTATTAATAGGTTCGCCTCCTATTCTATTACATGGGACTCCTCTGTCTACCGCTTCGGGCAATTCAGCCATGACTATGCCATCTGATAAACTATGCTTTGCTTACGTATCTAGTCCTCCATTTGACCTGTTCTGGATTTGGAGTTTCGATATCTTATCTTTATTGGTTTGGGTTGTGGTTTGTATACAAATTCGACGGCTAAGAAACTGCTTGGATTTACCTTTACAAATGCAATTTTGAAGAATAAACAATTAATTTTAATAACTTCGTGAAACCTTGAAGAAGTATAATTTTTTAATTAAGTATACTCTTTCGAAAGTACATTTAGAAGTTACTATAGAACACTTTCTTATGTTAATTATTTATAATCAGCATCTGTTTCTCTGCGTTTCTCAAGTATGTGTAAAAATAGCCTGAAACATTGACATGCAACACATGTAATGTTCGTTCGTTCTAAAAATAATGTTAAACAGAAAACCGTATCTAAAAATACTTGGACCAAATGCAAGTCTAGCTATATTCAACTTACACTAAGTAGTTATTGACGCCAAAGTCGGACATTGTCCCCATGGTATTTCCACTTTCCAGCGCTAGATATTATTACGCTACTGAAATCATGTAGACACATACTTATAATCGGAATATCACCTGAGAATCTCCGAGTAGTTTTTCCGAGAACATTAAAGTATCGTGAAGAAAACCTGGCACTGAAATCATTTTACAGAGCGCGCCCTATTCCAATGAACCGAGCAGGAAAACCGCACATTACCCGAATTATTAATATACCACAATATCCTATACACATTTCGAATGTTTTAAGAACATTTCAATTCTGCCAGATTCGAATTCGTTTTTTTGAAGAAATCCTTTTTTTTATCATTGCTTTAATTTGTTTTTTCTTTCCTTTAAAAGCGAGTAGGTATGATGTGTTTGAAAGGTGTTGAACCGCAATTCTCGTTACCTTTTTGTTTATATTACGGTTCCGATTTGTGTTAGAAAAAGCGTGAATCAGGTAATCTATTCTGTGTAATAGTCGCTTGAGGAAAATAGATGATCTGATGAAGTAAGATTAGCTAAGTCGGGTCATGGCTACAATATTAGTCAGACGTTCTTTGGCCTGGATATATGGGATTTAAGCTTACGTCATTTTATTTTTATTATAAAAAAAAACATCTTTACTGTATTGATATATTCTTCTAAATATTCAGTAGTTGGGAGCAGTAGTTTCTCTCGCAGATCTCATGTTGTCCTTACAATCTCTGTAAACATCTACTCGAATTCCGCTCGAACAGATCCATATGTTTCATGTTACCCAAAACAAATCCGGAGTTATGTTAGGATTAAAACAACAGTCGTCTTAATGTAATACTAAAAGAAAGAAACTAGTTGCCTCATTTCGTTGTTTAATTTGATCCAGTATATAGTTTATTGCCCCGACTCTCATAACAGTGTTACGATGCCCAGACACATGTTTTTACTGGGTCCCACGATCATGTCAAGGCCTTATACTAAATAATTCAGCTATTTTGTGGAAATGTCGTAATAAATTCTCTTTGGAGATAAATTGTTAAGAAAATGCTTTGTTGTTCAGTCAACGGTGTGTTTTGCTCACGGAAGATTTCCAGTACTAATTACGCGTTTCTTCAGACTGGTTCAATTTTCATTTATTTATTTACGCAGTGGCTGGCTGTATGCTGTTCACAGCTTCATCTTTTATGATTTCCTTACTGAAATATAAATTATAAATCTAAATCTCGGAAGACAACTTTTAATAGACAATTACTGTTTCCTCGATTACATGTTGATAAAAAAAAGCAGCAAAAAAAAAGTTTATGTGTGAAAACACAGATTTCGGGGTTGCCTGGAACATTACGACGGTCCATTAATTTTGTTGGCAACCCAAAGAAAAAGTGATTCAGTTCGCATCAGCTGGCGGTGTCCTCAGGACCACCGGACCGTATTTGTCCTCATTCAATCACCATTAACTTTTTTCCAGGACATCCACTTCATTAAAATGCATACTGCCACCATTTTATTAGCTAACGAGTCGGTAGCTGGAACTCTTCGACGACATATTGAAAAATCTAAAAAAAAAACGACGCTTTTTTTCTCCGAACGACAACGATATCTTTGAACACAGTCTTAAAACTTCGACAAGTTAATACCGCAATTGAATCCAAAATGGCGGACGGATTTAACCTTTGCGACAAGTGAACTTGGTAATGCGTATTTTTATTGAAACTTTGATTATCCCCGACCGAAATTGGAGAGGCGTGAACATAATTTGGAGTTTTTGCAAGGTGCAGCAGCTTGAGTTTCCTTGGAATCGACTTTATCGTTTATTTGCTGGCTGATTCATGTCAAAGGATGTTATAAAAATAAGAAAAGGCGCGTTTTATCTGTCATGTGGATATTTGGAAACTTGAGATTATCCTAATATGCGGCTAAGTGCATAAATGTTTGTGCAAATATATCCGATTTAGGACTGAAAACTTTTTAACTCCATAAATTATGTGGTGTGCCTGACTTCTTTTATGTCATGTCGCACGTATAACATTATTTTGATGGAGCCATAATATTTTACATATAAAAAAATGTGTCACACCAGCCATAACATTAATTAGGAAACTTAACCGTTTCAGATGGTTACATGTATCAATAAACCTAAATGTCTAAAATCATAAAACGTAATATTTTATCGTTTAACGCGAAATTCGATAAGTTGACGTTGTTTCTCGGGAAGTTTAAATATTTATTGATTAAATTGAGGTTTAGTTCCAACATCTGGTAACCGTAATTGTGTTTACTTGCATCGCTTTAAGCACCTGCGAAATAATTAATGTTGTATTCATTACTTTGGTGATAAATGTTTCCGTCCGAAACTCTCGGATTAAAGTCAAATCGAAGAAAGTTTCGGGTGAGTTTCACCAGCCAAGACTGAACCCGTTTGTTTCCGTAATTACGTAACGTCAACACAAAATTTAACGTTTTAAATGCTCATTATAATTTACACGCATAAATATTTACTTAAATCCTACTGTTTTCTACGGAAGAGGTTTTGTGTATTTTAATTTTCTTCTAACTCGTTTTTGATTGCTTCTTTTCAATCTTACTCTTTATATTATAGCATTCTTCAAATCGGAAGATAAACAAATCATCCCAGAATAAAATATTTACTTAACTAATAAAAAAAATAAAAAAAACCGTAATAGGCCAATTTATTTGCTTTTCACTTCAAGATAAAAGTCTATATAAAAGTCTAGATAAAAGTCTCACCGCGAAAACTTAGGTGAAGTGAGCTGTCAATAGTGTCAATCCCTAGTATTAGGTGAAATGATAGCTCACTTAATTCTTCTTTCTTGAATCACACGTTTCTCTTAATGAAGTTTTCAGTTTCCAATTTTATGTGTTCATAGAATTTATTACCAATAACTTACTATTCGTTTCTCTATACTTAGCATTTTTCTCTATTTCTATTTTACACGTTTGTTTTGCAATTCATAAATAAACCATGTCTAAAAGTAGTTGTTTTTGAGCTAGGTGAAACTAACTAACGTTCATAATTTCAATTTTAATAATAATTTAATTAAGTTTCTTCATATTTGGTGTACAAGCTATCTGATAGCTAATTGTCTTCTCTCCTATATTTCATTGAACGGGTTGGAAAAAAAGACCACAGGTATGGCAAATAAATAATAATTATGGTGTTAAAGGTGGTTTTGAAAACGTTTAAAAGAAAAACTTTCTTTACCATAATTTACATAACTTAACATAAAAATGTCACGATCGATCTATGTTCCACAATCAATGATTCAGTGACTCGCTGGTGACATTGCGTAAGCGCACGCGCACGTGCGCAGCTATCGGCGATGTAAACATGCCGTGACGCGATATTATAGCGTTGCCCCATTACTTGTTTTATTTATACTGTAGTAGCGACCCGCCCCTGCTGCGTACGGTTTTTAGAACTTGACAAAACATCAAGATTTCGTTGTTTTAAGTAGGTTTACACATACAGTCCGACCGTCGAGAGAACGCGTTCCTGACACCTGACCTGAAGCGTTCTTGTCAGTGCGACAATTCTAGTAGCTAATAAAGAGCAAGTTCGCAAAACACGTATTCGTTCGTATGAAACTGACAGGTGTCAAGAACGCCTTCTCTCGTCGTTCGCGCTGTTAACACCATTATAATTCTCCTGCCCTTATCCCAATTTATTTGGGGTCAGCGCAACACTTTTTTGAAGTAAAGCTTCTTTACGCACGCTTTACTTGGGGAGTAAGCTGGCGAACACGTGACGAAAGCGTTACGAAAATTGTGATCGGGCGAGGCGAACGGGAGTTGAGTGGGGGATATGCAGTGACTCCACAAAGTATTCGTACCCTAATAAAATTTATGATATCTTTATATAGAATGAAAATCATCCGTAGATACTAATATAATAGTCGTGTTTTAGATTAATGTAAATAAAATATGCAGTTACTTAAAGTTTGTTTATATTTTATTACGTGTAATAAAAATTTTATAAAATTATTCACACCATAAAGTATTTGTACCACAACGCAAAACGAAATAATTTTACTCTGATATTTTATTAATACTTTGTAAATAATCCATTATTATCAATTACTAATTGTAAAACGTCGTGGCATTGACTCAATTAAATTTTGTACATATTTACTGGATACAGTATACCATTGTGATTCCAAGTGTTGTTTCAGTTCATTTTTATTTGATACTTTAAATGTTCTAATTTTCTTGTCAAGAAATGACCACAAGTTTTCTATAGGATTTAAATCGGGCGACTGGGGTGGGGTTTTCAGCTGATGGGGAACTCTGTCGCGAAGCCAGTTCTGAACAATCTGAGCAGTATGCTTCGGATCGTTGTCTTGCTGAAAATAAAAATTGTCGCCAAGTCCCACAATTTTAGCAGATTCATATAAATTATCTTGCAATATTTTCAGGTACATTTTTGCATTCATTATACCCTCAATGAAATGAATTTTTCCTACAGCATTATTTCTCATGCAACCCCAAACCATGACACCGCCACCTCCATATTTAACTGTTGGAATAACATTTTCTTTTAATAACGCCATACCTTTTTTTCTTCAAACTTTTCTTTTGCCACTAGAACCGAAAATTTGAAACATGCTCTCGTCTGAGAAAATAACAGATTTCCAAAATTCCAATGACTTACTGAGATATTCTTTAGCAAAATTTAATCTTTTTTGTCTGTTAATTTCACTGATATACGGTTTTTTAATTGCAGTTCGTCCCTGATATCCACCTTTTCTGATAACTTTCCTCACTGTCTCAGCACCGACACTCTTTCCTCTTAATATTGCGAGGTCTGTTGCAATTGTTTGTGCGGATACAAAAGGATTGGCTCTTACTTCATTCATAATGTGTCGTTCATCTCTGGTACTTAAAACCTTTGGACGTCCTTTTCTTGGTAAATTACTAGTGGTACCAAATTTTTTCCATTTTCGTATAACGTATTGTATAGTCGACTTACTTTTATGAAGCATTTTTGCAATCTTTTCATAGCTATTGCCTCCCATGTAAAGCGAAATAATTTTTAATTTTTCATCACTAGAAAGTTCTTTGGTTTTCGCCATTATACATAAGTATGCTTACGTAGAAACTGTGCTTTAAACCGTTTGACCGTCGACGTGTCGCGACATGCACTGCTTTGTGTGACGCCTCGGGATCGGCAGCTCATGTTTAAGGTAAGGTGGTGGGGGTACGAATACTTTGTGGTGCTAAATTTTTACATGTTCATGATTTTTCTTCTTATATTTATAGCTAAACGGTAAATAAATAATGTGTAGTGTAAATACTAATGATGTGCAATATTTCACAAATGTTAAGTTTTATTAAATGTTAACATTAATAAAAATAATATAGTATTTGCCATCGTACGAATACTTTGTGGAGTCACTGTAAGCAAGAGAGAGCAGTGCGCGCGCACATTTTCTTTCTCTCTTCCTAATAATGTACAACGTGTAACGTTAAATGCGCAAAACCTCAGACACCCCAACTGATTTTTAATTCAATTGATCTATTTCAGAGAGAAAATAAGTCATTAAAAAATTGTAAAGGTTTTATGTGCTGTTTTAGTTTTACTGGCCGTTCTGATCGTTTCTTGCGTCTGCGTCGACGCTTTATCGAGGGAGGAATCGTCACCGGGCCGCTGCGCCGCGCTGACATTGGCTTGCTTGACCTATTAATAAATAGACACGGCAACGTTTTTAATGAAGATTTTTTGAAAAATGTGACCTATATTAAAAAGTGGTTCAATTGATTCTGCTCGTTATTCTGATCAAACCATTTTCAGGTTTTGCGCATTTAACGTTACACGTTGTATAAACTTATATATACTACCTTTTGGAAGGGGCGACTAGAATCAATTCGATATTTTATGGTAATTTTTGACGTTCAAAAGTGCCTTTTATGTGCCTTTTTGAAATAAATGCTTTTACTTTGACTTTGATGAAGAACAATGCGGTCACAAAGACAGAAACGAAAAGCGACTCTTCTATATAATAATTTCAATACAAGGGATTTGATCATAACAGGAGCATGCATCTAATTCCGAAAAACAATAAAGAGATCAACCCTTACATATTTCAGTTTTTTCCCAGAACATATCTTTCAGGGTAATTTGACCCAAAACTTGAGCTTAGAATAAGTAATTGAGTCATATTTCAAAGGAAAAGAAAACTTAACTGGAAATGATATCCCACACAAAGTGTTCCAGAATCGATTACCGGAATCGCATAAAGTGGAAGAGTAGGATGGGGCCGATTGGGAAAGTAGCGCGCACCCTCGGCATGTGTCCAAGCAACCCGTCTTTCCCTGTCACAACTAGCGCTCGCCACCGTGACGAATATCTTCGTCACTCGAACGAGTAAGAAATTCCGTGAATTTCTCACGATAGCATTAATTATTCAGAACCAGTGGCGCTTCGCTTGAAAAACGTTTTTTTTAATATACTTTTCTTCTACGACAGTCGCCATTTTTTTTCTTAATTATCGGGCGTTTCTTTATATGCTCGCATCGGGGACATAGCCCATATGATCTGTCGAGATTACTGACATAACGATACGTTTTCACGATGTGAATCATTCCCGCGGAGTTTAGACTTTATTGTCTCTGCTAGTGTTATTGCATTGATTGCCTCGTTAGTCTAGACCACTCTAGATCAATAGTCTGGACGCTAGACTCTAGTAGAGTCTAGTCTAGTGATTGATCACCGGATTCTGGCAGTGCTATTGGGTTTTTCTATACCTAGGCATTTCCCAATAGCTCCGGAGTCTTGAGTCGAGCCTGGTTGTTGGCAATAAGCTCGCTCACTACACGGAGAGAAAAATCTTAGAAAAATTACTGTGCTGTCTCATAATCTGAGTGCATTTGAGTGGTAATGGAAAAATTACCATGCTGCACATACCATACCATACACCATACTAGCACAGTAAAAAATCTTATGCTGTACAGTAAAATTTAATGGACAAATAGCGAATTTTTCCCAATCTCATTCAGAAAATTTTCCGTGGATGTCACTTGCACTCACTTTACACTTTACACTTTTTACTTTGTGCCGAGCACAGTAATTTTTCTAAGAATTTTCTCTCCGTGTACATGAGACTCAAGCATAAATTGGCGTCATGATTGGGTGTACTACACACTTCTGTCTTAACCTTTAGGAAATATTTAACGTGATAATATTATTATATCTCATGGAGAACACTTAAAAATTTTTGCTATTCGATTGTCAGTAACGTTATACGTTGTTCATTATTTGCGAAGGTTACACTAGATAGTTTATTTTTCTGCTGTGGTTTTGATTTTCTTGACCTGGTTTCATTGTTTAAATAAACTGTTGCAAGAGATTAATTAGTCCCGACAGAAATTTTTAATTTAGTGTCGTGAAATTAGTCTTGGCAGAAAATGGCCTTCGTCGTTAGAGATAGGGTTGCTGTGCTTTAAAAAAATATACTAACGAGTCTTGTAACAATCTAATCTGCATTCGCGATTTATTTGTCAATAATGTAAACAAATGTGAGTTTATGGAAAAATAACTTTAATTCCTACACAATAAAGTTCAATTTACGCTACAACATCAAACATTTTTATAACTTTTTCAATGGTGCTAGTCGCTCTGAAATCTACTTAAACACCATTAAAATAAAGTTGATATTGGTTTAACTTGAAATAACATAAATTTGAAACATTTTGAATCTAAGACTTTACTTCATCCTTGAATCGAGTAATGCGAAACGTAATATTGTCATACTACATAAATAACATAACTTACATAACATCAAGCTTGTCTTCACCGAAGGATTAGGTTAGGTATAGAAGATGTAATAGGGGAGCAGACACAGTATTGCCATCAACCGAGCACAAATCCAGACCCCGGGCTGCTACGGAGTATTTCCTGACGGAGAAACGTAATAATACTTTGTCCGAACTGGGAATCGAACTCAAGACGTAACGCCAGCCTAGTAGACCGACTAGGCTATATTGTCATAATCGCTAACATTTTGACAGTGATTGGTTATTCATTTCAGCTATCTTACTTTTTTCTAAACCCCTCCACGAGAGAAAGTGACTTCTTTAATTCCTCGTTTTGCTTTTTGCCTTCACGTTGAACAACATAATATTACAAAAAAATATGAAAAAAAATTCAAAGAACTTATCATGCTTCAGACACAGATGTTTTGCGTAACTAATAACAAGGATCCATCACTTCCTCTCTACTCGGAATATTTTATAGGCATGAAATTACTTTAAGAGCATAATCTGTCCGAACTCAATTATGGCTGTCAGGTTGTGCTTGAATTTAAAAATGCACTGTCGCCACCATAAAGAGCTTTCTCATTTATTATAACTTGAGGAAACTATATTGTTAATAAAGGTAATTTTTCGATGAGTATAACCCAGAAAGCCAAAAATGTATAGAAAGAACTAGGTTTATTCGAGTCACTTGAGTAAAGCCGGATTCATATTACTGTATTGTGTCGTGTTCGTGACGCCATCTTACGCAGTGTTACCCAATCAAAACTCGTTCTGATGTGACGTAGTCCTGAACAGATTCGTTTGTCTAAATATAAATCTTCTTCTTCAACCATGGACTGGAAAATAGTTTAAAGTAAAATCTTTACCATAATCGACACCATAAGAAGAAGAAAAAAATACTATGGTTTATAGGTTTCATTCTTCATAGCTTTCTGGGTTCACCTATGATAGCTAACTTCCATAAACAGCCTATAATGTTTCCACTTCCCACTGCTGGAGGGACATGCCTCCTCTATTTATTTGGGAGGGAGTGGGCCGTAATCCACCACGCGGGCCCAGTGCGGATTGGTAAAAGTGCCACATATCTACGATTTTTTGGTTGTAGTGCTTACTGTTTCCTCACAATGATTTATTTCACCGTTTTGAGGTAGTGATGAAATAATTTACACAAAGTAAAGTACCAGCACTAATTGCGTAACACACTATTACTCTCAATTTGAATCATTATCAAGCATATTGCTAATCCATTGCTCCATATGTTCGAAAAACGTGTCTGCTCAACAACGTAAATAACGCAATGAATGTTGCTGAACTGTCAAAATGAAACCCATTTTTACTGATAGTTTGTTACGCAATTAGCCTGCTGCTTAGATTTGAAGTTTTGAACCCACGACCTATACAACGTGTAACGTTAAATGCGCAAAACCTGAAAATAGTTTGATCAGAATAACGAGCAGAATTAATTGAACCACTTTTTGATATAGGTCACATTTTTCAAAAAATCTTCATTAACCTTCAAGCGGGCGCGCGGACATTTGTAACGCCAGCGGTCGCGCGTAACCTAAAAGACCTATAGGATATTTCAGGGATTTAAAACACTAATTATTTAATATTTTTTGTATTTATCACATTATCATTATGTTAGGACATAAACAAAATTATAAAATCAAAATAATATTCTAATTTTCTTTGGATTTGTAAGCAATTTGGCATCATAAATGTATCGAGAATCGATCGCATCGCGGTCGATTCGACGCCGCGCGCCCGCTTGAAGGTTAAAAACTTTGCCGTGTCTATTTATTAATAAGTCAAGCAAGCCAACGTCAGCGCGGCGCAGTGGCTCGGTGACGACTCCTACCTCGGTAAAGCGTCGTCGCAGACGCAAGAAACGATCAGAATGGCCAGTAAAACTAAAATAGCACATAAAACCTTTACAATTTTTTTAACGACTTATTTTGTCTCTGAAATAGGTCAATTGAATTAAAAATCAGTTGGGGTGTCTGAGGTTTTGCGCATTTAACGTTACACGTTGTATATAACTCGTAAGTCGCGGCCATTACTACTGGTCTCGCTAATATATACAAGTTGTAACTTAAATAACACACAACCTCATAATAGGTACTCATCATTATGAACAACTTTTATTATTATTACTTTTACCAAAACAGAAATCTCGAAAAAAAAAAATCAGCTGTTCCCCACATTTTGACGAGTTATGCGAACATAAACGTAGGGTACAGCTGATTTTTTTTATAGAGAGCTAACTTAACACTGCTAAACTCCATGGATGCTCTCAAAACCTCATTACCAAACAAACAGCTAACAATTAACCTCTACGCTGCTCACTCATTGACACATCCACACTTAACCAAGTACCAACACAATATCGGTGAAGGTCGCCGAGATAACTTAACGACGGTATAATTTGTCTACAGAGTGGATGATAGCTTCAGAATTACAGTAATTAGGTAGCGAACACGCAACGTGACGGCTAATGCGTACTAAGCCTTAATATGACCATCTTGGCTTGATTAGACTTGAAACTTAATTGAGGTGTTTGAAAAAAAATAAGACAAAAGGGAACAGGTTTGTTTAGCCCTAAGCAACCTGGAATTTTCTAACGGATTCTTATAGTCCGTAGGAGGCTGGCACAGGAGCGTGGGGATTGGCACAAGAAAAGACAGACCGATTGTCAGCAGTGGGTAAAGTCGGGCTGTGAGGATGGTGAGAATCTGAAGGATGATGTAAACGGCGAAAATGGCAGTGACTTGCTTGAAGATTAAATCGTTGCTAATACTGGTTAATATACATTCTGGCAACGTTATACACGACATGCGTCATAGAGAGCTACAAAAATCGATGGTGCAGTCAGTAGCCTAGCTTATAGATTGGTTATTGAAGCAGAATGGTATCTGCATAATTGGTATTGATGCATTGATGATAAGAGCAAAGTTCATGGTTAATACCATGAGCATTAAGATAAGAAGAAGAATCTAATCATACATACTTACATACATAAACTCACGCTTTCTTCCCACGGGGGTAGGCAGAAACTAAAGAAAGCCACACTTACCCTTTTTTATACATGCACGACAGTTGCAAGTACTACCTACCACCTGACCGTTCTGAAGAACCAACTCTCGATCTTTCACTCTCGAAGAAGAGAACCAATAAGAGGGGCAATTTCCGTAATTTTAAAAACGTCAACGTCGTCATCTAAGTATATGGGTATTAAAACTTACACAAATATCAAACTCACAGTCGCTAGGCTTACTAAAATATATCCCCAACTTACAACAAAACCAGTCTTAGATAATAAGCACTTAAAGCAGTTTCCATGAGCACCAAATCAGGTTAGCATATGACATAACGATATTAAACGCTAGGACACTAATATGCAGAATGTAGGTTGCACGCGATGCTAACGGCAGACCACGTATTAATTCCTAGGAATTCTCATTTCTTAATGTTGTTGTAGTTTAATTGGATGTGAATAGTATCATTGTTTAAACAAGTGTGGATTTTAAAAGCAGCGGTTTGGTCTATTTGTGGATTGTGTCGAGAAAACTTTGTGGTTGCGTTTGCATCGTCTTTGTCAGATAAATCTAACGAAAAAAGATAAATATGAGGTACAATACGCCGAAAAACTTAATTATCGCCTGTAATTCCTTTGCTAGCTCAATTCTATTACAATTATCATTACGTAAACGGGTAAATCCAATCCAGAGGGGCCCGTGGCTAAATAATAACACCCGCACAGGTCGATCGATCAGGTTAAGCTACGCTTGCTGCGGTTGGTCTGTGTATGGGTGACCATCTTTACATACCGAAAGCTCTCCGTGCCTCGGAAAGCACGTTAAGCCGTTAGTCCCGGCTGTCATTGTTACGGGTAGTCAGAAGCCCGAAAGTCTGACAACCAGTCTTACCTAGGGGTATCGTATTACCCAGTAACTGAGTTGTGGAGGTCAGATAGGCAGCTGCTCCATGTAAAATACTGGTATTCAGCTGCATCCGGTTAGACTGGAAGCCGACCCCAACATAGTTGGGAAAAAACGGATGAATCCAGTTATTCAACATAATACCGTATAATTTCAACAAACATCAAACCAAGTCTTCCCATTTCATCCTCCATATGTTATCCATTAAACTTCATCCATTCATAGATATTCGGAGATACATTGTAAACAAAACCGACTCTAATACAGCATAGTGGATTCTTCATTGAAAGTTATAAATATTATCAAGGAAGTGTTGTTCTTCAAACAATAGTATGGGCGTTTGTTTTCCATCACCATAACACGTAAAATACATGGAACAAATAGAATTTTCATTTCCAAGAATGTAGGAAACGGATTTAGAAGTTGAAAGAGTTTTTTCAGATGGATTTATAGGAGGTAAATCCAATGTTTTTCTCCTGAGTTTAAATGCGGTAAACATGTGTATCCTATTAACGGGTTAACGCTGATTTTGGAATCTGATTTACGTAAATAGGAGTAATTGCTTTTGTATGTCATTGGATGGCAGTCTGTTTACCTAGTGATAAAAGGTTACCTTCGCAAAATGGACATCAGCCGTGCGATTCTGTAACCATCCCATCGTGAAAACTTGGCTGAAGTGAGCGTGGAGTGAGCTGTCATTAGGGATTAACATTATTGACACTGCTCACTTCAAGCTCATTTCATTTATGATTTCACGGTGAAATTTTTACAGAATCGACCTGCTGCAATACCAGAGGAATCGCAGTCGCGTTGCCATCCGAATGACGAAGCCTAAAATGTCAGATATGCCTTTAAATTAGAAGTAAGGTATAATGAATTATACCTTACTGTTTGTAAATATGCCGTAATTCTGTAATCTCCCCTATTCTCATTATGACAACTCTTGACGGCTACTTCTACCTTGTTTGTAGGGACCAAGAGAAATGATTTCAAGCCTAATGCGAGTGGAAATGTCAACAGCTTTGAGGTCTTAAATATCTGCTAAGCTCTTACCCTGCTGCTTATAGTCTGTTTATTATACACCTAAACCCAAAAGTTTCCGAAGTACTAAACGAATACAATTTCCAAATAGTAAATTAGTGGCCAAATGATGTGTTACATCGAACAGTTGATATTTTACAGCCACAGCACAACTACATTATGACTTTCGCCCTGAATCATAAACAAAAGTGCGCCAAACGCCAAGAATTATGACGTAAAAGTCTAGCTCTCAGAACCGTTTCTATTATACGTTTTCCAAACAATGCAAAAAAGCTTTAAGGATTTTTTTAGGAATTCGGATAATTTACACCATTTTTTATATGTCAAGAGTGAATGTCCACTGCGGAGATTCAACTTTCTCCGTGCCTCGGAAAGCACTTTAAACAGTTGGTCCCGGCTGTCATACTAGGATTTTTGACAGTCGTTACGGGTCGTCAGAAGTTCGAGTCTGACAACCAGTTCTACCAAAGGATATTGTGTTACCCAGTAACTGGGTTGTGGAGGTCAGATAGGGAGCCGCTCCATGTAAAATACAGGTATTCTGCTGCATCTGGTTAGACTGGAAGCCGACCCCAAAATAGTTGGGAAAAGGTTAGGCAGAATGCAGGTATAGTATGATGCTAAACTATAAATGAATATTCCAGAGGGTTGGCAAAACCTTCAGGAATATTCCTTTATGCGTTGGCGACATCCACAATAGTGTGTAAACAGTATAATGGGGATATATTCATAGTCCAACTGCATGTCATTAAACATAATTCTACGCCCGACCTTTACCTAATTACAAACATATTTCAATACATCGTGGCTAGATAACAATAAATCAATGAAATATGTAAAACATACGTAACTAAATTTTACATATATTTTGATAGAGATTGATTTGAACTTGGCCCCGTTTGTGCAGATTATTGAAAAAATGCACGTAGGATAAAGCATTTATGATTGTAATAGTACATATTTTCAATAATATCTTTCATGTGCCTACGCCTCATGTGGTACAAAGTGAAAAGATAGTTTAGTTTGCACGATCAATCTGCCTAGATTTTTATCAACTATGGTTGGGTCGACTTCCAGTCTAATCGGATTCAGCTGAATCCTAGTATTTTACATGGAGAGTCTACCTATCTGACCTCCACAACCCAGTTACTGGGCAACACCCCAACACCCCCTGGGCCCCTTGATAACACTGGATGTGTGACTTTTGGGCTTCCGACTACCCGTAACGACTGTCAAAGATCTACGAATGAGAGCCGGGACCAAAGGCGCGGAGAGGTCAAGCATGTATGATTATATTATTTATAATAGTAATTTCAAGAACATATTGGCTATCATGTGCCCCATGTAGTATAATAAAGTTAAAAGATGGTTTGCACCATGTGGTGAGAAAAATAGTACTTATAAAAACAGTGTAATACTTACATATTGAAATAAT
This sequence comes from Eremobia ochroleuca, assembly GCA_949629135.1. NCBI lineage: Eukaryota > Metazoa > Arthropoda > Insecta > Lepidoptera > Noctuidae > Eremobia > Eremobia ochroleuca. The sequence continues at coordinate 5,696,057 of OX451409.1, read as the reverse complement.
TCATTGTAATCGGCCATGTGGCGTGAAATTGTGGAATGTGTTGAAATAACTTTTAAAGCTTGTAGAGTTTGGACTTTCTCTGTTATTTTATGTTACAAGGGCTATTTCAACATGTATGTGTTTCTCGAGATAATGAGATGAAAATTTAAATTGATGGACCTGATATTTCTTGTGTTGTTAACAAGATGCAATGCTAATCCTTCTCTAAATTACCTAGCTACTTGGGTGCAGTATATAGGTGGCCACGTTAATCTCAGCATCAGTGACGTTTTAATTTCCAGGATGGAAGCGGCAGAATCACTGAAGACTATATTGACAAAAAGCTGCCCATCTAATCAAACTTTTAGTCGTTTCCTAACTATACAAGAGCTTGCTTCCAGTCATCATCCGCATTTAATTTTATTACCAGAAATGCAAAATTCCATATATTTAAATACTTATTTAATGGTATTTATTACCCTTCGTTGAACAGTACGCTTCGCTAGTAACGCAACGGGCAGCCGGCAGAGCATGTATGTGAATGACTGAATCGGAAAAATGGAAGCGCAGCTTTTATTTCAATGAAATGTATTTTACAATCAGCCTTTTTTTCACAACGCCGAACTGAATACTAAGAATTGGTGGAAAGCTAAAAATATGTGAGATTTTTTTTGGTGAAAGGCGAAAATCGTTTTGTTTATTTAATCTGATGAGATTTTTATTATACCTACATAACATTAGGTTTATCAGCTAAAGTTCAAAAGTCTACAGGTTATTGCTTCTATGCTTTAACTGAATATTTTGTAAGTATTGCACTAAAGAATTGAAGATCTTTTAAAGTATGAATTACGTTCGGAAAAGCTCTTTCTAAACCATCTTGTCGGTGTAATGTAATAGCGTCACACATTTTATGCATTTCCAGGCGGATATCGCTGCACAATATTGTTCCTATACTGGCTTTCCTAGCATGTCGTCACTTTCGCCAAAATCTCCTCGCTATTTCGCCTGTTTACCACCAAAACGGTAACGCCACCTACGTGTAATAGCGTGTCAACTTGATTTATACGTCACGTTTCTCGTTTCTCTTCACGTGAAATGTGGGGAACACATCGATCTTAGCTCCTATGACGTCACCACACTGTAAATGTGACCGATTCTACCGTTTCTGCACCAAGTTGTGACATACAATATGTGATTTGTGTGTAATTGCCGCCAAACAACCTGATTACAGTTCAATTTTCGATTTTATGTCAATGAGGTAAGTGCCAATTTTATTGGCGGATTCGGCGGTAGTCGTGCAAAGGAGTCGTCAAACAGAGGAATAATGTATGGCTTACGTAAAGCAACGAGAACAGGTTACCGGGTTAGTCAACAAAGGGTTTCTATTCTGAGGCTCTGGTTTTAGTGTAACGCGCTTGCACCGTAATTAACTTGTATTTACAAAACACTTAATAGGTATTTGACGTCATACAAGCACAGCTAATTGTTTTGTTACGCGTGTATTTCTGATAAGCTCTGTTTTGTAGGAAAATATAACAATACCGAAACTGTAAAGTTTACAATCAACTCCATTTCTTGGAAAATTTAAAAATATTTCCAACGACTAAGATTACAGGTTCATTACAAAATTGAACGCAACACAGCTCACGGAAACTGTTTATTTTGGTCAGACAATATTTCTTATTTTATGCAAACCATGATCTTCGTATTCATCATTTTTCTAAACAGAAGTTACTGCGTAATTCATCATTTTCTGACAAAAAATAATATTTTTAAGCGGAATTGTGGCACATTCGGGGAACCAGAACAATCTTTCAGTACAATGTTTAGTTACTAATTAGTGCCGTTAAAGAACTGACAAGACTCGACAAAAAGTAGCTTTTGGCATAGCGTAAGTAAATATTGGCGTACGTCAGACCAATGTTTATCGTGGCGCCCCAAACGTGTAGTTTTGGCCGAGTTGAAAAAACTTTACGTATAGTTTGGTTAACACCTTCACTATATTCACTACTAACTAACATTAAATATAGCATTGCATCGCTTTCCGTGCTTTTACTTCGCTTTCGCATAGCGTTCTTTCTTTTTGCTTGGTTCCTAATTGCTCTAGCGTGATGTTATACTGGATGATTTTTTTTTCAGGCTCCCAATTTTTACAGGCTGTTCTACTCATGAATATGAATAACTTTCACTATGGAACCAACTCTGAGATCACGAAAAAAAAAATCAGCAGTTTCATACATTTTGGTCGAGTAGGTATTGAACTTTTGTATTAAACAGCTGATTTTGTTTTTGTGATTTCAGAGTTGGTTCCATAGTGAAAGTTATTCATATTCATGGGTGGAACACCCTGTAAAAATTTGGAGCCGGTAAAAAAAGCATGCTGTATAGCCTATAGTCTTCCTCAAGAATTGGGCTATCAAATGCAAAAATAATTTTTCAAATCCGAGTGGTAGTACCACAAATTAACGCGTACAAACAAACAAACTCTTCAGCTTTATTATTAGTTTAGTATGTTTTCAGTTTAACGTTTGCCTACTTTCGATTTTCACTTTCGCGTAATTTAATCAAGTGCATTACGTTTAAATCTTAAGTCAATTACATACATTATAATCATCATAAAACGTTTAATGTCAGCCTCTTTAATCATCATTAAATCAATCTGCCTAGCCTTTTCCTAACTCTGTTGGGGTCGGCTTCCAATCTAACCTGATGGAGTTGAATATTAGTGTCTTACTTGGAGCGATTGCCTAACTAATCTACACAACCCAGTTACTGGGTAACACGATACTCCGTGATAAGACTGGTGGTCAGCCTTTCGGGCTTCTCTGACTACCCTTAACGACTGTCAAAGATGAAGAAATGGCAGCCGGGACCAACTGCTTAACATGTTTTCCGAAGCATGCAGTGGTCTCGATATGTAATGGATGGTCACCCATCCATGAACCGCCTGCGGCAAGAGTAGCTTGCTTTCCGAGGCACAGAGCATAATTTAATTTAGTAATGTGCACATTCAACTTAAAAACGTTTTATATCAGCCCCTTTAGTCATCATACAATCGTAACCTGACAACTGTTTCAATTCTATGCCAACTCTAGCACCAGACTCTTTGTCTCTCTATTAGTCATTACTAAGAAAAAAGACACGTTTCTATCATCATTTATTATGGTTAAAGTATCATATTTTATCACAAAGCGGTTTGTTTAGCTTATTTTAATTCGCACAATCATTACTTTATGACTAAAACATAGTGCGGTCATTATAACATATAACCTGTCACCTTAATATGATGCATAACCCGAAGACAATCATTGGAGGTCTGCCAATGACGCTGGCGCTTCGTGGAATACAAGCACTGGCCTCTGTCCCTCATTTAGTGCTGTCAAAATTATTTTTCTATGGAATACATCATTATTGTAAAATATTAAACGGTTCATTGACGTAGATTTGACTTGACAGAACAATATTTTCAGCCATTTATAATTTTTTGCAACAACGCCTTGGCAGCAGTTTTGTTGTCTGTGATTCTTCCGAATGCTCTCAGGCCCTATCATAAATAAGTATTTAGTCCAGGGAAGTGCCAATTAATCATAATGATAGATACTATCAATCATACAGTTGTTTTTCGAGACTTATTAGACTGCATTCGAGACTGGAAGATCGCAAAAACCTTGCACCATATTCTTGACCCAAAAAAAATAAACGATATTTCAATCAATAAACAGCCTATCTTCCCACTGCTGGGAAATAGGCCTCCTCTCGGTGAGAGGGTTCAGAGCGGGTTGGGGAGTTGGCCGTAATCTACCACGGCTTAGGGCGGGTTGCTAGATATCACATGTCTTCGAATTTTTGCTTCTAGAACATGTTTCCGTGCCGTTCATGTGCCGGTTTCTTCACGATGTTTTCTTTCACCGTTTTGAGGGCAGTGGTGATGAAATAATTTATACATTGTGAAGCACCTGCCTGGGTTCGAACCCACGACGCACAACTCGTAAGTCGAAGTCGTTACCGCTGGTCCACCACTGCTCTTACTGCTATCAATCGATTAATCTTCATAATCGTAAAAAACTACGAATTACATGCTCAAGTGTTAAGGCATCTCGTTTCACAGACAGACAAAATCCGGTACTACTTAATTGATTTTCAACATTTCTCGGTCATGGCTTAAATGGAAAACCTTGAATTCAATTCCAAGAGCTTGGTTATGGGGTTATGATAAACTCGTAAGAACGTAATCAGTAGACAATGGACCATTGAAGCGCGTTGGGCGGAACTTGCGCGTGCGTCAAACGCCGTCACGGTGTTGCCAGTTGTATCACTTGTAGTTCGTAGAAATTTAATAAATTGATTGAAAGATGGAAAATTGTTTAAGACTAGAAATCCGGTGAGACTGGAAGCCGACCACAACATAGTTGGGAAAAGGCTAGGCAGATGATGATGATGGAAAATTGTTGATTAAAATGCCGTTCGACGCGTTCTTTTTGCGCTTCATGTTTACCGCAAATAAACGTATAATCTTTCTTTCTTCTCTTTCTTCTTTTAAAATTAAAAGCGTCTACTGCCTTTGATGTTTTGTCTATGTCCATTGCTATTTCTGTAAATTTTCTCATCCTGTCTACATTTCGACGTATTACATGACTTGTCACTGGTCATTCGCCATATCAGTAGACATCGAATGATTGATAGGCATGGAAACACTGACGCACCCTTGCGTGCGCACACGCGTGCCGCATTCGATTCAATCGCCATCCGATACTCAAGCGTTTTTATCGATCTATTGATCCAGAAATCTATTACATATAACATGAGTCGTTACTTTAAGTGTAAATAAATTGATTGTTAACAAGTGCTATTTTTTCCAGAGTTGACGTTTGAAATATTGCTGCTTTGTTTACTAAGTGGGTTCCTAGGTAGTTATTTTAACCCTCTGTATGTTCTAGAAACATTGTGATGATTGATGTCCATTGTATGTAAGGCGATACACGTTACTTATATGAACGGTTTATTGTTCTATTTGACTTTAAGATGAAAACGCATTGTATAAACATTGCGCATATAAGTTCACATTCATACTAGGATGCATTGTGGCGCCAGCACCGTAAAGGGGGTGCCTTTGCACCAGGCGCAGACAGGCGCGATGTGACAGTAGAACAATTTCTATGAAAGTTTCATCATTCATTCATTTCATTTTAGAATCTCGTAGCACCGCAGCGTCGCCGTCGCGCCGGTCTAATGGCGTAATCATTGTTCGAAAAATTTGTCTGCTCAACAACGTAAATAACGCAATGAATGTTTTTGAGCTGTCAAAATGAAAGCCATTGCTACTGTTAGTGTGTTACGCAATTACCCCCCAGTTCTATTGCATACACAAGTAGACTTCGTAAATTCTAGGCCATAGGTAGTAAGCTAGGTTAGGATTTAAACAAAAAAAGTCTAAACTCTAAATAAATACGAGAGAATTCCTCTTTGTTTCACTATTAAGTCGTGACCAAAGTGTAGTTGGCAGGATTTCAGGCTCTTTTGTGACGTGGTTTCATATTTCTTTTAAAACCATAGTTCACGGATTTTGTCCCGTACGCAAAATACGCGCATTGACGTGGAGTTGCGGACACCAGCCCGTATTACCTAGTTCACGGAGAAGATCCTACATGATACTTCTTATTCTGTATTCTACAGTTTTATCTCTCCTTCTCCCTTTAATTCACCCCAACGCTGTCGGTAAAAGATCGCTTTTAGCGATAAGTCCGCCCATTGTAGCGCCCTATGTAAAATGTCTACATTTATATCACACACTAGCTGCGCCTCGCGGTTTCACCCGCATAAGTCTGGATCTCGTAGGAATATCGGGATAAAAAGTATTCTAATGTGTTAATCCTGGTTATAAACTATCTGTGTGCCAAATTTCATCAATATTGGTCCAGCCGTTTGAGCGTGAAGAAGTAACAATTATACAAACACACACACACTCACAAACTTTCGTCTTTATAATATTAGTGTGATGTGTACACAACAAAGAGTATTCTAGCTTATACACTCAGTTATTTAGTACCTAGTAGATAAGATTTGCAGTCAAACCAAAGGCTACAACTCGAAGTCGAATATCAAAAACATGAAATACATAATCCATTTCACTTACTCATATCCAGGCTACGTTCACAATATAAACAAGTAGTAATCGGGTCGTGTTAGAAGGGTGCGTATGTCCATAAAGGCACTCTAAAATAATTTGACTTGTAAACAAAGAATACCACATCGAGGAGTTATGTTGTAACGAATATGGATTTTAACTAGGTTAGGAGTGTGGTCTAGTATAGTAAACACATGGTTTTGTAAGTATTATGGTAGAAATACGTAATTTTCATATTATATTCATTGATATATATTTATTGTCTAAACTAGAAATTTTGCATGAACCGATTATTAATAATAACGTTAAATAAATCATCAAAAACAAACTTTTATTCGACAACTTACATAATGAAAGTCACATCTTTTTATTATACACGATATACAACGTGTAACGTTAAATGCGCAAAACCTCAGACACCCCAACTGATTTTTAATTCAATTGGCCTATTTCAGAGAGAAATAAGTCATTAAAAAAATTGTAAAGGTTTTATGTGCTGTTTTAGTTTTACGGGCCGTTCTGATCGTTTCTTGCGTCTGCGACGACGCTTTATCGAGGGAGTAGTCGTCACCGGGCCGCTGCGCCGCGCTGACTTTGGGTTAGGTAATAGGTAATAGGTAATACGGGCTGGTGTCCGCAACTCCACGTCAATGCGCGTATTTTGCGTACGGGTGGGAAAATCGATCATTCGATCCACCCCAGCTCCTCAAGGAAGGCCAGCAACGCCTTGATGTTACTGACCGTCTCACGTAGGGTACCTGGGTTACCGAAGTATTTTGCCCTGTAAGTGGCGACCACCGGGCAGCTTAGAAGCACATGTGCCGCTGTCTCGTCATCCTCCATGCAGGCCCTTCACAGCGGACTGTCTGTTACTCCTATGACAAAGAGGTGTTTATTAAATGACCCGTGGCCAGTTAAAGCTGCAGTCACCGTACGCAGCTTTTGTCTAGTTAGACGGAGAACCTGTTTCGTGAGGCGGCCATCCATTGCGGGAAGTGCTTCCCTAGCCTGCCTGCACTCGCCTTGTTCCGTCCAAAGTTTGTCATGTTGATCTCTGGTGCGTTTCCTTACCAGAGTGCGTAGATACCTGAAGGGGAGTGGCACGATGGGCTCAGGTCCCACTGGTGCCATGCTCGACCCCCTTCTGGCAAGCTCGTCGGCTGCATCGTTGCCTAGCGAACCGCTGTGTCCTTTTATCCATTGAATGGTTATTTTATTGAAGTTACCCACCTGGTTGAGGCGCTGGTGGCACTCGTATATTAGCCCAGAGTCGACTGTATTACTATTCAGCGCTTGCAGTACAGCCATGCTGTCTGAGAGTATGCGAATTGAGTGATCCTTCACTTCCCTGGCCATGATGGCTGAAGCGGCCAGAGAGATGCCCATGCATTCGGCCTGGAACACTGTGTTGTGGACGCCCAATGGTGTGGCTATGTGTATGTTGAAGTCCTCCGAGAAGGTTCCAGCACCTGTACCACTACCTGTTTTGGATCCGTCTGTGAAGATTCGTAGCTCTGCAGGGCGCAGCCCCTCGCAGCGGCGATCCTCGTGAAGTTGGATCTTGTATTTTTTATCAAAGATAAATTGTTTGGGTACCCGGTCATTGGTGGCCTTCGTGATGGGGAACTCCTTGTGGAGTCCCTCAAGCAGCGCAGCGTGTGGTGTATAACTCTTACCCCAGAGGTTTAATGTGTTGAGACGTACTGCCGCCAACGTCGCTTCCTGTTGTATGAACAGGTGGAGCGGTGGAAGTCCCAGGATGGCTTCAACTGCCGCAGTCGGAGTAGTCCTCATGCAGCCCGTAGTCGCCATGCAGGCCAGTCTCTGTACGCGTTGTAGTTTGCTGGAGGCTGTAACCAGCTTGGTGCGGGGCCACCAGACCACAGCCCCGTAGGTGATCATGGGCCGGATCACTGCAGTGTACAGCCAAAGTGTAATTTTAGGGGATAGGCCCCACTTCTTACCTATCATTTTCCTGCACTGCCAAAAGGTTATGCAAGCCCTGTTAAGTTTATTGTCCAGATGACTACTCCAGTTCAACTTACTGTCTAGTGTGACCCCGAGGTATTTGACTTCGTTGGCCACCTGGAGTTCAGTATCGAACAGTTTTGGTAGGCGAAAATGGCCTAAAGCTCGTTTATGGGTAAACATGACTAATTCAGTTTTAGTGGGGTTCACTGTTAGGTCAAAATCCCTGCACCATCTCTCTACGATACGTAGCGCTTGCTGAGTGAGGTTGCATATCGTGCCCGTCACCTTCCCCGAAACCAGGATTGCGAGGTCGTCGGCATAACCTACTGTGTAATAGCGGTTGGCGTTGAGTTTAGTGATGAGGTCATTAACCACCAGATTCCACAAAAGGGGAGACAGAACCCCACCCTGGGGGCAGCCTCTGGCTATCATGGCCCTCTGCTGCTCGCCCTCAAGGCGAACCACTCGTTTACTTAACATGTTTGTAATCCAGTCCGTTAGTACCTGTTCTACTCCATGTCTGGAGAGGGCGCTGTTGATGCTGGAGAAGTTGGTTTTGTCGAAGGCTCCTTCGATGTCTATGAAAGTACCCAGACAGGTGCCTTTCTGATGAATCGCTGCCTCTATCTGGCTAACTACCATATGAAGGGCAGATTCAGTCGACTTACCTGAACTGTATGCGTGTTGGTTATCGTGTAACGGTAAAGTCTTCAGAGCGCCATCCCTCAGTTCCCTATCACACAGCCTTTCCAGAGTTTTCAGAAGAAAGGAGGTCAGGCTGATTGGTCGGTAGGACTTGGCGTTTGTATAGTCACCCTTACCTGGCTTAGGGATGAATATTACTTTCACTTCCCTCCATCCTTTAGGAACGTATCTGAAGGCCAGGCACGCTTGCATTAAGGGCAGCAGTCTACTGGCGACAGAGGTGCCACCCCACTGCAGTAGGGCGGGGAACACTCCATCAGGACCAGCTGCCTTAAAAGGATGGAAGCTCCGGATGGCCCATTGGAGTTTTTCCAACGTGACTACCCTGCTAACGTAGAGCCAATCGTTGTCTGACGGTGTCTGAATTACATCTTGCCAGTCAAATACCTGTGCGAAGATACATCCCGGGAAGTGAGTTTCAATAAGGACGCGTCTCGTTTCTTCTGGCGAGGATGTTAATGTGTTGTCAGGTTTCCGGAGGGTAGCGGGCCCAGGTGTATACTGTTGCGCTAGTACCTTCCTTACCCTGTTAGCTTGCTGACAAGATTCAATGCTACCACAGAATTTGCGCCATCCTGCGGTACTCCTGAACCTGATGCATTTTTTGTAGCTGGATTTGGCTGCGTAATACTCATCCCAGTCCTCATCCGCACAAGTATTCATGGCCCTATTCAGAGCTTTCCTTACTTTACTGCGTTTGCGCTCCAGATCAGCGCCCCACCAGGGTTGTTTTCCCGGTGTGCTGCGCGGGGTGGTCTCTGGGCTCTGACTTTGGGTTGCTTGACCTATTAATAAATAGACACGGCAACGTTTTTAATGAAGATTTTTTGATAAATGTGACCTACATTAAAAAGTGGTTAAATTAATTGTGCTCGTTATTCTGATCAAACTATTTTCAGGTTTTGCGCATTTAACGTTACACGTTGTATATCGGATATACATATATCAAAAATCTAATAGCTATTATGATATTTATATATAAATATGGGGTTTTTACGAACCCTGATTTTATGTTAGGACATAAAATCAGGGTTTATAAAAATATCTTGATTAAAAACTGTCCTGTGGAGAAAATGGGCCTGTGAGTGTATGTGATTACCCTCTTAACTTCTTTTTGAAGTGGCATTAGCTTTCCTATGGTTTAAAAGCAATTTCTAAACAGCGAACTGTTTAGTTTAGTTTTTTGTAGCATAAGAAACAATGAAAGACTGGCTGACGGAACCTATCCATCAATGCCATTATGGAAATCATTTAGTATGTTCTATGTAAAAAAAAGAAAGAAAGAAAGGAAAATTGTTTATTCTTTCACAAACAAAACGCACATTACAAAAGAAAAAACATACACATTACACACATACAAAGTTCAGACAGTAAAAGGTTTACAATTTTGTCCATTGCTTTGTGCCAGGGAATCCAGGGACCAAAGGCAATACTAATTAATCTGTGTTGCGACACTAGCAAATGACAACAAACAAGCAACAATCAAAACAGAAACAAAATGCCTATTGCAGCTATTGTTTAAAATAAAATTTATCAATCCTTAGATACCGCCTGCAATTTCCATACATAAGGAAGTAAAATAGTTAAACAAGACATATGATGTTTTTCTGAACTAAAGAAAGAAATCTTTCTTTTCTTTCTTTTTTCTGCACTAATATAAATTGAATGTTATCAAAGATAATGTTACGGCTCAGAAAATCAAGTAGATATAGTGCTACGTCATTAATTAATGTAACGTTTTTCGAATTTTATACTGCAATGAACTTTGTTTTTATACGAAGTCTTATTATTGTTATTTAAATCTAAATTGATACCTATCTATCTGTTTATCCCGTAATGTCCCACTGCTGGTCAAAATCCTCCCTTTTCCTTTCACACGCACGTCTGTCGTGGCATTGGCGGGCCAGTCCTTTCGGCAGGAATAGGAGTCAAGTTCGTCCCTCCATCCCTCCATCGTCGTATTGGTCTTCCACGATCTCGTCTAGCATTTAATTGGACCCAATCAGTGCTTCTTTTAACCCACAGCCCATCTGACATGCGGCAGACATATCGGGCCCAATCACACTTAAGATTGTCACCTTTTTGGTTTACCTATTTAGATTAACTAAACTTTATATTGTGTTTCTATCACACGCCTTCGATATTGTCTAAAGATTCAGTACTTATTTGTAAGTATATATTCGAATTCGATACAGCCTATCTATTCTGTAAATATCTCACCGTGAAAACAAAGGTGAAGTGAGCGTGAAGTGAGTCGTCAATAGTGTCAATCACTAGCATCAGCATGACTCACAGCTCACTCTAAGCTCACTTCAACTTAGTTATCACGGTGAGATTTTTCCCGAATCGACCGGCAGTTTACCTTTGTCCACAAGCAAAGTATTACACATTTGTAGTATTCCTATTAACATTTCCATCTAAGTGGGTCAACTCATTCGATAAACATGGAAAAACTCACAACTGAATCTTGCTGCGCCTGTGACCCAGTCTCAAATTCTATTAAAATACGGAAAACTGGAGTGTGATTTTCTTTAAGTACAGTGCATTAAAAAATAAACAACTTATTACACCCAAATGGGAACGAGAACCTTTGATGTAACTCCAGCTTTTCAAATTACGTATAATCGCCATGTTATTTACCATCTGAAGAGAAAATATTTAATGTTCCAGTAATATCATTCTACGAAGTCATAAACCTCCTTGTCAGAGATTCAGAGTTAATAAATTCTGCCATTTTGCTGTAAAGTTTTTACGGTGAGGGACTTGTGGCTACGCTTGTCGCGGTCGTTTAGTGGATGGTTTACCATCCATTAGACATCGAGATTCCTCCGTGCCTCGGAGAGCACTCTTTGCCAGACAGAAACACAAATTCTGATAACCAGTATCAGGGGTATCATGTGCAGTCGCACCATGTAAAATATGTACTAGTATACAGCTGCATGAGGTTAGACTGGAAGGCGACCTTAACATGGTTGTAAAAAGTCAGGCAGATTGATTGATATTGAGCTTTTGCGGTGAGTTGCAAAGTCTATTAGTTAATGTTATTAAAAGATGGCAATGTCGTAGATGGCGGTGTTAAATGTCAGGTGTCGTGGGTTCAATCCTGATGCTGAGCGCAGGTGTATTTAGGTTAGATTAATGTATGTCGTTCATCGTTAAGTGAGTTCCGTCTATTATTTACGAGGATTGGTTACAAAAAGTTATTATCGTTACTAGCATCATCAAAAAAATATTACCATCTGCCAAGCGCGTTCATTAATTTATATACTTTCTTCGAAAAATCCCCTGGGTACTTTAATTATTGTAATTTTTGAGTCTTGTTTGGCGACCATCAGATTTGATTTCGTATTTATCACCAGTCCGATTTTATTTTGACGCATTGTGTAGACAACTTTTTTGCGATCGCGTAGCTCTGTCTGAGCCTGGCACTAATTGTTCCACCGAACCGCACGTTACAAAATTTTGTTTCAGTGCGGTTAGTGAAAGTGCTTAGGTGCGGTTCATCCAAGTGCGGTTAAAATCAGTGCTCTGAGTGGAATACCTCTGTCCTACTATTGGGTATCCGACTTATCATTAATTTCTTCTTACATCGAAACTTACAATATCCTTCTTTGTCCCCAGGTGATAGACTTCGGCAGCTCGTGTTACGAGCACCAGCGGGTGTATACGTACATCCAGTCGAGGTTCTACAGGGCGCCAGAAGTGATGATGGGCGCCAGGTATGGCATGCCCATCGACATGTGGTCCTTAGGGTGCATACTGGCGGAGCTACTTACAGGTGAGAGACTTACTTACTTTATTTTTAAGTGATTAAATTGACAATAGTCATATAATATTGCTTCGTATTTTATACTTTTTTTCATCTTTGTTTTGAGAAATATTATATTATATTCTCTTAGAAATATTCAAATCTAAACTAATAAAGAGAAAATATTTGAGTTTTCGTATGTTAATTTGTTATGCTTTCACGATAAAACGGCTTAACTGAAATTTGGCACATGGGTAGACCATGCCCTGCATTAGGATATAAGATAATTTTTATCCAGATATTCCCACGGGATCGAGACTTGTGCGGGTGAAACAGCGGGGTGCGGCTAGTATATGTAATATTTGTGTCAAGTATGTCTTAAATATTTAGCTTCTTCTTGAACAGCGCTTTTCGATAGAAATATCTTCCTAGTGAAAAATATCTACTCTAAAAAAAAATCACAACGTTCAAGACCGCCCAAAAAAGCACAATCGAATTCTTGTTCACTTTTACATAACGAACCCCATAAACGAACCTTGCCTCCGCCTTTTCATGTCAACTAAACGTTTTAACGTTTTCATTCCCCATGGCATCGACTTTAAAACCCTTTGCTAAAGAGTTCGCAGACACAAAAAAGCCACGCAATTGTCTTTCGTCTGACAAGACTTTTTAAATAGCTCGATGACTAAAGTAAAAACCCTTGTAAATGTATTTGGAATTCGTTCAGAGAACTCCCGAAATCCTTCACGTATTGAACTCTTTGGGTTACGTGACAAATAAACATTTTTGGTGTTCGTAACATACATATTATAGTTCGTTTTTTAATTCCAGAGACTAATCTGACTTTTAATGTATTTTGTGTTTGCGTTTTTTTAGTATAGAAATTTGACGTTACATCTGTCAGATCTTTAGTCTCTAGACTCTAGTCTTTGGGATTAAAAAACGAACTTCACATGTGTTATTTAGTACTAGCTGCTGCCTGCGACTCCGCGTGACAATAATACCTTTTGATTTTCTTAGTCTATGTTACTCCTTATAAAATCAGCTATCCAATGAAAGTCCCGTCAAAATCGGTCTATTCGTTTCTAACATTAGCCGAAACAGACAAAAATTAAAAAAAGTCCGCCTTTGTACCTTTTTGCGCGAGAAGTTTAAATAAATAAATAAAGATGTTTTTTTGCCATAAGTCTCTTTCATATGCATTTATTAAAAATATGTTATTTTGAACTTACATACAGACACTTCAATTTTATTTATTTGTATAGACGTTGTTATTATACGTCTTGGCTTAAGATTACGTGTAAACAATATCTTGTGAATTATGATTACATGTTGTGAACAATAAAATTTGCGGACGGGGGGACAATGACATGAAATTGGAGTTCATTATTGAGGTTATTGATATCGACGATTTGCTGATAGGACGTGATTTGATAACACGTACTTGTTATTTGATTTCAAGAATGTGTGTCTTCCTGTGAATTCTATAAAAACAAGTGCGTGTCGGACCACGCACAATAAAGGGTTCCTGTAGTTGGAATGAATTTATCCCAAGAACAAACTTAACGTTGTAGATGAAAATCACGTTCTCTCATACATCGCAGCAGCAAATGTGAAGTTGGTCGACTATTACTCGTAAACTTGTAAAACCTAGTTAGCTGTAATAGTGTCCCTTTTAACTTCGTTATATACAGCGTGTAACGGAAAGGGGGTATCAACCCTGAAGGAGGTGAATGTGCTCATGAAACTCAACAACTTTCCCCAAAGAACATAGGTCGAAATATGAAAAAAAAATTTGGCCCTCCCATAGTAAATCAATCAGCTGGTAGTCAGTTTTGTAAGGGAGGGCCAAATTTTTTTTTCATATTTCGACCTATGTTCTTTGGGGAAAGTTGTTGAGTTTCATGAGCACATTCACCTCCTTCAGGGTTGATACC